>JAHWFO010096354.1:0-16842 GCA_023313115.1 Rhysida immarginata | reverse complement strand
CTACTTTGGTGATGTGACACTTTAGTGCCCTGGCCTGTTTTTTTCGTCGGCTAAGATATTACAAGATTTTATCCGCACGCAGTTTGCGTGGTAATTAGTTTCAAACTCAATTCATATTGTTGCAAAGCTTGCACATTCAAATTGTTTCATGTGACGAACCCACATGACGATCTCCTTTATTTATAATTTGTGATTGATTGATGAGGCATATATGTGTAGTAGAGATTTAAATAAAAATTGTTGATCAGACAACAATAGTCAGTTGATTTTTTTAGTTCCGGCATTGGCTCCAAGCCAGCGCCAACATAGCTTAAATGTGAAACAACAATGCAAAACTGTTTCCATTACGAACTCATATGTTCTCCTTTATTTATAGTTTGATCTCTTCAAGGCGGGGTCAACAATTAGTAAAATTAATACAGCTTAATCTTGAGTGGATACCCCCCTTACCGTAAGTCAGGGGTTTGTGTGCTTCAGGGATTTTGTGAGCTATGCTGGCTGTAGCACTGCTACTTTAGTGTCACCCTTACCAGAGAGGTCATGGTTGAGAAGTGAGACAAAGAGTATCCAAACAAGCATATATCTCATGATGTCGACGAATGAGAGAATTTATACTGCTTATTGTGTGGTGCAGGTTAAAGTCACCCGCATTCAGGAGTTAGGCAGAGGCTCTCGTTCGAAAAATAGTCGACAGTCTGCCGGCTGTTATCTCGAAGCAATGCCTCCAAGAAGCCCCACCAAAGCAGTCGCTATGCGCTTGGGGAAACGGTTGGGGGCAGTGCATGCCTTTGCCCAGGATAAGAAACGGGTAAAGCGACAATGGGATCGGGTGCTCTCAATCGGCACTTGGAACATATTCTCCATGACAGGAAGGGAATCAGTGTTAGTGGAGGAAGCCAAACGGTATTGACTGGATATCATAGGTATTGCCTCTACAAAACGTCCGGGTTCTGGAACTGTGGACTTAGAAGGTGGAAGCTCTTTTACACAGGTCTCGACCCTAACATGACTGCCAGGGCGGGAGTGGGGATACTCACAATTCCACGGCTGGCAGAATATGTTGCAGATTGGACCCCTGTAGGTAGAAGACTGTGTCTCCTGAGGCTTCAGATAGGGAAACTGTGGATAGTCATTAGATTGTAATTGAGAAGGTTATTGCATTGTTTATTTTAAGCGAATTAGAGTTACGTCATGTCAACAATTGTTTGTAATTTGATATGTTCCTATTGTTGTCGTTGCTAAGTGATGAAAAGAAGCAAAAAAAAAGCTGATGTTAACGAATGTTAATGTATATATATTTCTTTTCCATAGCAATATATTTTACAGTATTAAATGTTTAGTAATATTTAAATAAGTTATCTCTGTTATCCTTGATACACTGTTGGACCACATTATGGTAGCAGAGCGTGGTTGCCCATAATAAGAAGGAAGAAAACGGATTGCATCAAGGAGCAGAGAAAAATTTGAAGAATTGCCTTTCTGGATTGACTGTCATGGCAGACATGAGCAGGTTGGGTTTCGCCCGGATCGAACCTTTGTCAGCAAGTAATTATCGCATATGGAGCATGAAAATAATTGCGTATTTGAAGGGTCGTCATCTATATGGAATTTTAACCGACGAGGAGCCAAGACGAGGTGAATTGGACAAACAACAGATGAGTTTATGAAACGCATGGGCTTACAAGAACGAAGAAGTACTGTCAATCTTTATTTTATCACTTACAAATGAACAAGCCTTGGCAGTTGATGGAGAAACTAGTGCCAAAGAATTATGGGTGGCTTTAAAGAAAAGACGTGAAGGGGTTTCTAGTCTACGAAGAACTCAATTAATGATTGATCTTGCAAGAATGGAAAAGAAAGAAAAAGAGACTATAGATGAGTATCTTCTACGGGTGTGGTCATTGGCTGGTGAATTATCACAACTAAGCACACCATTAGAAGAAAAAGACCTGATTCGTTACATTGTTGAAGGACTACCCCGAAAGTATCTTCATGTAACGACTGCCATAGCTTGAAACCCGTCGTTAACATATGATCTAGTGCGAGAAGCATTATTACACTTTGAACGAAAGAGTGATCATGAGGAAGATGACATTAAAACATTTCACGTTAAGGAGCATCGATTTAAAATAAGGCGTTTTCACTGTAGCAAAACAGGACACAAAGAAAGAGACTGTTGGGCAAAGATCAGAAAAGAACCATGTAAGAAAGAAACTGGAAGAGGACTAAATTGGCGAGATGAAAAATCTATAGTGATTGTCGTAAATAACATGAATCCTATAGAGGAAAGAATGCTTCAAGAGAAAAGGAGCGAATAAATACGGTAAAAGAACATGCATTCAAATTATTGGACAGAGGTTATAGCGAATATCAATCAGAGGAAACTACTCATCCGGCTAAAGTTAAAAGCATCTGGATGCTCGACTCTGTGTGTTCATCGTATATGGTATGTTCAAATGAAGACATGATTGAGACAAAAAGTGAGCGAATTCTTATAGATACTGCCGAAAATCATCGAACTATACGAGCCGAGGTAAGAGGCATCATAAAGGCAGAAACGGTGGTAAATAGAAACGAGACCATAAATCTCAGATTAAATGATGATCAGAAATCTTTGTTCCCAGTTTGCGCAATAGTCTCCTATCCGTTACAAAGCTAGTACGTAACGGAAAAAGAGTAGTGTTTGATGATCAAGGAGCACAAATATTGGACAGAGAATCAGGAGAAATAGTAGCTCAAGCAAGTATAGAAGATGGTGCTTTCATTGTTAGGATGACAGCTAGAGAATTCCACAGTGAATCGGCGTGATAACAATGTATGCATATGAAGACTGATAAAAACCTACTGTGGCACAGAAGACTTGGTCATGTCAACTACCAAAAATATCTGAACAGAATGGATAAGAAGAACATGGTCGAGATCTGGACATTCATGAAGAGGCAGAAACAAGGTGTGAAATCTGCATAAGGACAAAGATGACTCGCATGCCATTTAATAGACTTCATGAGACGTCAGTTTCAAATATATTAGAACGCATACATGTCGATGTTTGCGGTCCCATGCGAACAGCGTCAATAGGAGGAAGTAGATATGCAATGGCCATCGTTGACGAGTACAGTCGAAGGTATTTTGTTGAGTTTTTGAAGCATAAATCGGATGTTGTAGAGAAATTGAAAGCTTTAATAAAAAGAAGGGAAACCGAAACAGGACGAAGACTTAAGATTATTAGAACGGACAATGGCACAGAATTCGTCAATAAGGAGTTCGAATCATACTGGAGACTGAAAGTAATAAAGCATGAAAAAACAACCATACATGCTCCCCAAAGCAACGGAGTTGCTGAACGTGCTAACCGAAGCATAATTGAATCCGCACGTAGCTTACTGATTGAGGCTGGTTTATCTGCGATGTTCTGCGGTTTACTTGTACAATGTCACACCAGTCCGAGGTAAAGACGAGACACCAATGGAATAAAGGAAAAGGAAAAGGCCGTCAGTTCGTCATTTGAAAGTATTTGGATCTAAAGTTTATTATAAAAATATGCAAGTGTCGCTGAGTAAATTCCAAGAAAGAGCAAAAGTAGGAGTGTTTATTGGCTATTCTACTGAACGTAAAGCATATCGGGTGTATGACCAACAAGAGAAGAAAATACACGAGAGCCGAAATTTAATCTTTATGGAGGAAGAAATGGGTTACAGAGACAAAACAGAAGTAACTCACGATGAATTAGAATATGTGCAGCTACCAATAATGGCATCAAGTAATGAGTTTACCCCAGAGTCACAAGAAAATAACTTAGTAGATGAAGAGGAAAGTCTTACAGAGATACAACATGGAAGAGATGAAGTTGAGATGTCGTCGAAGAGAAGAGGAAGATGCAAGGGAGACACAAATGAGGTGTTAAGGAGACGCAGAGAAGAAGAAAATGCGGATATTGAAAGACAGTTGATAGAGCGCGGGGTTAGAAGGTCAATGAGAAATAAAGAAGCTACGATCAACAGAGATATTGTGAATATGGTACAGGAATCTATTCCGAAAACTTATGGAGATGTTTTAGCATCAGAAAATGTCTTAAAATGGAAGGAGGCTATGGAAAGAGAACTCCAGTCTATGAAGGATCATATGTTTGGAGCATCGTAGATCGAGAGAAAAACATGAAACTTGTCCGTTGTAAATGGATTTTCACTATTAAACACAACAATGATGAGAAGAAATACAAGGCCGTTTAGTAGCAGATGGTTCGAAGTAACGAATTGGTGTAGATTATCGTGAATCCTATAGTCTTGTGATACGAGCAGAATCTTACCGTACACTATTGACAATTGCCGCAACGAAAAACTATTGCGTGCAGTTTATTGATGTTGAAACTGCGTATTTGAACGCAACACTCGATCGTGAGGTACTTATGGAACCACCTGAACATTTAGAAATTTGAAAGAATAAAGTTCGCAAGGTAACAAGCAGCATTTATGGTTTACCTGAAGCTGGTCGCTGCTGGTATCGAAAGTTTTCAGAATTATTAGTAGCAACAGGACTGAACGCCACCAAGCAGATCCGTGCATATTTCAAGGTTACTACAATAAAAAGTTCATCGCAGTCGGCATTTATGTAGATGACTGCATCATCATAGGTGAAAACAAAAAAGTGGTTGAAATCCTCTTACAAGAACAGAGTAAAAATCTGAAACTGCGTGATGATCAAGTAAAATTCCTTCAAATTAAATCAAAATCGACTGAAACGAGTTACCAACTTAGTCAAGGAGAATATATTGATGAAATACTGAAAAAGTATAAAATGGAAAACTGCAATCCAGTCAAAACCCCTGGGATTATAGGACAGAAAATAGATGATTATGAAGGTTCCACCAAAGTGGATGCGACAATTTATCAGGAGATGCTGGGCAGTGTGGGATATCTTGTCACTTGTTCCCGACCTGATCTCGCCTACACAGTGAGTCAGCTAGCTCAATATTCCAGAGATCCGCGACAAATTCATCAGAACGCATTAAAGAGGGTACTACATTATCTTAAAGGAACGAGAAATTTGACTTTGAAGATTCACAAAGACAACGGGAATTTAAATGTGCACACAGATGCAAGCTGGAACACAACTAAGGACGCTAAGGATATTTAGTAAAAATTGAGAATAATCTCGTGTGTTGGAGAGCCAATAAACAAAAGCTCACCGCAATGCCAACTACGGAGGCGGACCTAATGAGTCTTTGTGATGCCACATGCGAATGTAAATGGTTTATACACTTATTGGAAGAAATTGACTATTTGGATCAAGTAAAAAGGCCAATTATTATCTACACGGATAGTCAATCTGTAATTGACTGAGTCAGAAATTTAAAAATCACAAGGTGCAACAAGCATATTACAGGAGATATCACTTCGAGAAAGATGAAGTGGAAAAAGGAGAAATTAATATTATTCATCGAAGTTCAGAAGAACTGGAAGCGGAAATCTTAACAAAGGATTTGAGTGGTAATATCTTGAAGAAACATTTATCAACCTTAATGTTATGTGAACCTGACTGATGATGATTAGATTATATGTTGCGATTACAATTAAACGGAAGGAGGCATTTGTGGATAGTCGTTTGATTGTAATTGAGAAGTTTATTGCATTGTTTATTTTAAGCGACTTCGAGGCTAACAAGAAAGACAGGCTCCGGCACTGAAAAGTCACCTGACCAAGTTAGGTCTATCAACAATGTAACTTTCATTGTTTCCATCTTTTATTTTAACAATCAGTGTTTTTTCCTTTGTTGGAAAAAATGAAGGTTGGATTGTTAATAGACCTATCTTAGTCAGGTGACCTTTCAGTGCCGGAGCCTGTATTTCTCGTCAGCCTCGAAGCGACTTGAGTTACGTCATGTCAACAATTGTTTGTAATTTGATATGTTCCTATTGTTGTCGTTGCTAAGTGATGAAAAGAAGCAAAAAAAAAGCTGATGTTAACGAATGTTAATGTATATATATTTCTTTTCCAAAGCAATATATTTTAAAGTATTAAATGTTTAGTAATATTTAAACAAGTTATCTCTGTTATCCTTGATACATTAATCCACTCTTGGACCACAGAAACGGGGTCTCTCTCTCTCTCTCTCTCTCTATCTCTCTATTCGTTGCATATGTTCTGAGTGGAGTCACAGAGTACCCACTCTTTCTAGATGAAGCTGATGCTGCTCTTAGCAGGAGAGGGAGTGCAGATTCTGTCATCCTGGTGGGCGACTTCAATCGTAGGAGCGGATGATCAAGTCAACTTCGAGTCGAATGCAGTGCACTGAGGTGCAAAAAGCAGCAGCAAAGACAGTATCAACTATAAAGCCAAGGCTTGGGAGAAGTTCGGGGAGAAATTGGAGGCAGACTATAGTTCGGCAAACAAGGCAGTCCTTGCGCCGCCTACGTGGAAAGAAGACTCTTTCATCAAAAACTATTAAAAGTTCAGATGGGAAGCTTCTAAAAACGGAAGACAGCGTATTGCATTGATGGAAGGAATAGTTTGCATCTTTTCTTAATCCGGTGACAGCAACAACTGAGGCACATGAGGTGCACTTTGGAGCGGAGAATAGTCATGGTAGTATCATTGAAGCAGAAGTCAGATGGGCAATTAAGTCCCTGAAGACTGGCAATGCTGCAGGTGATGATGAGATCTGATCCGAGATGTTAAAGGCCTTAAATCAGGATGGTATCCTCTGGCTGACTTGAGTGTGTCAGGTTGCTTGGATATCTGGACAGGCCTCTAAGCAATGACAGACAGGAATTGTGATCCCTATCTGCAGATCAGTAAGATTGCAGCAACTATCGAGGCATCTTTGCTCAGCATTTCTGGGAAAGTGTACGCTAAGTGTCTGGAGAAGAGAAGTCGGGAAATAGTCGACTCCAAACTGTCGGGGGAGCAATGTGGTTTCTGACCTGGCCGAAGCACGACAGATCACATCTTTGCTCTAAGGCAAATCTTTGAGAAATCCTGGGAGTATGCAAAAGAGGTCTACGCTTGCTTTGTGAACCTCGAAAAAGCATATGACAGAGTTCCTCGGGATAAGCTCTGGCAAGTTTTCCAAGAGTATGGAATGGATGGGCAATTACTGGTTGCTATCATGTCTTTGTACGAAAGCTCTGAGATGTGGTTCCGGATAAATGGCATTAATTCAAGACCATTCACCGTAGGTGTTGGACTCCGCTTAGGGTGCATACTGTTGCCGCTCTTGTTCGTTATCTTTATGGACTGGATAGACAGGGGCAGCCGAGGCGACTACCTGGTGCAAAGGTTGCTCTTTGCTGACGACCTTGTCCTCCTTGGGTCTTCTCGCATGAACCTTCAGCATGCACTAGACCAGTTTGCAGCCAGATGTGAAGAAGCTGGGATGAAGATCAGTGTGGCTAAAACTGAGGCTCTGGGTCTTTCAAGACAGCCTGCTCATTACACTCTCCTAGTTAGGGGAGCCTCATTGAGACAGGTTGAGAAATTCAGGTATCTCGGGATTGCATTCACGAATGATGGACGGCAGGAGAAAAAATTAGATGCTCCAATCAGTGCAGCAAGCTCTGTCAGACGTGAACTGTGGCGATCCATGGTAATGAAACGCGAGCTGGGTAACAAAGCCAAGCTCTCTATCTTCAAATCTTTCTATGTCCCCATTTTCACCTATGGACATGAGGCTTGGGTAATGACCGAAAGAGTACGATCGCGGGTACAAGCGGCTGAAATTAGATTTCTGAGAAGTGTGGCAGGTGTTACCCTATTAGATAGAGTGCACAGCGGCACAATAAGGGAGTCTTTAGGTGTTGAGCCCAGTGCTCCCGCTAACCTTACTTTAGGACGGCGCAGTCGTGACCACCGAGAGAGAAGGCCTCCGCATTGAAATTTAATACATTGTTACATCATCATAGCTAGTGCTAATTCAGGGCTTATTATTGGTGGAAATACGAATAACAATGCACTATCTATGATGATGTAACAATATATTATGTTTCATCGCAGAGGCCTTCTCTCTCCTGCGCCCTCCTAAAATAGGCTAGTGGGAGCACTGGAGCCACTACTTCTCTGCATTGCGAGATCTCAGTTGCGCTGGTATGGCCACGTCATACTAATGCTGCAAACTAGTCTTCCTAGGCAGTTGTTATTTTCCAAGCCGGTGGGTAAGACACCAACGGGTCGGCCTAGAACCAGGTGGCTAGACTACATGGAAAATCTGGGTTCGGTTCGCTTGGGTATTACCAGGAAGGACGTGCACCTGATGGTCGAAGATCGCGATCACTGGACATCCTCCATACCCCCGCTGCCCTAACGGATAAACGGGTTTGAAAAGTAAGTAAGTAAGCTAGATAGTTAATCTTGTAACAATAAACAATTGATACATTTATTCCGCGTCATAATTAATTGTTTGTTTTGGCAATTGGACAATTCATAGTAATGAATTAGTACCATTAGAACACGAACCAGTGAACTAATTTGAAATTTTTTACATGCATTCTTATTGGTCGTTGGTATGTGTATCAATATCAGCTCTCCAGCTTCTCGGGAAGGTGATTTAATATTGATTACAATATTTGACCTGGACACACAGAAAATCAAGATAAATTAAAGTGTATAAAAATAAGTTATCTACATTTATTTCAATTATAGAGGAAATCTTATTTCAGTTATAGACTGAGAATTCGTAAAAACTACCTCAAAATGTCGCAAAAAATACCTTGCAAAAACCACCTCAAGATTTCACGGATTAAGTATGTATTTTTCACCAGTTCATTATACAGAAGGTTGTTAGGGATCTATGAAATCGATTTGCATATGTGCCTTCCGATTGTAGGGCGATACCATTTAGCTATGCTTCCGTGATGACAGACACTTACATAACAATTATCTCCCTCCGCTGTTCAAAGTATCAGATAATGCATGATGCTGCCGAAAATCGCTTCGTTATTCCACAGTTTTAAAGGCCTGCAGGGAGCGTGGATTTTCTGTGTAAAAGACGGGGATATAAAAGGTACTAAACTGTAAAGACTTAGCTAGAAGTGGAGCTATTCCAGCGGAGAAAAACAGGTTAATCCCCGACCCTTTACTAGTCACATACAAGAGGTGGTCCGTAAACTTCGAACTCTCATAACCGGACCTAATCAACGCAAAAGGCCATTGCGAACACGGTAGGGATGTCTGTTTACACTGAAAACACTATTATCAACCGGGACCTACACCTGCAAAAGCTTAAGAAGAGCCGGGTTCACAAACTTACCAGGCAATATCAGTGATCTGCGCACCAACTGCTGGAAGCTCTATGAGTGCCATCTAGCTGGTGAAAAATGGAAATACATTGTGGCATTGGACGAAGCAATCATTTATATCAGTGATGCAACAAACCCCGAACAATACTTAACATTGTCTACGAGGCACTAAAGACTTCGAAAAATAGCACACGGAATGTAAAGAAACTTTTCCACGGTGCTTCATGATTGTTGCCAGTGATGGGTACAACAGTAAACTGACACTGCAGAAGGTAGGTAGAAAGACCAAGATTAACTCGGCCTACTAACAGGATATGGTTTTAGCATCTATTTTCACCTGCAATATGCCAGCTCTCTAAGGGGCAGACGCAAACTGGGAGTGGGTCCACCAGGACAAGGCATCAAGCCATACATCAGCGTGGACGCAGCAGTTTCTTCAATGCATGGAGCGAGAAACGGAATTCCATTCCAAACCATTTCAGGAGATAACAGTGAAGTCCCCAGACGCCTCACCTATGAACTTTTGTGCCTTTGGTTTATTGAAAAGGGGCGTGGGAAACCGAAGTCCGCCTCACTAGACAGGCTTTGGAAAGTCTGTCAGGAGGAGTCGTTGAAAATTGATATGGAAGGGCTCCTCTGCAGGGCAATACTCCAGATGTAGGGATATCAGATTGAGCACAATCGTTGGTGGCGGAAAGGATTCTCAGCTTGTCACGGACATGTTTAGTTCGTTTTCATTGATCCCTAATTACCTCTGTAAAGCAACGAAAATTTAATGATTATGATCTCAGAGACATCAAAAACTTGGATGATTTGCTTATGACATTGGATCTACTTAGCAACCGAACAGTTAGGTTGGCAGATAGAAACGAGGCCTCAGCGACGTTCAAAGCCACAAAAGGAATAGTGCCCAGTGTGAAAGAGTTAGGCCTCGAATGCACCAATTTGAAATACAAAGTACAACAGAATAAATTGTCATTAGGAAAAGGAAAAAACAACAAATAAGGTAAGATCAAGATGAGACAACAAAAAGTCTTAACAGTGCGAAAAAAAATCTATATGAAAATTGAGCATTTGAACAAAATTAAATTTAACAAAAGACTACACCTGTTATAAACAACATATCAAACTAGAAATAAAGGAGAACATGTGAGTTCGTCACGGAAACAGTTTTGCATTGTTGTTGCACATTTAAGCATTATTGGCGCTGGGTTGAAGCACACACACTGGAACTCAAAAGCCACCTGACCATTGTTGTCTGAGCAACAATTTTTTTCAAACTATAAATAAAGGAGAACATGTGACTTCATCACACGAAACAGTTTGCGAATGTGCGAGCTTTGCAACTATATGAATTGAATTTGAAACTAATTACCGCGCAAACTGTGCGCATATAAAATCTTGTATATTTATAACTAGAAGCGAACCCACCCGTTTGTATAACCGGGAAAGAACCCATTGTTAGATAACCCATTGTTAGATTTTCTCTTTTTTGTGACAACGTCCACCGTCACTGGTTTTAAATAAATGATAAACTGTTATTATAAAGATCATGGGGAAAATTTCATAAGGTACATAGATAACGAAATAACAAGATATGTTAAAGTATGCAAAGTTAACCATAAAGTTAAGAGGTGTTAGGGAAAAATCCTATTTAATGGAATAAGAGAAAAACAACAGTTTTCTTAAGGTAGTACAGAGGGACGAGTAGGAGGTTAAAGAACGAATTCGTGATAGTAAGGAACGCCAACATTTGATTCCAGAAAATGAAACACAACAGCTAATGTAATTAAAAATAGAAGATAGTAGCAGTAGGTGTCGTGGTCCAGCGTCTTCAGGAATGTATTCATCGTTCTCACCTATCCACATACAAAACACGCTGGCCCTCCATCTCCACATTCCTGATGACGCTGGATCACCCCTTTATTTTCCAGAAGATGCTGGAATGCAACTGATGCTGATCACGTGACTGCTTATGTCACAGGTGTTCTCTTAGTACAATGGGCTGTTAATTACCTTTAATAATATAGTGTAAATAATTATTTAATTAATTTTTTTACCTTCGAATTTCCTTGATTTGTGTCGCTCCTTCAGGGGTGGGGTCCTGTTTGATTACTTTTTGATCGGGATTCCATTCCTTTGTGTGGTCGCTCATCTGGCTGCTAAAATCATCTTGATTAATCACGTGATTGCGGCGATGTTCCAATGCCCTGAGACTGGTCATAAAATTAATTTTATAATTCTTGAATAAAGATAACAGGAAACCACTGATCCACATAAAACTTTTAATCGGACGTATGCGGATTTCAGCAGCCATGCTGCCTTCTTCAGCGTACACACGGATTTTGATGCACAAGGCTTGTCTGTTCTGATCAAAATCCTTGTCTACGCTGAAGAAGGTAGCCTGGCTGCCGAAATGTGCATACGTCCGATTAAAAGTTTTATATGGATCAGTGGTTTCCTGTTATCTTTATTGAAGTTCATCCACAGTGTCCAGCTCCAGTTCTCTCTCATAATTCTTGGTTTTGCCCAGGGTTTTGTGTGACAGGCAAGGGGTCCTGGTTCTCAGAGCAAAAAGCTCTTATGTGATTTTGTAACCCAATAAACCTCCCCCTTTGATTCTCTTATATAGCCCTTAATGCAAGGCATGGTTGCCATACTGGCACCCTCAAGTTGATTGCCTAATAACTAATTAATTATTGTTTCTCGAGCAACCAAATTTTTTTCCAAGATAATTTACACTCTCTTCTTAACTACGACTTCTGTTTCAATGTGTATTGTTTGTTTTTAATTTTCTGATAATGGCTGCATTGTTTCAATTGACTACTGACAACTCTCAACGACAATTGACATCGCAAACTTATATAAATAGTTTCTCACTACAAATGTGTAATTTTCTTTAAGTCTCTGTGATTTTTATACTCTGGTTGCTCAGTTTATTGTTTGGTTTTAAGAAATTTTGCCTCTCTCAATATTTACTCTTTTTAAGGGCAAGCGTAGTTACTGCAATGTAGGCAAAATTCTATACGAGTTTTAAGTTAAATTTAGGTTAAAAATTCTCTTTGACTTTTCACTGTTACTTGATGGTGTTCCCTTCATAATCCAATGGGTAGAGTTCATTCAATTCTGTGTAACTCTAGGACCCATATTTTTGGCCAATTCCCATTATTAACCCATTTAACACCCATTTAAGATCAAACCTCGTTTTCCTTTTCTTTTACCTGCGTTTTTTACTCTTTTTGATGTCATTAAAAGTTGTTTGCGACTTTTGTTTTCAGACTACCTGCAATTGACAGGACTTTTTTCCTGGCATTTATTGGTAATCTTGATTCTTTACACATTTTCTCTAATCGGTCACCTAATGGGTCAATGAGATTTAGTTTTATTTTTTAATATTCGCGCTCTTGATGTTAAACTCTTTTTTAATGAGCAATACAATGTTGCCCTGATTAATTCAACAGTCAATACATATTAAAATAGCTGTTGTCAAACACGACGAATACTTTCAATTTCACTTAACTTAATTGAATTAGTGTTTACAACCTACATTGTTTAAGGTATGTTCCTAACGTATTTGAACTCAAGACTGCTGATTGATATTTTTTTCTTATCATTTGAAGTTGAGTTCTATCAAAAATTTTCATTCTTTTACACTTATTCTGTCGGGGTCTTTAATCCAACTTTAAGGTGTTTCAACGGTGTTAATACGTATGTGATAAGGTTGTTGTTGTGCAATGGTTGCATGTACTAATTGAGCATCTAAACTTCACAAAACCAGCGAATACAAGGGTGGTCTATAAGGCTTTCATTTTCCGCATATTGTGCAGTTTCATCTCTGCCAAAAGTACTTACTATTGCTACATTGTTTACTGATCACACTGATTTTAGTAAATAGCAGTTAACAGTTTACCGGGGTTGATTTGTGTGCTTTATTCCTGTAAGATTTATCAGGCAGCTATCCTCATGGTTCACGGTGAGTGACAGGGCTGACTGCTAAAGGTTTTCACATAAGCTCTCATTGATGCCGTTGAATATATCTGATTGTACTCAAGTATAAATTTATTTTTCATACACCAATTTTTCAGGCTATTTAATGTGACTTTTCAATGTTGTTTTGTGATGCTATGACAGCCGAGGTGTCTATTGTCGCGGCACTCACACACTGACTCGCGTGGCTGCTAATGAGACAGAGGGTTGATGGCAATGCATTTTCACATACAGTGAGTAATTAATTTATTAGAGACACCTCATATGGAAAATGGATCAGCCTCCGAGTGACACCCAACCAATTGAACAGGCCGAAGCGATATATAAAAGGTAAGCAGTGGATCAGAAGTTGCAGTCAGCAGCAGAAGTGGACTGAAAGTGAGTAAATCCAAGGATTTGACCGAGTTTGAACGAGGCATGATCGATGGAGCTCGACAGGTGCAATTGAGCATTTCGCAAACCGCGGGTTTTCCCGTGCAACAGTGTAAAGGTTATTCCGTGAATGGCAGTTATGCCAAAAAACAACCTCCAACAAACACAACTCCTGATGAAACAGGGCCGTAAATGAACGAGGCCTATGGCGACTGGCACGAATCATCCACAGCAACAGGACGGGAACAGCCCAACAAATTGCAGCAACGAAATTCAATGAGGAAGCATCTTAACCCATTTCGGAGCACATGGTGTAGTGCACCTTGCACCGACCTGGGTTTAACAACAGGCGGCCGGTACGGGTACTGTCACTGTCACTGCAAAAAAGGAAAGTGCACCTGCTATTGGCAAACAGACATCACCACTGGACAGTGGATGAGTGGAAGAAGTTCACCTGGTCCGACGAATCGCAGTTCCTACTTCATCATGCGGACAGCAGACTGCACATCTGGCGCAGACAGCAAGAGGCCATGGACCCACCCTGTCAGCAGACAAACGTACAGGTGGGTGATGAGGAGCGCTGTCTGGGGTCTTTTCTCTTGGGACACACTGGGTCCTCTGATATTCATACACACATCTCTGAATGCAATGCACTACCTGAACATTGTTGCCAATCAGGTGCACCCATTCATGATGACTGTCTTCCCTGGTGGTGACAAACAGTTTCAGCAGGACAATGCTCCCTGTCACCGTGCTCAGATGGTCTTGGACTGGTTCAAGGAACATGACGCGGACTTCTACCTGATTCAGTGGCCAGCTTGGTCGCCCAATCTTAACCTGATCGAGCATTTTTTGGGATGACAATCATCTGACCCTTCCCACACTGGTCAATTGTCGCGGTTTCAGTCATAAACTCAACAGATTGTCAGCGCTGAGGGCGCTGAATTTCAGGCGCTCTAACATTAAGTCTCATCGACCCTTCAAATAAGACTGTTTTCACAGTAACTGTAGCTTAATTCGTTTGATTATACTCATTCAGAAATAGTCTATAATCATACATGTATTATTTTTACTCTTTAACATTAATTTTAAATGTTTTTCTGGGGTACTAAAATAACGATGTGCATATGTGTCATGGCCTCAAACACACAGCTGCGGGGCCTGTTTCGTTTAACACGTTTCATAAAAATTTCTCTGCCCGAGTCGAAGTAAAGGTTTTTCCTCTTTGGACATCTTTGTCATAGATTTAATGCTTAGATATTTGATATCTTTCAAATTTTTTAACTGCTGTTTAAGGATATGTGTGTGTGAGTGGTTAACGTTTCGAAACTGCAATATGCCATTTCTGGCTTCTGTATCGGAATTTGTATGGAATGCACGCAGCTCAAAATTTAAAACTCAATAACGTTAAAACTTTTGACACTTTATCGCCAATTTTTTATATATAATATAGAAACCTGCCTTTAAATTATCTGTTTAATATTAGGCACATGCAAACATTAGAAATTTAATAAAATAATATTTATAACATGCTGCTCTCATAATAAAGACCGTTGCAACTCGACAAAATAGCGATGTATATCTGATCTTATAAATAATTTTCTTATGCAGCTACATATCTCAAACTGCTTGTATATTTAAACCTCTACATTTGTTTTCTAGCAATAGGCAGAATATTTATCAGAGTGTAATAAAAAAATGACATTTAGACTTAATCAAAGCACTGGAGCATAAAAAGAGAAATTTTTCATATTTCGCGAGCACTAACACATCCATTACACAATACCACAGTCCAGAACGGGAAAAAACAATTCAAAACATAGCAGAAGGACTCTGCTTTCGATGTCTTAATTATTTATAAATGGAATTAGGATATATTATAGTATTTCAATAAAAAATTTCTGTAATGATCTGATTCTGGCAACGAGGTTATTTTACCTCTTGAAAACTGGAGGAGAATCCAAAGACCTGAATGACAATTAACTAATCAAATCGAAAACACGATTGTTTGTTTGACCAGAAAAGAACTAAATATTCTATACACTTTGTATTCGATATATAAAACTGTGCTTTTATTCTTCTTAATATCAATCGTATATATACATTATCAATTATTGACTGTAACTTGTTCTTCAAAATCCATATATAAACCTTTCTCATGAAGAATGCTACTTTCCGTGTAAGATTCCTTTAAGTTTTCCATAATCCCGGCTTTATACTTAAATTTTATGCTTAATGACAACTTTTACCTGATCTTCTGATGATATCAGTCCGTAACGCAATCTTCACATCACGTCGAGTCGACCTTTTGGCACAGTTTTATTCGAAAATAAATAAAAAAAAAACAACATTTGAACTTTCTTAATACTTAGCGTTCAATTGTAATAGTCATTAACTCATGCTTTAATCATTTTCATATTCAATAAACACTTCCTTCAAAATTACGCCACACTACAAGAATTTCTTTTAGAACTAAATGCATTTCTCTAACAGGAGTATATATGTCGTCTTATCGACCCTTCAGGTAAGTACTTAAAACAAACATCCTCTATTCCTGGCAGTATTCCTATTTCTTTTACAACTTATTCTTATCCTTATGCGTGTAAGTTCAGGTAATTCTTCTGCTAATTCAACAGTTTAATTAATTTTAGTTTAATTCAACAGCTGAACTCTTAGGTCTTAGGTTAAGGTAAGTCGTAGGGGGTGGAAAATATACTAAGGATTAGATTAATACGGTTAGTATGGTTTAGGACCGCCGATCTAAATACCTAACTTTCTTCGTTTCTTTTCAGGGAATCATCGATACTGCTACAGTTGAATTCCTTCGAACGATGCTTTGCATCGAGGCTTTTGCCGACAACTTCGAAGTCTGCGTTGTTCCGGTTGTCCGTAGAAGACTCCTACCCTTCCAAATTTCATGTGCTCACATAGTGGGCTGGATATCTTTGAATCGGTTTGCGGTTGAAGCGTTCGTTTTGGATGAATTATAAGCTTGACGTCGCCTTGAAGTCGATCTTCCATTAGGTCTTTCTTCGTTTGCTCATGTATCTTAAGTCACACTGCCTAGGTTAGGGTTGCCTTAAAAACCTTTTTGTTTCTTGTATTTTTTAACTAACTTTACAGTTAAACTGCTTAACATTCTTTATTTTAAAAATGTCTGGCGTTCACTGAGTCCATTAGGTACTATTTATCCCTTTATTTTTGGTCTCAAGCGTTCCGGAAGACAATATCATGTAGAACATGTCTTTCTTCCC
>JAHWFO010096353.1:0-12396 GCA_023313115.1 Rhysida immarginata | reverse complement strand
GTTTCGCTGGCAGCGCAAACAGAATGGAGTTAAAAAACTAAAAAAAATAAAAATTAATATTCTACTTTAAAACAAAACTGTATATTCACTAAAAAAAAATATCCATTATCTGGATCGGACGCTAATTCATCAGCTCCTGGATTCTCGATATATCTCTGGATCCTATATATAACCCGGTAGCGACATTTATATCTGGTACTGTTTATTGATAAGAATGTTGTGATTTTTTTCACTGAGTTTTACGAAGCTCCAGGTCGACTTTTCCACAATCTGTGAGTTCTAATTTTAAATCCTGTTCTTCTAATTTCAAACTGGCGAGCGATCTTTAACTTAAAACAATCAGCTAGTTTTAACGTCGTTATCCTGAATGGCATTGTTATGAAGTAATTCTGATGTTGTCCTTTATTCCATTGTTGGCTTTCTACTATCTTTAAACAGCAGCGCTGCCCTCCCAGTCCACACAGTGCTCAGTGTCTACCATCTACAGCCTGTATACTATACTTATTCTTCCAATTTAATCTCTGATTTTTTGTAGTTTTCGCTTCCACTAGCCTACTCGCACAGATCTTATTTAGTTTATTCACTGTTCTCGTTCTATTCTATACATTAAGGTGTCCACCACCTTGCAAGTAGCATCCAAGGTTTCTGTCGCCTTATAATTGCATTTATGATGGCCAGCCTATCAGTGCAATTGTAATTTCCTCCCCTTGAATTGAGGCAGATTGGAATTCACCCACCCATTCCGTATCGTTTAATTCATCTCTCCCGCAACATTTGTAGCACATCCCTAGGTCAACGTGATCTTTACAAGTCATGCCCTTGCACAGAGAAAAGCCCAAAGGAGTGCCTGGAAAGCCTTTAACCCGTAGTGCATCTCAGATCTCATCCTCGTCGTCCTCTCTCGATGATTCCATCTACGCTGCCATCGAGAAGGATGTCTCTGATTATTTTGAAAATTTATCCAACTTCGACAGTTTATTTGATACTCTCCTTCAGCGGCTCACCAAAAAGATTGACACTCTTTTCTTCGACCTTATTGACCGTGTATCGTCAGCTGAAGCTCGCCTAGACGAAATTGACAATCGCCTAGACAAATTTGATGCAACAATTGCTCAACTCAACACACCGTTTGCTCCCCTCAACCTTCAAACCACCTCACCACCTAACGCTTCTATTTCTGAAATGTTGCAGCACATTGATGACATCGATCAATATAGAAGGCGCTGCAACGTACGAATTTATGGTTTAACAGAGTCCCCGTCAGAGAACCCCATCTCTTCATGCCTTGATCTCTTCTCCTCAAAACTTGATGTTCACCTTGAGCCTTCAGCAATTTCATCTGCATTCCGCATCGGTCGCCGAGTCCCTGACAAGACCCGACCAATCCTGCTGCAATTCTCCTCACCTCTCCACAAAGATCTTATAATAAAAAATCGAAAGCAATTACGTGGTTCCCCCACCCACATCGCCGAAGACTTGACGCCCTCCCGTTATCGACTACTATGTATAGCCAAATCTAAACTCGGTCCACACAATGCTTGGGCATCCAATGGAAGGATTCTCGTGAAAGACTCTACCGAGAAAATCACCCTAATACAAAACATTTCCGAATTAAACCGTCAATGTAATCCCCCAGTCATGCTTTGTCATTAATAGTCTTTAAGTCCTTTCTCAATTCATTTCACAATTCTCTCCTGCCCACACATAATTCTATCTGCATTTTTCAACTGCTCGCAGTTCCTTCCCCAGTCCAATCTGCCCCAATTCTAATCAGATGTTAGCTTAACCATGCCTCCACCCCATTCACCAATTACCTTTTCAGACTTTAACTCCGCCTTAACTAAAGATCCCTTGCTCTCTTCCCCTTCCTCCCTTTTTCTCTTAAGCCTGAATATCCGCAGCCTCCGGGCTAACTCCTCTTCCCTGTTTGCTTCCCTTGCCCTTCTTCACACTCTCCCGCATCTTATTTCTATTACAGAGTCTTGGACGAGATCAACTTTTGAAGTTCCTCCTACAAACCACTAATCATTCGAAGCAATACACCGCCCAACTAAAAAAGGAGGAGGAATTGTTGTGTATATTTCTAATTCCTTACACCATGTCCTCAACACCAACTATACAACCATTACAGACGATTTCGAAATTTTAACAATCTTAATTAACAGCAAGCTTTACTTAATCACAGTCTATCGCCCACCTACCGGTCAACTCTCCCCTTTTTTAACTTTTCTCTCATCCTTACTCCTTGACCTTAGTCTTACCCCCCATAAAATCTTAATCTCTGGAGATTTTAATCTTGACTTTTCCACACCTTCCTCCAATGTTTACTCTATTCTGGACTTAACCTCACGTGCCGGTTTATCACCTCTAATTTCTTCCATTACGCATTACTCGAATTTACACAACTCATCCTCCCTAATCGATCAATTCTTCTCGATTTTATCTGATAATTTATACAGCGGCTCCCTGGACTGTGAAATTTCGGACCACCTTCCAATATTCACCTTCCAATCTTTCCAGTCAACGGCACACCCCATCTCAACGTCTCTCAACACCCGGCTAATAACTACCAACAGATTAGCAATCTTCAATTCATTTCTGGAATTAACCAACTGGAACTCGTTCTTTAACCCGGAGGAAGATATCAACACCCTCTTCGAAAAATTTTTCTACTAAATCCACAGTGGTTTCAACCGATACCTACCATGTACATCTACTACCTCCTCTTATACAAAACCCTCTTTTCTGAAGCCATGGATGACCCTTAACTTACTCTCACTTATTTCACATAAAAATGCTTTATATCGCAAATACCGCCGCTCTCCAAATGCTTATAACAAATTTAGGTTCCGATCTTTCTCCAATTCCACACGTCATGCCATTCAAAAAGCTAAATCCAATTATTTTTCTCAATTCTTTGCGAAGGTCACTAACAGCAATTTAAAATGGAAAGCTATAAAAAATTTAATTCAGGGGCCCGCCCCTCTTATTTCGCCATTCTCTGACCCTTCCACCCTTGATCCCGCTCTTTTAACTAACTTTTTGAATGTACTGCTACCGCCCACAACTTCACCTTCTTCTCAACAACAATACCCTATCTCAATACTGACAGATTCATCCTCGTTTTTTTCTTCTCCAGCCTCCGTTGATGAAGTGTCGTCCATTATCTCCCGTCTCAAACCATCTAACAATCTAGACTCTCTCGGCATCAGTTCTAACATTATAATTCGTGCACGCTCTGGTTTTGCTGTTCCTTTGACACTTTTGTTTAATATCTCCCTTGCCCATGGCAAATTCCCCTCCTGTCTCCGTTCTGCGAAAATTACGCCAATTCACAAAAAGGGCGACAAGACTAATTTCTCCAACTATCGCCCAATATCTATTCTCCCTTCCTTTGCCAAAATATTTGAGAGCCTTTTCTACACACGTCTATCTTCATACATTTTTTCAAAGAATCTTCTTTCTCCTTCCCAACACGGATTCACACCTAAAAGAAACACATCCACTGCCTGCTACGAACTGATGGAATACATTATCTCTAATATGGCCAAAAACAAATTAGTTGTCTCCCTATTTCTCGATTATTCTAAAGCATTCGACTCAATCCCTCATGACCTCCTTTTACACAAATTATCCCAACATTTCAACATACGTGGCCCTCCTCTTGACTGGCTTTCAAGCTTTTTATCAAATAGACAATACACCCTCCACCTTCATAATAAATCCTCCTCCACAATCACCCGAAATATTGGAGTCCCTCAAGGTTCCATCTTATCACCGCTTTTATTTAATATTTTTATAAATGATCTTTCCTCCATACTTTCTCCCTTATCTTTAATATTGTACGCAGATGATGCCACAATATCCTATGCCAACGCCTCACTACATACAATAAAGGATACCTTTAACTCAATCCTAGACAAACTTCTTTTCTGGAACACTATCAATCATCAATCCCTCAACCTTAGCAAAACCACTTACGTCATCTTCCATCAACGCAATAAAAAATTTGACACGAACGAATTTTCGCTACATTACAACTCACAACTGATTACCCCATCCAAATCCTTTAAATACCTAGGCATTCACTTAACCCATGACCTCTCCTGGGATACCCACATCAATTCTTTAGCTTCAATACTTAATCAGCGTTTAGGGCTTTTCTCCCGTCTCCACTTCTTTCCCCCAAAAATCCTCTTGCTATTATATAACACTCTAATCCACTCCTCACTAACTTATGGCCTTCAATTTTTGGGGTTCGACCACTAACCCTAATCTTCTACGCTTATTCAGACTTCAAAAATGGTTCGTCCGAATTCTATTAAAACTACGCAGACCAGCCCCTGTCTCTCATCTTTTTACCACAGTGGGTATCACACCCATTCAACAACTCTACTTTATAAACCTTGCAATCTTTATATACAAGATACTCAACAATTACATTTTAATCTCCCTCCCTCAACCCTTATTTACAATCAATAGCGCGCCTCCTTACAACACTCGACACTCAGCCTCCTTGCAAATAGCACGTATAAAGCATAATTACGAACTCAAAAGCATCTCTGTCTCAGGTAATAGACTCTGGTCTTCTATACCACCAGATCTCCGAATGTCCCCGATTATTGTAACCTTTAAAAATCGTATTAAGAATTATTTCTTAACACACACGCCTATATAACTTTTCCTTTCCCCTTCCCGCCTCACCCCCTCAATATAATTTATATTACATTATAATTTATTACACCCTGTTATACAATGTCTCTTGTTCCCCATCCAGGGACCTACCCCGTCGGCCTACGGCCATACTGGCCCTGGATGGACGATTGTAATGTTTTTATTTAAATAAATAAATAAATAAATAAATAAATAAATAAATAAATAAATAAAAATCTACCCGATATTGAGCTGATACACGGCAATTATCGATAATTAAAATTTATTAATCAATTCCCCCAAAAATACTAATCTAAAAAAAAATATACAAATAATATTATAATATTACATCTCCCTATATTCCATATGATCAAAAAAAAAATACGAGAGCCACACGTGACTTGTCACATACGCCCATTAACAAAAAAAAAAAAAATTTCATTAATAATTTTTTTTCTCAAGAGCCCCAAACAAAATATTTAAACTATTATATTAAAACAGGTTAATAATAATTCTCGTTCACAGCTCACGATAATTTACTCGTGGCCGCTGTCTCAAGTTATATCGACCATAGCCCCCGGGTTGCGCCTCCTCAACCCTATCCACAGTAGGCTGCACGAGCCTTTGTTCTCCATGAGCCTCTTCCTGCTCATCTACTTCCGAATTAACTTCCCCAGCCTGATCCGGCTCTGGGGATCGGCTGCGAATCACTCTCGCCTCCTCTGATTCGGAGGTTTCAGGCTCTGCTATATCGCTAGGGGCTTTTATTCTTGATTCCTGCCTCTGCCTTTTATTGTTATACACCTTTTGAGTAGGAGGGTAATAAGGCTTTAGGCGATCAATGTGTACGATCATACTCTTCCGATGACGAGTATCCTCAATTCTATAAGTTACTTCTGTGATCTGCTCCACCAATCTGAACGGACCCATGTATTTTGCTGAAAATTTCTTCTTTCTACCCCCTTTCCGTAATAACCACACCTTCTCCCCAATTTTAATCGACCTTATGGCCCTTCCCTTGTTTATCCTAACTAATTTCCGTTCCCTGCGTTGTTGGTCACGATTACAAACTTCTTGTCTGACCTTCCATAGCTTTTTTACCACCTCAGACCTGTAATCCTCCACACTTATACCTACACCTTCCCCTTCCCCATTTTCATCCCAACCCATTGGGGCAATCGGGTCGAATCCATACAATAAATACGCGGGTACATCCCCCAAGGCCTCATGATAACTGGTCCTCATGACCCACAGCGCGTATTCCAACACCTCGTCCCAAGTATCTGGATGATTGATGCACAAATTCGCAATGGTCTCGCATGCCTGAAAAGTTCAATTCTGTGGTGACACATCACGCGGATGCTGTGTAACAGTGGACATGCGGGCGCGAGTGGTAGGCAACACAAATTCACGGGAATTATCTGGTTTATTGTTAAAAATTGGCGAGGGCACATGTCAGGAAGAACATGGTCAAATTGTTTTATCTGGCAATTTGTGCCCTACAGTAAATTCACTTCAAGACCTCATTTCTTCGTTTATGGTGATCAAATACAAACAAACACCCATGAAAACTCTTGGCTTTTTGAAAGGGCTATATTGATACCTCGAAACGATCAAGCTGCAAATAATAATTCGGACATATTTACGTATGTTGAGAGAAAAAATGTAGAGTATATCTCTATTAACAAAATTATGGAGCAAGATGACTCTATCAATTATCCAGGCGAATTTTTACACTCTCTTAGCGCACCTGGCTTTCCATCACACAAAATTAATTTGAAAAAACGGCGTCCCTACTATTCTGTTGCGAAATTGAAGCCCATCAAAATTGTGTAATGATACGAGGCTTAAAGTCACTTCTCTCCAACTTAACATCCTAGAAGCGGAAATTTCGACGGGAAGTTGGCAAGCGAGCGAGTTTTTATACCCTGAAGCCCGCTTATTCCTAACAATTTCCCATTTCTCTTTAAACGTGTACAATTCCAGATGAGCGTATGTTATGCTGTGGCTCGCTCCCGTGTTTGTGAAGCAAACAAGCTCTTTATACATGTCCCCTATCATACAACTTCAAACATTGTTTACAAAAAATCTATATATATAAAACCAAAAGTCTGTATGTTTGTGTCTGTGAAGCGATCCTATTGGCTAATCGAAAAGGAATTGTTTCGTTTGTTACGACACTATTATTGTTATACTCAGGATGAGCAGAAGAATTTTAATTGTTGCAATATTTTTATTTGTATAGCAAAGAGATTTTTTCTCCTTTAAATTGTAATATCCTTTCATTGATAACATGGTTTTTACATTTGAAAAGTAAAATCATGTATCTGAATATCAAATTATATGATGACTTTTCTGAGTTTTGAAATGTCAATTTTCAAATTTTAAAAAAATATTTTCATTCAGATATTGCAACCTAATTATCTTAAACCATTACTTAGAATTTTTATTATTCAACATAGTTTTCAACAGTGGCTTAAAGAATAATGGAAAATAGCGATTAGATAAATTAGAGATAAATACCATACTGTTTATCCCTTTTTGGATAGTTTTCCCAATATTTTGTGAAGTGACCAAACCTAATAACTTTAATGTTACATAATAACACTTTAGTTCTGAACATTTTCAATACAGTAAAATCCCGTTACAACGTACCTCACATTAACGTACATTTCAGAATAACGTACTAATTTTACATTCCCTTGGTTAACTTATCCCTGTCACATAGTAATGTGACAGTTGAGCTTCCCGATGTCCCCAGCCAATCAAATCGTCTGGGGAGCAATGTCGGTTTGCGAGTGCTGCCATCTCTCGACAGCACCTGCAAAGATCAAACCAAGGAGCGTCCTATGCTCGCGCAGGCGGAAGCAAGCGCGAGCCGAAAGCGGAAGCGTCGCAAAAATGAGCACGGCGTTCGAATTGGTTTTCGGGAGGAGGAGAACAAGAGGAGAGAGAGCGGAGCCTCGAGGCGTGAAGGTCGGAAAAGAGGAGCCCCGGACTTTAGGAAGAGAGGAAACGTTGCAAGCACGGCCAGTCTGGCGAGGGCAGACGGGAGCCGACGAAAATTGTGCAACAGCGTGCAGTGCGACCGAGTGGAACGAATTCGGAAAAGGGAGGATAAGACTTATTGCATGTTAACTGTTGACAGTGATTTTTATCCCGAAGGATTTGACAGCGGGCCTAAGAAGGAGCCCGAGTTCGCCGGCGAAGAAGCCACGTCGACGAGAGCGGTACGGAAGCCCTTCCGAGCCAGCAGAGCCAGGCACGACGTGCTGTTCAAAGAAGTCAGCGAAATTAACATTTCAAGGGTGTTGGTCCTAGTATTCAATGTTCCCAGCAGTATTTCAAGAATATGGAACGAGAAGGAGACGGACAATGGAGCTGAAGACGAAGCGGTATAGCGCCATGGTCGTTTTTAGGACTACTTCAAGACCAGCTCGGCAGCACCTATTCGTACACTAGGTAAGCAAACAAAGGCTTACTCATAGCTTTCTCTCTCTCTCTCTCTCTCTCTCTCCATGCTGCGTATTCTAAGCGAAAAAAAAAAGAATTAAAATTACCGACCGGGTAAGTTTGTTTCATGATAGTAGCAGCGCGTAAATTCTTTTCCTGTGGCGCGTCAGGCAATTACATTTGTAATATTAACGCTTCTTGTTTTGTTTTTTTTATCTTACAGTTACGTACGCATGTGCATCCGTGACGTGTGAGAGCGTCGCCCGTCAAATGCCAAAAAGGTCTCAAGCTTGTCCAGAGGTTGAAGAGAGTTAGGGGAAAGGCTTTATTATCCCATTTCAAAGCAAGCAACATGGCCATAAGGATTCGTGAAGCAGTAGCCCTCGCTTCCAGTTCTGAATTATAGTTTGGACAATATTCTTTAATTTTGAATTAGTACGCTGTTAAAGTACTTTTAACTATTGTATAACCGCGTGCGAATTAATTGAGCTGTTCGCTCTGATACATTTGCTATCAAATTTGATAGTTTGTATCTTTTCTGTTTATTACCGCATTTGGGTGAATTTCCTACGTGTTAGTAGGAGTTCACCCCTTTATCCAGTAAGGTCGGCACTCTTCCCGGAGTAGGAAGTTTATTTATTATTTATTTTGTTGTTTCCTGGGGAAGGGTGTCACCATGGATAACCTTTTTGTACCAATCTCATTAATGTTTAAATAAATTCATTTATTCCATGCACAAAGATATGTTAATTTACTCTGGTCACGTGGTTTAGTCATTTCCACTGCGCGACTCCATTTTTTACGTGACAATCCCTTCAGTACAAGGTACATCGTTCACATGTTTTGCTCTAATAATCAAGTGACATGTTTTGATTATCAAAGTAAGAAAGCAAATAAAATACACGAAAAAATTTCCATGGAACTTTTTTATTAGAACTATGAATTTCCTTCAAGAGATCTTTTCTCGATAAAAGATATTTGTAAAATTCAACACAACTTTCACCATAATTAATCTTAGTCATTAGTACAGCTTTCAATGTTTTCACATCTAACTGAGATTTTTCACTTTTCCAGATATTGTTCATGTGAGAAAATACCCTTTCAGTGAGTGCATTAGTTCCAGGTAAACAAAAAAAAATTCCGCCACTTTTTAAAAATTAGAATAAGGAACGTGGTTCTTTTCAAAATGCAGAAAGATCTCTGCTGGCAACCTTTTATTAGTAATCCATTCAGAAATTTTATCCGCAGTTACATATTGCTTCACATAAGTATAGTCGTCAAATATTGCGTTTTCATCAAACTGAATGCTTGCTGTAGTGTCGTACTAATGAACGCTGCAGTGCATTCTACATCTCCCCATTCAGGTATTGCTTTCAATCCTAACAAGCTGTGTACCTCCAAATCTTTGAAACTACTTTCGGCCCATAAATCCAAATATTCCAAAGCGGTTTGGTAGAAGGAAAGTGCAGAAGCCGTCTAAAATATTCTTCCTCCCTTTCTAAACGTCTTAGAAGCCGTTTTACAGACATAGGAATAAACCGATCTTGAATTTAAAAGTCAATATATTCTTTAAATTTTTGTTGGTATCCATAACTTCAAATACAGTAACAGCTGAATGAGAGAGTCAACGATTGGTTAGATACGAAAAGACCAGCTTTATCAAAGACCAATGGGGGGGGTCCAGCACAAAAAGATCGTTATGGCCAGTCAGAAAAGAGGATGGGTAATATTATTACCAGACGTACCAGTAATATTATTAATAATTATTACTAATAAAGAGCACACAAACTGCTAATAAAATAATAAAATAAGATGAAGAAGAAAAACGGGACAACCCGGGACATTTTATTCAAAACCGGGAGATTTTTTCAAGCCGGGACAAAGAGTCAAAAACCGGGACGTCTGGTCACCCTATCTGATTGTCAATGCAGCCCATGCGAAAGTTGCAACTGGGCCAATGGGCTAGTAAGTCGAGTTCACATTTCATTGGTTGGTCAGCGTAGCATATATAAACCCGGAAATCTCTGCATGCTACTCATCTCGGGATCCAATTTGTGCTGCAATAAAATACATTCATGTATCTTGTTTTTCTATGAATATATGCATTGTTCACAAGCCCCCCCCTCCAGTTTCAGAATAACGTACACCTCAGAATAACGTATAAATTTCCAGGTCCCTTGAAGTACGTTGTAACGGGGGTTTACTGTATAAGAAATAAACTCTGTTTAAACGCGCTTTAACTCGTGTCTACCGAACTTCGTCCTAGCGTTATTGTTTGACGCGCTGGACACGTCTGATCTAGGCCCTAAGGGGTTACCTGTCGTATAATTATTGATGTTTATCTTCTGTGTTTTACGGGTTTAGATTTGGTTAATTTGCGATGCTATTGTTGTTTGGTTTCGTATTAATATTAATACGTTTAGGCTATTCTCACGGACTTCGATTTGCTTTGCAATTCGGATATTATTTTTTGCTTTGTGAATAGGTACTGACGTTTGGTTTTATTCAAATTTTGTAAGATTGGAGATAAATAGCATTAGAAGCGCCCGAGGGCACTTCCTGGTTCACTTTCCGTCCTTCATGCACGGGGATGATTGTGTTTCTTGTGTGCCCGAATGGCCGCGGGATCATGTTTTTGACAACTGTGTCGTGTAGCTTTCTGTCACTGTTGACATCAGGAATTTCTGCAGCTATAATATCGTCAATTTGGTTGGGAGGCAATTTTTCTTTTAGCCACAGTAAAAAATGTACGTAAAAGCTGCCGAGTCTCGCCAATATTTGACATTTCGTGAGCAAATCTACCAACTTCCGAACTTTATTTTCAAAAACCTGAGCATAGGATAGCAGGATAGAATGAGCATAAAATTATGATGCAATGACAAAACATTCGTTTTATGCTATTGAACATAAAATGAGTATAGCAGACGATAAGGATAGGGAAGTGTCTATCGAGGAGGCAAAGGAGAAACACCTGTCTTCCTTGGGCCTTCTAACAAATGTCCAGACGACTGATAAAAGTTAGTGTATTGGTTTGTGTGTTTGGAAAGGAAAGAGAAAGAGAAAGAACGAGTATTTGTCAGGAAACTCTGCAGCTAAAAGACAAATGGGCATCGGGAACATCTGAGCAACGGGAGCTTCGTCTAGAGCAGGAGGGTATAAGAAGGGGATGAGATCTAAAGTATCCAGTTATATTCCCCGGAGCTTGCAATAAGACGGATATTTTAATCTGACGCAAGTCAACCCAACAGGAGGATAAATAAAGTCCCGGGCGACGCTAGGTTTTCAGCTAGTCTTTATAATAAGTCAAAAATAAATTCCACGTGTACAAATTCGCGGGCACAGCTAGTTATGAATATGTTGCAACCTGTTATGTTTGCCGTTTCTCAATTATTTTATTGATGACTTGTTTCAACATTTTATCGAAAGAAATTTAGGATTGTTCATTGTTAAGCTAAGTCTTTTTTTAACTTCCTTTTTTTGTGTCCGGAGTGTACGGGTCCCAGACCCTAATTAATGCAGTCGTCTGCACCATTAAAAAATACACCAAGTTTAACTAGAATCTGGTCCGTCCTTCCGCTGTAAAATAACGGGTAGCCGAGGTTTATTAGGTTCGACCCGGTCGTGGAAAGTGCACCGGGGTTTATCATTAAGTTAAAAGAAGATGTTTGGAGTAACCATGGAAACAACATTTAAAAATATAAACACACATTTATTCTATAATAAAATATTATATACAGCAAATGTAATATATGTATAACTCAGTACAAATATTAATCAGAATGGTTTATAAATGCTTTATACACTCTTTATAACAAATTCTCACAAAGTGTAATACTTGAAATTTACTTTGTCTACACAAGGTTCAATATTAAAGATTAATTATTTATGCTTTTAATTTAATGCTATTCTTATTATCTCACAAATTAGTCATTATCTTAGGCACTGCCTTCATAATTCTTTTAAGGTTCTAAATTGATAATTAATCCACTTTTCTTTCTTTTCAAACGAAAGCTAAATTAAGACAAGATTTTTCACCATTTATCATATTCACAAATTTATATGTTCCGTGACCTTTGCGATATAAAGAGAATGAGAAAAGGAATGTGCACCATTACCCGTTCTTCTTGGTGACTCCGATGTCGCTCGTCGCTCGCTGCGGTGAGTGGTGGGGGGTGGTCTGACTTCTTCTTTCGTCGGGCTCCGCGAAAGTGCTTTTAACTAACATTGGCTTAAGTTATAATAATAATCATAATAATATAATTCATTTTATTTTGATCTTTGAAGGGATTA
>JAHWFO010096352.1:272404-292471 GCA_023313115.1 Rhysida immarginata | reverse complement strand
GAAATCGAGGCCAACGTGAAATACAAGGCCCTGTCACGGAAAAGTCACCTGACCATAAAAGTCCGACCAAAAATCAAACTTCCATTATTTTCAACAAACGAAAAAATACAGATTGTTAAAATCCAAGATGGAAACAATGATGGCTACCTTGTTACTCGGGCTCAATGACGTATATTAAAGATAGACTCCGAATCCTATTGTTGTAACTTGAAGCAAATTGGGAAGCTCCATGCCCAGAACTGTCATGGCCGAAAGTCAGTGAAGATGATGCAAAATACATGGCTAAACATGAGAGTAGCTGATTAATAATTCTTTCACACGCCGATCGCAGACTGATAAGTTTATCTTTTCGTTAACTTTGTATTTGACGTATTTTATTTAATTTTATAAACAATTTTTCGACCATGGTTTCAATTTCGTTTCGATTGTCTTTCAGTTATGTATTTTCATTTTAGTTACGTATTTTTGATTTATTTTTCTGGCAAATGATTCCTGATCCTTTTTCTTGTTTGTTTGTACAGTTGTACGCAGTTTAACTTTGAGGAATGGTTTTGAATTAATTATTCCTCAGGCCCAAAATCTTCAAAGACAAAGCAGCCAGACAGCTAATTACTCCACGGCTCACTCCTGCCCAGAACTATCATGGCTCAATTTGCTTCACTTTTTGCCGCTGTTAACAATAGGATTCGGAGTCTATCTTTAATATACGTCATTGCTCGGGCTTCTATGGTCACGTGACTTTTCCGCGTCCGGGCCTGTCTTTCTAGTTGGCTTTGGCATGAAATGAAGTGACGTTATGATTTAAATATGTAAAATGTAAGTGAAAATATAAAACTATTGTTAAAAAATATGTTGCCATTCTTTTTAAATATTACTTCCAAATATCTTGTGAAATCTTAAGAACAGAAAATCTGGTCATCCTTTCATGTCAGCGTTCTCAATTTCTTTCAGAGCTTTATAATTTAAGAATTTTTAAAGGGGTCCTACCAAGCTTAAACAGCAGTGAATTTATAGACTAAACTTACCTGTAATTGCGCTTTATTTTAAAACACCTATTAAAAAGACCCAATTTTCAAATCCCAGAGCTTACCGATGTTTTCAAGAAACGCTTTCTCAACACTTACGCTTCTGGTATTTTTGGTATGACTAATATCTTATTCGTCGTAAGATATTAGGTTCTTTCTGAACCCTAGGAAGAAGAACCAGGATGAGAACATTTACAAACTATGTAGAGTATATAAACTTGAATGCTCTGACTGCAGAGCATATTATATCGACTCCACGAAACTATCATTTATCGTTAGATACAAGGAACATAGAAGGGCCCGGTCAAACAAGGATAAGAAGTCAGCATTTGCTGAACATCTAGTCTCTGAGAGGCACAGGATGCTTCCAATTGAAGAATGTGTGACAGCTGTATGGATTGGAACAAACGCCGAAAGAATTGCCATACAGGAAGAAATCGAAATAAGGAAACATTTACGACACAACAAAGACAAATTGCTAAACAACTAGATTTCTTTCCATAGAGACATTATCATCGATTTCATAATCGACTAGTCACAAAGCCTGTCCCTGCCAGGCAAAAACTATGTTTTAAAAAGTTTATACATTACATTACATATATATAAAATTAATAAAATTAAAAATAGTTTTCAATGGTTTAATACAATTTATTTTGTCTAATAAAGCTAAAGAATATGTACAAAAAGAAAACACTTAAACATAGTTCTGGACATTATTTTCACTATAATTCATAATACTTCTTTAAAAACAATATTTTTTGAAAAAACTGAATTGGAACCCTTTTTTAGCATACCCTGTTTTCCATCTACATGTTTCACCTTTACCTTTAAATCATTTTTGTTTTTCACTCTTGAAAAGGCAACGTACAAAAGGCCCGTGACCAAAAACTGGTTTTGGTAAATATATCCCCACCTTATCCAGGGTTTGACCTTAAGCTTTATTGACGGTATTACGAAGTATCCTACGACGTTTTTTGTCATAATTGACCCTAAAAATGTATCAAATCGACCTAAATTTTAGTGCTGATTGAACAAAATTCCAAAGCCACGTCCACCGCCCACAAACCGAAAATCAAAAATCTGGCTCCGTCCTGCACCAACGGAGCAAAAATACTTTAACTATGCCAAATTTCAGCTTTCTGCGATATCAGACGGCTTCAGAAAGCTCTGGAAAGAGAATTGGACATACATACATCCGGACATACAACGAAATTATATATATAGATTTCGCTGACAAGACAGGCTGGAAATAGAGACCTCTATTAGGTCCGCCCTTCGGTCCAAAATGTTTTTATGATTTACTTCCAATTGCAGAATTTTAGATCACTAATTAGTCCTGATTGGTGGTCCTATCACTGTTATTACCTATATACAGGGTGTTTCAAAAATGACCGGTATACCGGTATATTTGAAAAATCAATAAAAACTAAACGGGTAACGATAGAAATACACCGTTTGTTGCAATATGCTTGGGACAACAGTAAATTCAGGCAGACAAACTTTCGAAATTAGTTCACGGTGTATTTCTATCGCTGCCCGTTTAGATTTTTCAAATATACCGGTCATTTTTGAAACAGCCGGTACACTCACATGCCAAAAGTCATGGGATAGCACTGGACTAGTTTTCAAGTAGCAGTAGCATCATGTGCAAACAGGAAAAATATGCAAATCAGTGTCAGTAGGTTTAGTTGCACTGTCATGAGTAAGGAGTGAGGTGTTCAGTGTGACAATGGCTACACAACGAGAGCTATCAGAGTTCGAACGTGGCCTGGTATGTGGAACACAACGTGTGGGTCATTCAATAAAGGAGGCGGCTCAAGAATTCAACATCCCACCGTTTTTAAGAATCTACCGAGAGTACCAACTTGACGGCATTAACTCCCACCATGGACAACGCAGTGGTCGACCACACCTTCTCAATGAATGGGACTAACGGCGTCTGAGTAGGATGGTCACCGCTAACAGGCAACTGACACTGCGCCAGATGACATCAGATTTTAACCAGGGTGATATTAGAGCTGTATCGATGCGAACTGTGCTAAGAAATCTGGGATATGGAAGCAGAAGACCCACGAAAGTGCCCTTTCTAACAACAAGACATCGTCAGCAACGTCTCTCCTGGGCCAATGAATACTTCGACTGGACATTTGACAACTGGAAAAGTGTGACCTGGTCTGATGAGTCTCGATTCCAGCTGATACGAGCTGATGATAGGGCGTCTGTGTGGCGCAGACCCCATGAGGCCATGGACCCAAGTTATCAAGCATGCACTGTGCAAGCCGGTAGTGGTTACGTTATGGTGTGAGGTGTTTTTTCGTGGCATGGCTTGGGTCCTTTGGTTAAGGTAGACTGTTCACTGACTGGCCACCGGTATGTCCCGCTGCTTGCTGACAACGATGGGATTTTCCAGGACTACAATGCACCATCCCATCGGGCCATGATTGTCCGCGATTGGTTTGAGGAGCATTCGGGACAATTCCAGCGCATGTTTGGCCACCCCAATCACCAGATTGAATCCAATTCAACACATTTGGGATGTGCTCGAAAGGGCCACTCGTTCACGAGCTCCTGCACTTTAAACAACCGAGCAATTGTGGGACGCTCTCCAGTCAGAATGGTTGGCAATGTCTTCAGATGTCTTCCACCGACATGTGGAATCAATGCCACGTCGCACTGTGGCACTTCGCCAGGTTAGAGGAGGTCCCACACGTTATTAGGCTTCAATCTGAATCTATAATTCCTTCTCCCGGCTTCCGCTTCCAGTTGGGAGTCCGAGTAAAAGACCGCGAACCGCGATCGTCACGCGTTTGTCTCTTCTGACATAATCGCGTGACACTATTTAGATTCACTATATTCTTGAGATAGAATTCCCGCAAGTTCATGATTTAGCGAGTTCATCTTCTCTCCACTCCACTATAGGCACTTCTACTCACAAGGAAACTAGACGAACATGTATCCCACAGATTCCTACCAAACTGAAATACGAAGTGCTACCCAAAATTTCCTGAAATGTACCTCTATAAAATACGGAACTTACCCGACCTTTTAATTTCCACCGTCACTTTCAAAGTAGTCTCCTTGGGCATCAATACATCGCTTCCAGTGATATTCCCACTTCTGGAAGCACTCCTTGAAGTTCCCAGGTTGGAGCATGTGTAACTATAGGCTGCCTACGCCAGTTTAAACCGAAGAAAGGGGGGCCCCCATTAAAGTTTCTAGCCAGAGGCCTTCACGCTTCTAGTTACGCCAGTGTTCCGCTTGGATTACTTCAATGGAGTCAAATCGCCGCTCTTTTAACCACAATTTCAATTTTCGGAAGCGGTAGAAATCGCAGACTGCCAGGGGACAGCGGTCATGTTGTTTTTGTTGAGGAAGTCCCTCACAGCGAGCGATGTGTGCGCCGAAGCATTGGCGTGATGGAGCAGCCAGTCTTTCTTCTTCCACATCTCTGGCCTTTTGCGCCCCACGTTTTCCCCTCAAACGTCTCAAAACGTCCCGTATGACAGTCCAAGGCGATCACAAACATAGTGGATGGTCTGCCTTCGGTCCTCTCAGATCACGTCACATTTTCGAGATCATTTCCAGAGTTGTGCTTATTGACGGTCGACCAGAATGCTTGTTGTCTTCCACAGACTCACGACCATATTTGAAACGCCTAAACCACTCAAATTCCCTAAACCTTGTTCACCAAAAGCCTCCTTCAACAGTCTGGGGGTTTCAGCCGCTATTTTCTTCAGCTTTAATATAAAGAATTGCAACACGACTAACACAAAGAGTAACAAAAACAGATCAAGCTCAAAATCACGTGGACATAGGTCTTTCTAATAGGTCTTCATTGGTCTTTCTAATACTTTATGCAGTTGGTTTAGTTCGCTGCTCACTGATCGTTGTTTTTTGCTCCGTGCTTGTGGCTTGGAAACTGGTCCTTATAAGATCCGTAGTGGAGTCCCCCAGGGCTCCCCGCTAGGTCCTATTTTGTTTAATGTTTTTATTGCGGTCTTACCTTATGCAGTTTCATCGAAGCGTACTGGCTTCTTACTTTATGCTGACGATGTCAAAATCTTTTGTCGCATTTCCAGCTGGACTGATTGTGCTCTTTTACAGACAGCTTTAAATGACATCTATGATTGGGCATCGGGAAATGGACTATCCCTTAATCCCGATAAATCCTATGTGATATCTTTTACTAGGAAAGTCTCTTATTATTGTGATCGGCCTCGGTGGCTCAGCGGTTTGCGTGATCGCCTCTGATGCCCGAGTACGCGGGTTCGATCCCGGCCGAGGACGACGAGGATTTTTCAGGGAGACATCCTGAGATCACGCACTTCCTTCGGAAGGGAAGTAAAGCCGTTGGTCCCGTGTAGTCGTTTGCCGGCTGCACGTTAAAGAAACCTTGCGAGGCATTATTTGCGGCCCCTATAACGCCGTCCTGAAATGACCATAGCACTTGAAAAGGACGTTAATACCAAACAATCTTATTATTTTGATTACTTTTTGCAAAATAATATTATTGAAAGAAAGACTTCAGCTGTCGATCTCGGTATTATATTCACGAAGAATCTTTCATTTGCTGAACATATTGATTCACTAACACGTGACATTTGTCGGAGACTAGGTACTTTGAAAAGGCTAACCAACTTTTTTGCTAAACCCCTGTCTTTTCTCCGTCTGTTTAAGAGCATCGTTCTTGCGAAACTACTGTACTGTATCTGGATATGGTACAGTACTCCTACGCAGAAGATGCTCTTTCTGTATAATAAATTGATTAACTTTAAGCGTTTCTTTTTGGCGAAGTTTCCTACGTTTAAAGTGAATGATCATTTTCACAAAACTTTTGATATTTTTAATATAATAAAAAATGTCTTCTTTAATATTTTTATGGGAATCTTACTCAACCGTATAGAGGTTAGCTACATCTCCACTTTTCTTCAGCATCGTTCAGTCCGCCCTCTTCGTACTAATAAAAACTTAATTATGAAATACAAGTAGAGGACGCACGTTTCGGATGTCAATCCCTTGGTCAAATTATTAATTAATTTTTATAATAATCCTCAATTTTTAGACATTAATCTTGATATATGTCAACATAGATACATTTTTTTGTAAAAATTTATGGTTTTGTTTACGTTTCTGTTCTCTCTGCTGGTAATTTAGATAAAATGTTATTAATCATTTTTTCTTTATTATTTTTTTATTTAGTTTTACATCTTTGATTTCTGAGTTTTTAATTTTGTAACTATGTGTACGTCTTTATTTTTTATTTTTTTCTCGTTTTTTTTTTTTTATTTGTTGCTAATGTGATTTTCATTAACCCCGTTTTTGGGCAGTTTGCCTGTAGGGGGACAACATGGGGCTTTCCCCTCTGGATTATCTGGTGGGGTATTCCCTCACTGTTGTTACAAATATTAAAAAAATTAAAAAATATTAAAAAAAATATTAAAAAATATTAAAATATTAAAATGACACCGCTTGGCACAATTACAGCTGAGACGTACCCCTAACACCATTTATCGGCAAAACTTGGTACTTCTTACAGTTTGGTCAGAATAAAACAATTTCGGGAAATTTTGGGTAGCACCTCGTATGTTACTCATCTAAAACTACACTACTGTTTATAAAAATCGCAACACCCTGATGGAATAGCCCAATCTGCATTAAATTTGGAGCATTTGCATATCATGGGTCAGAAAAGAAACCATTAGATTTTCAGGTCAATACAATGCGTTTTATTGTCACATTAGTATCGGGTGAAACCACCGTGGGATGCAATTACAGCCTCTAAACGTCGTGGCATTGAGTCAAACAAGCTCTGAATGTCCTGCCATGCTCTGTCTACACGGGTATACAGTTCATCCACAGTTGCTGCTGCAGGAGTCTGACGAGCCAATCGATGAGCAACCCTGTCCCACACATGTTCGATTGGGAACATGTCTGGTGAACGAAGCCCGAGCAATGACGTATATTAAAGATAGACTCCGAATCCTATTGTTAACAGCGGCAAAAAGTGAAGCAAATTGAGCCATGATAGTTCTGGGCAGGAGTGAGCCGTGGAGTAATTAGCTGTCTGGCTGCTTTGTTTTTGAAGATTTTGGGCCTGAGGAATAATTAATTCAAAACCATTCCTCAAAGTTAAACTGCGTACAACTGTACAAACAAACAAGAAAAAGGATCAGGAATCATTTTCCAGAAAAATAAATCAAAAATACGTAACTAAAATGAAAATACGTAACTGAAAGACAATCGAAACGAAATTGAAATTGAAACCATGATCGAAAAATTGTTTATAAAATATAATAAAATACTTCAAATACAAAGTAAACGAAAAGATAAACTTATCACTCCGTGATCGGCGTGTGAAAGAATTATTAATCAGTTGCTCTTCTGTTTAGCCATGTGTTTTGCATCATCTTCACTCACTTTCGGCCATGACAGTTCTGGGCATGGAGCTTCCCAATTTGCTTCAAGTTACAACAATAGGATTCGGAGTCTATCTTTAATATACGTCATTGACTTCAACTGAAAGCAACGCTATTGCTTCCAAGGTATACTTGCGCGCAAAAACAAGTGCTCGTATGTTCCCAGTCAGTGGATTAATCACATCAGTGAAAATGCTTATTAGAGTAAAAAATAACACTTTCGTACTTGGGGATTTATCAAGTCCAGCGTAAGCAGATCTTTAAATAACCACTTTTGCAGATTTAATCTCTGTGCCCGTGGGATTTTTGATGTTTACATTTTGAAATCTGAAAATGTTTTTTGCAGCGCGCTTTTTTAATAGTAGAACACTATATTTTCCATTGCGGATGGCTAAAAATTCGATTCTAATTATGTTAATTCATTCGGCTTACTACACCCAATCGGTGTACTCATCAATAAAAATGGTAGTTCATATTAATAGATCAACTTGGATGATACTCATTTTCTACATGAGCATTTCAAAATGACCCCGCTAATCAAATAATAGAGAAATTTTGCATTTTATGCGTTCTCTTGCTAGATAGATTCTTATTAGGACTCTACAGTCAAGATAATTGCAGACGTTTTAATGAATTTCTTGATATTAATTTCAAAAGAAGCGCTTATGTGTAAGTAATCTCACATATGATCTAATCCCCTCCCCCTCCTTCGTCCACTTACTATCATATCATTTCCCTTAACTCTCTCAATGAATTCACCTTCCCTCAACCTTCATCATCTGCCGCGGGACTTATGGGACCAAAAATGAAGATGACAACAAACGATCAAAAGAACTCAGCGGTTCAAATAATGAGTTAGGACGACGAAAAGAAACTGGTACGCAAAAAAAGAGGCGTTGGAAAGGATTCAGCAGAAATGACAAAAGCTATCCAATGGACCACATGCACGGTCGAGCGGCGCCACCGTCGATTTTGTTTCAAAGCGAGGCTGGGCTGGCAAGCTTTAGTTAGGGTTAAGCACATAGGGTTTTGTTTCAAACCCATGTGTTGGCAGTATGGTTTGTTAGCATAGCAGCATTTTATTACAAGTAAATTACTGCTGTTTTTGAAATGTCAACTAACTGGACTACGAGTTTAGAGTCTTTACCCAATATTTGTCATGGTGATATTGAAAATTGTTTGGAAAAGCAAATTTTCAAAGAGGATACTAGTTTTTTTGTGGAGTCTTATATACATGATTATCAAGGTTAGTCAAAATTAAATTAGCAAAAATGAAAATTACTGTGTTGAAATATGTACAATTTAATTCTTTTTATTGTACATTTTGGAAGGTGTTATTTAAACAGATGACAAGAAAATGATAATCTAAAAACAAAAGTTTAGTAAGTAATGGTAATTTTTTATTATGCACGTGCTTTTGGTGTATGTGTATGCTTAGCTTGAAAAATACATAAAATAAATGCTTCATACCCACATAAATAATTGATGGTGGCAAATGCATAGTTTTGTTGATTGATATTTTTGCATACTTGCCTTCTCTCACAAGCAATATTTATTTCCCCACAAAGTAGTGATTTATTGACACATGCAGTACATTGTAAACCTTTTTTTAATTAAAATTAATTATGGTTATTTAATTTTAAAAATAAAAATCACCTTAATTATTTATAAATCAGTGTTCAATCTACACAATTTTATTTAAATGTTATTACTTTTATTATGCATGTTAAGAGCAATGATAATTATTTACTTTAATGTATGTTTAACTTATGAATTTATTTACCTGAAATAAAGGTCCAATACCCCTCTTTATTTGAACTATCCATAGCTTACGACGTTTGTTGTCAGTAGGAAATCGATGAAAAATTTTTTTTCTTTGTTGTAGTGGTGATCATTTGTATATCCAGGCACACAGCAATGTGCCATTTTATATGAGATTAATTATTAGGTTAGCAATAAATAGTGAAAAAACAAAAATCATAACTCACTAAAATTTCACCGTATTGCCAACACATGGGTACAGCTTAACCCTAACTAAAGCTTGCTAGCCCAGCCTAGCTTTGAAACAAAATCGACGGTGGCGCCGCTCGGCCGTACATGTGGTCCATAAAGATGAGGAAGTGAAGTGTTTACAACTTTATAAAGGTGACGGGAACGCAGAGCAAGAGAGTCAGATGAACAATGCGTACCTCGATTAAAAACGAGGAAAAAAGCAACTTTCGAGGGCAAGAGCAATTGCAATAGAAGAATAATGAGCAGTATGACTGGAGTAAGATAGAGAGCACCACTGAATTAATCGCTGCAATTGCAACAAACATTTAGTTAATACTCACGTGGTATCTTTCAAGATCGCATCAATACCATCACTACTTTCAGCGAATTGGAACAAAGACCATCACTGCTCTTGTAACAGCTATAAGACGCACGTTACAAATAATAAATCTACACCGCCATCTAAAGGCTGGTTCCCATAGCTCCGATTTTAAGTGCGATCCTGCGACAATCGCACCTGACTGAGTCGAGCCTATGGAAATCGACTTATCCTCCGATTTTTAGCCCCGATTCGAATGCCCGACTGAAGTCGCGACTACAAATCATCAGTCGCAGTAGTTTGAACCGTACAAACTTTTCTAGGTCCGATCCTGCGATTTCGGTCACGTGGATTACTGTATTGGATCGATCTATTTGGAACTGTGAAGAGAACCCATCTGTGAATGCTTACATGTCGATGAAAATGTGATTTTCGTAACTCGCAAAATGTTAATAATCAATGAATGTTGAGGAAGTCATAATTTATATAAAAGAATTGTTTTTATACATAAAAAATTTATCGAAAGAGCAAAGTTTATTTACCCATAATCGATCAGACATTATTCAGAATTACAAATTTAAATTCAATTAACCAAAAAGAGACATTGAGATAGTATTGGTTATAAATATTAGTAAAATATAATATCATTTGAAGTTTTTAAACGCATTATTTTACTAATCAATATTCTAATTTTTAAAAAATAACAAAATTGATATCTATACAAAATATTAAAATATTTATAAAATGTCTAGAAAATTTGGATTTGATCAGAAACCAATACAAATATTTTCGAAATATATAATTAAAATGTGTAAATATTTAGTTATTTAAAAAAATTCCACCTCACAAGGGTTTTTGTATTAGGACGAAAGTTTAGTTAGTTTATTGGAATTAAAAAAAAAAAAACCATTTTATTATAAACAGGACTTTTTTAAATAACTAGCTATATCCAGTGCAATACAACGTGAGTAAAACAATGAATCTAAAATGTGCAACTAAAATCTTTATTTAAATTGCATCAAAATGTTTTTATCAAAAATAAATTCATAATAAATCTAAATGATATAGTAAACTAGAGGAACACACTAGCGTATAAAAATTTATATTTATTCCATGACTGTAATTCCACGATTTTCAAGTTTGATAATTTTGATAAAAAAAATTGATGTAATTTGAAAGTTAAATTTTTAATTACACATTTTAAGGATTAATTAGTTATATAATTTGAAGATATTTTTAATTTGAATCCTTTTCTTGCTTCCATAGAAGATTCTATTTTAAATATTTTATTTTATAAAAAATTGTTATCTATTTTGTTTTTGTTTGTTTTTTTTGCCGTGAAGAATATTGAATTTTAAACTTGTGAACTTTTATAATTATTCATTTTGGGTGACCTTTTTAATTATCTCAACAAGGTATAATATAAAAAATAAAATATTAGAAAAGCTTAATTCTTTTTTGTGAAATAAATGAATTTTTAAATTTATCAGCGCCAAAGCCAGCTAGTCGGGGGGGGGGGGGGGGGATTTATCAGTGCATGCGCAGTTTTAAATCGTGAATGCAAATCGCGCCTATGGGAACCGCACCCTCTGCCGATAATCGAGTACGACTGGCGTCGATGCTAATCAATTCGAGCTTCTCAATCGCAGTCGTAGTCGTAGTTGCCAGTAGTAGCGACCTGTCGGAGCTATGGGAACCAGCCTTAAGGCATCGCTTGGATACTGGCCTGATACCTGATTGGATTCAACAGCGTCAAATTTGGCGGGACGTCTGGACAATACGGATGCCATTGAGCAGAAAACTTTGCACTTTGAATGAGAAACTTTAAAGATGAGTATGAAGAGGTTTATTCTACTGCTTTACCAGCTGATGGGTTCCCTCGGTTGTGAACGATACCATTGCGTGATAGCCTCTTGCACCTCTTCAAGAAGTTTTTCCCAAAGGCACAAATAAAATAAAAGCTATAGAGAGAAAGAGAGAGAGAGAGATGGAGAGATATGAGAAATATGGAGGACAGGTTCAGTTCTTTCCATCCAAATTTTTTTCAAATAATCTTTGGCAGCAACATATAGACGGGCATTATATATCTCTCAGGAGAAAAATTGGTTGCGGAGTTTCCTAGGCTCTTTGTTTTCATAACCGTACAAAATTTTACTAGAATTGCACAATATTTTGTATTCCAATCAGCTCAATTAAGTGTCATTTTCATCGCACGGGCTGAACAACTTTCATTTGGCCACCTATTTATGTTTTTGCGATTAGATTGCCTGTATAATTAATGCTTATTACGCACTCTAGCTGCGATAAGTTACACTTGGGTTCTGGCCACGTTTTGTGTCACCCAACGATTAAATCATGGATATTTTGAGCGCTTCTAAACAAATTGGTGTCTTTTGATGTGCTAAGCAAGCGCTGTTCACATGCCGCTTTTTCATATCCGGCTACGTTGCATTTAAGTAGCCTTTATAAACATAAAATGTTCATTTGACCGTCTTTGTGTGCCACATTACAAATCATAAAATATACATATGCAGAAATATGGAAAGTGCGCTTCCGTGACTCTCTTATTTTCTAAGGTTTGGTTGTTTGTTTTCAACAGCTATGGTTTGGTTGTTTGTTTTTCAACAGATTTGGTTGTATGTTTCAGGACGGCGTTGTAGGGGTCGCAAATTCTGCCTTGCAAGGGTTCTTTGACGTGTAGCCGGCGATCTACACGGGACCAACGGCTTTACTTCCCTTCCGAAGGAAGTGCGTGATCTCAGGATTTTCCCCTTGAAAAAAAATCCTCGCCGTCCTCGGCCGGGATCGAACCCGCGTCCTCGGACATCAGAGGCGATCACGCAACCGCTGGTGACATGCGGAAAAGCTACAACAAATGTTCAAACTGACGCCCGTGGTACGCAATACACGCATTGAGGTGACGAAACATAGACTGGCGTACTCGTTCGGGGGTCCCCGGGGTCTCTCCCTCCGCCCCGGAAACCTTTCTCACCCCGGTCCCATAGACCACCCGGTCGGGGGGGGGGGAGGTAGTTCGGATAACGAACCGTTTACTACAGTACCCGTTTCACCCCCACCCCCCCTGAATTGTATCAAGCATCAAGTCAATGTAGTGATATGAATTCTATCAAGCATCTTTGGGAAAAGCGGAATCTTCGGATACATGCACGTAAAAAGTAATATAGCCTTTCCCAAAATAAAATCGGACTGGTGGCTGCGCTAAAAACCAAATAGCCAAAGGTTTTAGCGCAATATATAAAATGATAAAAGTTCATGTTTTATCTAAATAATAATGTCCGGTTATTGATGATAGTGGAAGAGTGCTATAACGCAATTACACAAAGATTTTAATATATAAAATTCTAAAATGTTCTATAATGTTGGAATTCAAATTTAAAATTAAGTCTCATTTCAGTAGTGAACATTTACTTTATTATTATTATTATTATTATTATTATTATTATATTAATAATAGTGCATCCCAAATAAATAAAATGCAAACACTTGTATGCATATTCTTCCAAATAGCAGACAAAAACTCCTTTCTGTTAATTTCACTCGCCAGTGTTTGAGATAATTTAAAAAATATTTTTCATACGCAAAGGATGCAATTTAGACATACAAAGTTAATTTTATATTTAAAACGTATTCTTTACGAAAGAGAAAAAAATATAATAAATTTAATTTTATTAGCATTCTTCCCATTTCGGAAGTTTTATAAGCAGCATTCGTTCGAACGCAATTAAACTAATTAAGCTAGAAGTTTAAATGAGAAAACGTGAAAGTGTTATACATTGTATTAATTTTGACTAAACTGAGTATCTTGTTTGGATTTATAACCCATCTGGTTATATATATTATATTCATCAATTATAAGAGATGAATTCATCGCTTTTCGGTTAAGAGACCACATAACGATATAAGCGACTAATTTAATTTGGAACTTGAATAACATTTTAATAACACGTACATGCAACATAACGACATAACGTTCATGCAATTTACGAATTACGTAATAAACATCTGTTATAGAAAAAACATTCGGTTATGAATTATATACTGAAACATTCCGTTTTTTATATATTTCACCAGTTAAATAACGCCAGCTTTTAGAAATAAAATTAAAACAATAAAACAAATAATAACAAAGGCAGATTCCCAACCAGACACTGGTAAGTAAAGCCTTTTATTATCTCCCATTGGACGATAGGTAATAATGAGATTAAGGGTAATAACAAGTGCAATAAATTTTTTGTTAAAGTAATAAATTCTAGCTTTCAAACTCAAATGGGGCTGAAAATTAAAATGCTTAATGAAAGGTCTTATGTAAAAGCCATATGTTTATTTTGCGCTGGAGCTTTTAATTAGAGTACAATAATGGCGCTAATGAAACGATAACGTCCATTAGATAACAAGTATGAAATCCATCATCAAACGAAATAACAAATTGTTATCACTTTTAAATAGTAAAAGGGTGAAACTAACTGGGGAATCTCACGGAGTGATAATTAAATTCCGAACCGAATCTCACCTCAAATATATCCAAAACCGAAAGTAATCTCACCTATATCCAAATATACAGGGAGATTGCAAAAAAAATCCCGACTTTTGAAAGGCCATATTTTGAATATCCCAATCAACCTTAAAAAAACTTACAACCTTGAATGATCAATCACTTCAAAGACTACAATCTAAAGTTTAATTTTAATAACATAAGTTCATAAATGTTCAATGTGAGCGCCATGAGAAGTCCGAATATATCTACATGGTAATCAAACTCATCCCATACTTTTTGAAGCATGCCCGGTGTTACAGTTTGGATGGCTGTACTTTCTGATTTTGAGGTCGTCAATGTCACCTTGCAGGGATGGAAAACACAATTGATTTTTATGTACCACCATAGAAAAAAATCGCAGGGACTTAGATCAGGGCTTCTTGCAGCGAGACGCACGTTGTGTTGTTGTAACCGATTCAATTTTAGCAACACAATAACACATTCTCAATAACACAGAATGCCTTCACATTCTGCTGTGCGGATGCCATCTTTATGCAAACTTAGAAAAAAAATAAACTCTAATTTTCGTGAAGAAGGTGCTCCTAGGGACATCGCCAAGCATCCAAATAAAACTTTATAACTTCCTCTTTACAACGATTCGTAGATTGATGCTCTAAGTTATTTGATTGTAAAGATTCCTTACAAAGTTGAGAGATTCTATTGTTATTAATAGAACTAGCAGAGGCGTTGCCCGTGATAATTACACTTGTAGGTAAACAGAACAATCTCAAGAAGTTAAATTATAACTCCAAATTGGTTAAATAATAACTCAATCAATACAACACAGAGCGAAGGGACTATCCATTCTATGGAAAATTCGAAAAACAGGAATTCTAAGTGATATACCGGGACTTTATTTACCTCGTCTGGATGTTGGATAGGGAGCTCAAGGGAGACACGTCTGACTCCTTTGTCTCCTCAATAGACGCTGCCTTATTTATGTCCTGTCACTGCATCATCATTTTATGCTCATTATTAATAATTCTTGGAAACAAACATTCAATCATCGCATAATCAGCATCTCAGCTTCCAAAATATTCACATTCACACAGAATATAGTCAAAATGTATTTTTATGAAATGTTTGAATCTGCTGTGCTACCAAATAAGCTAGGTGATAACCGCGGCGTGGCTCTGACTCTAGGTGATAACTCCGGCGTTTTTTTTTTATTTATCTTAGAAATATCATAAAAAAACACATGAAAACGCTTAGAATTAATTAATACAGTAAAATTTTTTAATGAAAATTCGAATAAAAAAATTTTAAAGGCTCACAATGGATGGACCTTCCCAAGTATGCCACTGCTGGTCTAAATAATTTCTTATTCACGTAGTCTTACCTTAGATGTACACTTGATGTTGTTGCAATTCCCACTCTTCTCTCGATGTCTTGAAGCAAAACTTGGCCGATTCTTCTCGCGATGTCTAGCGGTCGCCGATACTTCAATTTATTTGCTTACCATTTGCTCAATACAGTATATAAAAAGTTTGTGCTTCATCTGTCGTCTTTCCACTCTTTCTCAATAGTCTGCTAACTCTCCATTATCTCCAGTTACTGATGATCTTTAAAGATTTTCAAGAAATTGTTAAGTACTAAGAACTCTCTTTTCTAAGAAAAGCCTGAATAACAGGAATTCTATGCATTGTTACAAATTGAAACTTATCTATATTGCACAAACTTTGGCTTGCATTGTTGGTCATGAGATATATACTTTTGATCCTTGCGTTGCGTGTTGACACCATTGATGATAACTATTGTTGCACAAACTTTGCCTTGCATTGTTGGTCATGAGATTTCTCTATAAGATGCCTTGCCATAACCATGATTATCGATTTTTTATCGATTTTTTAACTTGTACGAGGTAGGAATGGATGTGCGTTACCCGGACGGCAATGGTAGGGTCCATGTAAATTAGGATCTAAACATGTAAATTGTTCGTGTTCTCTCCTTTAAAAGAGAGGAAACGAAACAATTAACTCCATTGTCGTACAATAGATCGCTTGGCTAATGCGGAGATGACGGACATGCATCTCGTCTATGGTGAGGCACAGGGTAATGCTACTGAAGCGGAAAGGATTTACCAACAGCGTTTTCCAGACCGTGATCACCCACATCGCCAGGCGTTTCAAACACTAGACCTACGACTTCGAAACACCTGCATCGAGGTTTAAGGTCGGCATTTTGAACATCTACTGTAATGTCATTCCTAACTCGTACAAGTTGCATTATCTCTGTAAGGATGCATTTCCGGACCCATGTTTATAGGAAAAATTTTGTTCCCCGCTACAAACTGTACATGGTATTTCATTCTTGACCTACCTTTTTGAATCACCCTGTATAGAAGATAGTATTAGTCTCCGCAATTAAAAATTGTCCGAACCTCCTATCTAATCATAGATTTTCCACCCAGTACACAGGGTCTAATCCTTGCCTTCCAAAGCTTTATGATCTTCCAAATATTCACAAACCTGGGAACAGGATGAGACCAATTATTAGCAATATTGTCTCTCCACATTAAACATTTCAAAATTATTAGCCGAGAGACTTAAAGCACTAAAAGTGGATCAATTTGAAAACTCTATAAAAATAGTATTGATCTCGTCAAAAATCTCGATAATATTAAAATCAGTAATCAGAAATTCTCGTATCTTTCGATGTCGAGGCCCAATTCCCCAGTATTCTGATACCAGAAACTATTGAATTCCTTAAAACAACCTTATTAAATAATAATGTAAATGATGATGTGATCAATGAAACGCTCATTTTAACTAATTTATGTGTTTATAACAATGGGCAGTTGCATAATAGGAAGCGAACACGTAGCGATTTAGTCAAGCGGTTGACTAACAAGGGAATCCCTCGAACATGTATGTCACAGATTTTCATCAAATTTAAATATGTTACTAATCTGAAGCTACTATACAGGGTGTTTCAAAATTATGTACAATAAATTTAGTGACATATTCTTCAGGTCAAAAGAAGACGAAAATGTTCTATAGCACTTTGTCTGGAAACGATTTATTTACGCGATACAGCCAACTAAACCCGTGGCTCCAAATTACAGGAATTGTTCAAAGTGCCCGCCACCAGCTCGCACGCACGCTTCGGCTCGTTGCATGAGCGACCGTCTGATGTCATGGAAGAGTTCGTCGCCAGCATTACGAACGGTTTGGCATGCATTTTCAATTCGTTGTCGCAGATCCATAATGTTAGGAACTTCTGTGCTGTAGACGATCGTTTTCACATGACCCCACAGAAAAAAGTCCAAGGGATTAAGGTCGGTTGATCTTGCAGGCCAGGCTACCTATCCACCGATTCGTGTATGCAGCATTAAGGTGTGCTCGCACAACATGGCTGAAATGTGCTGGAGCTCCATCATGCATGAACCACATGTTAGATCTTATCAAAAGAGGAACATCTTCCAGTAATTCTGGCAATGCATTCTGCAGAAACAAAAGATACGTTCGCCCAGTCAATCGTGGCGGCAACACATAAGGACCAATTAAGTTATTTCCGACAATTCCACACCAAATGTTCACGGAGAAACGCTCTTGATGCGCTCGAGCTCTGGTGACATGCGGGTTAGCATCTGCCCAATGGTGCTGGTTGTGAGAATTTACGATTCCTGTCCGGGTGAAGGTTGCTTCGTCCGTGAAAAGTATCTGGCTGAGACAACTAGGGTCTGCAGCATGACGACGTTGTATCCATTGGCAAAATCGTTGTCGGTGTGGATAGTCCGTTGGGTTCAGTGCCTGAACCAGTTGCAGGTGGTATGGATGCAAAAGCTGACGGTGAAGAATGCGCCAAACAGATGAGTGCGGAATGTGTACCATGGAAGAAATACGACGGGTGCTTGTCTGTGGTTCATCATGTATGATGTCAATTATCACATCCTCCTCATCCGGAGAATGTGCTACAGGCCGCCCTTGTCCTGTTTGACGGCCAAAGGAACCACGCTCCCTCAAATGTCTGTCGACAGATACAAATGTTCGGTTATTTGGCAAACGTCTATTCGGAAAGCGTTCTTGGTAGAGTCTTCTTGCTTCCTCAGCATTTCCGTCCGTAAGACCATACATTAGGTGCATGTCAGTGTATTCTGCACTGGAATACGTGTACATGACTTTTTTACGTAAATCGTAATGCGTATGTCAAAGCACGCAAACGTTCTGAAACTGATATTCCTAGTGGATGTACAGTAGTGAAACTACAGTAATGGAAACAACCGTACACAACTAATGGAACAAACCTAAAGTAGGTTTAAATGGAACAAACCACTCAACCTAGTGTTGGGTCGAAACGCTGGAACTGCTAAAATATCGTCCGCTAACTACCGTGCTTCCCTACTGTATGATATTGGATTACTCGCAAACAAATCGTTTCCAGACAAAGTGCTATAGAACATTTTCGTCTTCTTTTGACCTGAAGAATATGTCATCTAATTTATTGTACATAATTTTGAAACACCCTGTAGATGCTTGCAAAATAAGAAAGTGCGAAATTTTGTTTCTTTCAAAATAGATCGCGAAAACAAAAAAAATTGAGCACACATAGCCGTACAAGGACTCCGTTGTTAAAGCGGGCTGTGTGTATTAATCCGCTTAACAGAACTTCTTTCTTCCACTACTCAGCAACAAGCACAAATCCACATGAAATCAAAGGAAGTAGACAGCAGGAGGCGACAATTAAATGGATTCTCAGGTTTCTAAACAAACTTAGCTTTTAAAAATAGATTATTACTATTAGCTAATTGCCTTCCAGTAAAAAATGTAAATAGTAATTAATAACCATTTCCTTAATTTATTATTTCATTTTATTAAGTAATCCGATGATCAAACACGGGGCTGACTTCATGTGCAACATCGAGTAATACATTGCGTTGGTGAGGGGGTATGTATCGCGGTGCTTCATAATTTTAAATAATAATAGTATTCATGAATGCTTATCTCATCTTATACATTATTTCGAGACGAATAATTGTACAGCAAAATTGAGGTTTTATGCTTAATGTCAGCGCTCTAACGGCAATTTTTTGGCGATTGCCACTAACGATTTTGCTTATTCTATTACCGCCATGATTGTTGAACTCTGCACTTCCGGAGCGCTCCGCTACCGCGCAACACTAAAAATTTCCACGGTGTGCTTGCGCGCAAAAAAAAAAAAGGCTATGTGGGGTTCCCTTGTAAGTTGCGTTTGAGTAAGTCAACGACAATCTCAGTCACGCGCAAAAACGTGATCTTAAATCTTCAATCGTGATTACAAAAACGTCACGCAAATTCTTGCAGTGCATGCGCAAAGAAAGTTAATCGTGATCTTAAATATTCAATTGCCTTGTAATGTTTGTAGAAAATATTTAAATTTTTTCTTTACTCACCTCTATAAAAGTGGATGAGAATTCTATCTTTATTTAAATCCCATATAACTGAAACCACGTTTCGTCGTCATGATCTCAGTGATGACGTATTCTGTAACGCATTCTGATTGGCTCCTTTCGCTTGACTAAGTTGTCATTGATCTATTCAAACGAAATTTTGTATTGACTAGAGTGAACGACGATTTCTTCGTTTCACCCTACTTAGTCAAACGAAAACGGTCACCGTTGACTAGATCAAGGGTTTTCGTTGACTAAATCGCTACGTGTTCGCCTAGTTTTAGAATAAAATAAAACTCTTTAACCACAACAAAGTAATTGAAAAAATACAACCTTATACTGGAAGCGCTTTTCGAATGCTTTGCATTCATCATTCAGCAGCCAAGGAGTAC
>JAHWFO010096352.1:250583-272004 GCA_023313115.1 Rhysida immarginata | reverse complement strand
GCCTTATGTTAACATTGCAAGTTTCTAATGGACCATAATGATACAATTAAACTACGTACCTTTGAAATAATTTCGACTATCATTAATTCTACGTTATATTCATTAATGACACATCATTCAAAGTTGTTTGATATATTACATGCTATATTTTAGCATTGAAAGTTCCGATGAACCATAATGGTTCCACTAAAGCAGGTTCCTTGAAACCAATTTCGACTATCAGTAATTTTACGTTATATTCATTCATGACACATCATTCCAAGTCGTTTGATATATTACATGCCATATTTTAGAATTGAAAGTTCCAATGAGCCATAATGGTTCCACTAAACCAGGTTCCTTGAAAACAATTTCGACTACCATAAATTTTACTTTATATCCATTCTTGACACATCATTCCAAGTCGTTTGACATGCCATATTTTAGCACTGAAAATTTTTGAGGGTGTCATAAGGGCTATTAGAGCACGTGTCATTGTTTCGATTTCAACCATTTTCAAAACGGTTCACTCCCGGAACCATATTTATTAATTGGCGAAAATAGTAATTTATATCCGCTTCTATCTCGCCGTTACGATTTGTTTGATACATTACTTAATATATCTCTCCATTGAGAATTGCTAGATGGGGTCTTAAAGGTACCATTTGTGCACGCGCTATTGAACAGATTTAGATAAAATTTGTGATTGAATCGTGCCATGTACCATGTTCATCGACTGACGAAAATAATAATGAATAACCGAATCTATCTCGTCATTAGGATTTGTTTGATATATTATTCTTTGAAAATTCTATTAATTGTATGAAACTCCTATCGTAAAGTGCAGTATAAAAAAGGTTGATTTTTTAAACTCAAATTTCCATTATCTAAATAAATTAACAGTATACATCTAACTAATGTAAACGCACAACAATTTAAGAAAAATCTTCATCACTTAAATTCTCTTTAAAAAACAACTGATGTTGAGACTTACTGTCCTCGAAAACGTTCTTTTATTTAATTTACAATTACTTTAATTTACTTATCTCATTTCTCATTACATATCATATTTAATGTTTCTATACGTATAGAATTGAAGGAACCGACATATTTCCGTTTTTATTTATATAGTTTCAATTACATCAAATTTTCTGGTCATGAAATCATCGAAAGTTATAACATAGTCTAAGAATGAACGCTTATAATCTGAACGGAATTCATCTAGAAAGAATCGCCATAAGAACTCATCGTGAGCTTACATCAGAATGTGTTCAAAAATACTGTAATTATACTTTTAATATTTTTATATGGAAATTATCAAAATCATCAATTAGAACATAAGTACATGAAAATTCTAAAAACTTATATAGTAAATAACCTTATTTTATCGTTCGCCAATATTGCGTGATTCCTAACTCATTTAGAGGCTTTCGTATGGTAAGTTAGATGAAATTGCCGTTGAATATGCAGCTGCTCATTAAAATTTATTTTTAAAAGGTCAAATAAGCATTTTAACTAAAAGTTATTTTTATTATTGAATAGAATTGCAGACTTGAAATAATAATTGATGAGTTGAAAACCATAGTGGGCCATCTCCATCTACAATGGAAAATCAACTAAGGACATCTTGGCTGCAGCTGAGGGTTATTTATTACTTATAACGAATTTTTAAATGTACGCGAATTTGTTCGTTATAACCGTATTTTTTATAAAGGTATAGTGGATATACGTATTTTCCCGTCACCCTCAATAACCCACGAACAATAAAAACCCCACCCCTGAATAACCCGTGAAAATTTCGTTTTTATATAAAAAAAAAAAAAAATTATAAGTCCCACACCTTTGTATTCCCCGTGAACTAAACTCTCGAGAATATACTGAAATAACGGCAATTTTTTTTCGTATGTTAGCTATTAAAAGGATCTCTTATATGCTCCTTAATCTTAAAATGTTTTTAAAGTGTAAAAGGAGGGGGGGGTCCTAAACTTCGTGGATGGATATGGCTGCAATAAAAGAAAAAAAATTAATAATTTGCAAGAACAAACAAATGGCCATTCATTATACAGTATATTATTTCAGTTTTTTTTTTAATTTCCCGTCGCCAAAAACTAATATGAAAGTAACTTCTCAAAAAGATGACAACTTCAAAACTGCTTCGAACTGACGAAGTTGCATTCTGTCCTGATGAACTTCAAACGAAATTACAATATTTCCTTTACCTAATATTTAAAGGCCCAGGGAAATCCTTGATACCGTAAACTGGAAACATATGTTTAAGATGATGAGAAAGGCAGGAATTCATTAAAAGGACAGGAAATTAATATTACAACCGGGGATGCCGCGTGGATAAGTGGCGCCTTTGCGCAAATTAATTCCAGCGCGCCCAGTCTTTGTTTTGAGCACCTCCAATCAATGTTTTGAGCCCCAGATAACTTCTTTGATTTATTTTTATTTTTATTTAAATTTTATCTATTTTTTATATTTAATTTAGATTGTATTGATAAAAAATTTGAATTAATATTCGGGGCGATATAGCGCTTCCCTTGATGAGGCATCTTTATACGGTCTACAACCTGCCCACCCGCACGCGGAGGATCTGATTCCAAGTATACAAGAACTAAACAATGGTGATGAATATAATGGATGTAGAGACTAATTTTCCCCCTTTCTGTATATTTTTAATTTGTTCATAGAAGAAGCAATAGGATACATGAAGGAAAGAAATAAAGGTTTAAAGATAAACCGAAAAAGTATCCACTGCGTCAGGTTTGCTGACGGTATAGGATTTGGAAGAAGATGAACAGAATGCTAGAGAAATTAGTAAAAGCTCTATTAAGATAGAAGTTCTAGAAAAATGTCAAGAAAACAAAAGCAGCTGTAATAAAGAAAAGTAATAAGGATTGTAAGGCCATATAAGAGTAGGGACCTCAAAGATAGAACAAGGAACAAAATTCTTCTAATACCTGAGAAGTATTATTACATAAAATAATAGATGTAATAGGGAAATTAAAAGAAAAGTACCATTAGCAAAGAAGCCTTTCATCAATCAATACAAGATACCGGCAATCAGACATATGCGAGACGTTTGAAAGGAAATGTAGAAAAATAATATGAGACTATAAGCATTTTGTCACGAAGAAATAAGCTATGCTTAAGAGTACGCAGTGGAAGAATTTTAGGTGACAGTGCACGGAGTTAAATTTGTATAAATGAATGTTTATTCAGTGAACAAATAGATACTAAAAACTTAAACATAAACCAAGGTATAAAATTAGGTGCAACTTGCAAAAACAAAAACAAAAATCGTAGCAACTTTAGCTAATTCGCCCACTCCAGCCGTAGGGGCTAAAAGTTAACAGTCATTAAACCAAAGGTAAGAAGATAAGCATATGCAATAAAACAAATTTGTCTTAAATGCAAAAATCTAACCTTAGCACAAAATCCAATTAAACAGATACGTAAGCATAAGATCATAACACAGTCATTTCACCTACATGACATATCTCAATAATTCTTTTTTTCCAAACAAGCTCAAACATAAACAACTAAATAAGCAAGTATTCATTGACTAATCTAAAGCAGACTAATAATCATATCAATTAATACGCCCTCGAATTCATAAAGCATGGGTTAAGATCAAATCATCAATATCAACATTAACTAATCCATTCATAGGTAGCAAAAATAGGTTAAATTGAACTATCTGCACAAATCGCGAGATGACTTATTCCGCAAACTGAATTGTCGCGATTCCTGTAACCGGCCGGGGGGAAACCAACTGTCCCCTGTAACCAAATAGGTTGGGCTATATATCAATTATTTGCCCCCGGAGGGGGACGTCGTAGACAGAACGCCGAAGGCGTTCGAGTAACGGAAAACAGTGACCGGCGAGGCCCGCAGGGCCGAGAGTGGTACGGAAAACACTGACCAGCGAGGCCCGCAGGGCCGAGAGTGAGACTTGCGTTTGCGATTTGACTCGCGATTTGTGCAGATAGTTCAATTTAACCCAAAAATATATTCAGTTAATTGGGTTTTTTTTAACACAGCTATGAAAATGTTGACTACGTGATGCAACTAAACAATAGCCCTTAAATCAGAATAAGTTACAAACATATAAGTCTTCATATGATAAAGTAGGCTACAGTCACAAATAAGGAATTAAGTCCAAGCCAATATCATAGTACACACGAAAGCACAAAGTCCTTGAGTAAAGTCAGAATTATCAGTAATTACAACTTTGAATAGCGCACTAACAAATGCCTACACAAGTATTTTGTCCAAGAGGCCTTAAATCCGTCTTGATTGTAAAGTAGTTCTTAAAATAGAGAAGCTTAACAGCTATGGGCTGATATAATTTAAATCTCAAATTAGAATGCTAATGTTGCATAAATACATATGCTAAAATGCAAATTAAAACTAGCGCATAAACTAAGCACCCAAACTTATGCACACACATCCGTCGCAAACATTTTTTTCCCCCACACAAACGAGGAAAAAGAAAGCTTAATCTTCTCTCTTTTTTTTTCCTCTTTTCACACACACTTCACTAATCCGTCGACAAGAAAGCCAGATAACACATCACTCGACGCAACTTCGCCGACCGTTGGCCTTTAAATTAAAACGAAGCCCAGGTCGCAACAAATGTAGGCTATGAGCCCGTAAGGCCAAAAGCCCTCTCACGCACGTTGTGTATCGCACTTCTTGCAAAGTTAATTCCGGAAAGGATACTTTAATTAATCGGGTATTAACCCCCTACAAAGAGATGTGCACTTACTACATTGCAGCAGCAGTCCAGCACAGATAGTTGCCATCTCTCCAGAAGCCTTCACTGCATTTTTCCTCCATCGGCGAGCAATTCTCCGCCGTCGCGGCTTCACTACACGGCCGAGATAAATCCAACGACGCAGTACTCGAATTCGTCTCGCCCTCCGCCGTGGCTAAGTTCAAACCATGGAGGTAGGAATAAGCTTAGGAAGGGCATCTCCTCTTATTCCTACCTTCATTGTTCAAATCGTCCGTGTTGAAGCCTTTTTCAACTGAAAAGCAATCCCGGCTCCCGTTGTCCGCTCCTCGTCGAGGAAACCATTCCTTGATACCGTTCCTCTTTCGAGCTCTCTCTCTTTCTTTCCCACCTGTTGCCTTCAACCATCCCGCGCTCGAATCCTGTCTCGTTTGCTGATTGGGCCGGGCGTGTCGACGTTTTTCCTGACGCGGATGACGTCGCTCTCCTTTCCTTCCCTAATGGTAATATATTCGAGAGTGAAAGTGAGCGTTTGCGTCATCGGAATTCACGATTGAGTTTGAATTCCGTCACACATTTGGAACCGCTAATACATTTTTAATTTTTTCATTTGTTCTCATTTTATAATCGACAGATTCTTGCTTTTGAAATACTCCTCGTACGGGGGTGAATCAAAAAAGTAAATTACACTCAGCACCATCTGTGATCGAAGAGCGCCGACATCATTCGCCGTTTTTAAGGATGTTACCTGCATGTCTATAATTGCAACGTGGCATGATCTCACGTGTTCACGCGTTTACTGCGCACGCAAGAATATTGTTGTCATGGCGCAGCAACTGGTTGTACACTCCAAGTTGGAGATTCAGACAAAGGCTTAAATTGCACTGAAATCCATAAGGAAATTTGCCGTGCCTACGGGAATAATGTGATTTCTCGTCCTGCAGTTGTGAAGTGGAATACCGCACAGGAAGACCGACCTTCCACGTCCAACACTCCCGAGCACATTGCCTGCGTTAATGAGATGATTCTGGACAATCGACGAATCAGAATTAAAGAAATAGCCAGAACGCTTAGCGTTTCTTATGGAAGTGTGTTGACATGGTTGTGAAACGCTGGAGCGGATTTTTACCGCAACGGCATGGAAGAGTTATTTCACGTTCAGACAAGTGTTTAAGATTGTTGGGTGATTATGTAGAAATGTGAAATAAATGGTGCACGTTTCCTCAGAATGTGTAGACGGGATCTTAACTTATATCTGTTTTTACTGTTTCAGAATGTAACTTACTTTTTGATTCACCCTCGTACATATAGAGATAAGGAAAGCTGTTGTTAAAATGTTTGTTAGGAGGGAGAAAAATGCCGGCTGAAAGCAATGGAAATTTTGGATATTGCTCCAAATTACAAGAACAAGTTGGATAGAAAGAAGAACTAATGCTGAAGTATTAAGTGAAGTGAGGGAAGAGAGACGATTAAGGAAATGGAAAAAAGGTAAGTGAAATTTGTCGGTCTTCTGCTGAGACACAGCCACTTCCTGCGGAATATTTTAGAAGGGAATCTCTTGGGAAAGAAAGAAAGCCACTTCCTGCAGCCACTTCCTAGACAGAAATTTCGGGATGATGTCACGAATACAATTGGTTTCAGAAAGTGCGCAAAGCCGAAAAGCTCAGCAATAAATAGGAAAGATTTGTTGGAGCTTTTACTGTTGATTATGATGATGATAAATAATTTTGCCGTGATTAACAAATAATATGAAGCAATCGTTAAATTCAAAAAATAAACAATGTATTCTTCTTTTTAGACATGTAAGGTGAACAGATTTCTAAAGTGAAATGGCAGAGCAGCAGTTCTGACTAATAATTAGTGTCATCAGGTCGGAAAGGTTTACTTTCATGTCATTATAATTATTCTAGAGCAGTGCTTCCCAAAGTGGAATTCCTAGATTCCTGAGATTCTAAAATTTAGTAAAATTTAGTAAAAGGTCTTTAAATTTTTTTCATTTTTGACAATTTAATTTTTGTAATTTCTTTTAACAAAATAATTGTTTAATATCTCAATTTTTATTCCTCATAGAGAAGGTTGTAAGGGATTTCCATACTTAAATGTAGCAAGCATATTCATTTCACGTAAGCTATCATGTAAAGAATTATTAGGGCAGGTATTAAAATAATTAGAATTCGAACAGCGAGCTAAAAACATCTAGTTATGCCACCGAAATTTTACAGGTATTGGGAGGGCTACATAACAGCCCTTTCCGACGTCAAATTCAGCTATTCCGAAATTATGAAAGCATGCCAGAACCGAGGCTTCGTAATTTCCAAGAAAAGGATATCAAGTGTACTAAATACTAAATACTCGTAACATTGGCAAAACCAGAAGCGGAGCCATTCCTGAGGGTAAAAAGCAGGCCAATCCGAGACAATCCACTAGTCGTATTCCTGACTTCGTCCAGAAAGTTCGGGCTTTCGTCATCGGATGTAACCCACCAGTACAACGGGCCTTTGCACAGAAGGTAAAGAGATCTGTGTACACGGTAAACACAATTATCAACCGTGATTTACAACTGGAGAAGCGACACAAAAGACACATTCATAAGTTGTTGCCGCGCCATGTTCAAGAGCGACGGACCAACTGCCGTAAACTGTAGGAACGATACATGGCGGAAGAAAGTGGAAATACGTGATCATACTAGATGAGGCATATGTTTATTGAAGCGATTGTAAAGAGCCAAGCCATTTTTCCATTCGATTCAGCGACATAACCATCAAGGCGTCGGACGTATCGCTTATGAATTTTTGTGCCTTTAGCCTATTAAACGGCCCCTCGGAAGGAGACGACCGCGAACAGGGGAGGGTGTTTGGAAATGGTGTCAACAGGAGTGATTACGAATTGATCTTGGTATTCTGTGTTCCAGCCTACTGCAGTGGAAACTACGATCAGGTCAATAGCAGCGATGCATGGCTACCAGATTGAACACACTCGAAGTGGCGAAAGAGATTTTTCCCACCTTTTATGGTCCTCTGTAACATGTTACCATAGATCTCTAACAGCCCTCTGTATTTAAAATTTTAACCGTATTTTTCGTTTTATTGTTTTTATACCTTCTTATCACAAGCGTAACCCATCTAAACAATTTTTGTAACAACAATATTTTTTTGGCATCTATGATTTCGGTTTGGATAATTTATTAATATGTTGATTTGTTTTAGCGAACATGATGTATTTATCTTGGAGGGTATTGACAATTCGCTCCACTAGCGCGATACGTAAAGGTGCGTGTATACAACTGGCGAGCCAAGCGCGTCAAGCATCTGTGGGCAGCAAACACACGACAAGCACGCCTCGATCTGTGCAACGAGGTAAGCCAACACCATTTAGATAAAGAAGGCCTGCACAGTGTGACGTTTTACGCTTCTGACGTCATCAAAGGAATGCCATCATAAATAAACTGAAAATTTATAATAAATTTGTTAAAGAATAGCTCAAGATAGGTCTGTGAGGGTTTAACCATACGCCATTCTTCAGATGTTAAATTAGTGATGAAAAATAGAAAAGAAAATTCCACAGCCTGGATTCGAAACTGGAACCTTCAGGTCATGCCACCGACGGGCTAACCAACTGCACCACTGCGGACATGAAAGCATTCGCTATTTTACATGTCCTTTGGGGTTGGTTAGAGCAGTTTACCTAGTCCGCAGGCTGGGACTATCTTTCCTAAGGCGTAATATTCATTAAATAATAGCTTCCTTGAGCTATTATTAAAATATTATATAGCAATTTTAAAATATCCAATGCTTAATTTAAAATTTCTAACTACACCGAAGCTTAAAAATAAATTTGAGAACAAATTTAACAATTTAACTTAATAATAATAGTGGGTGCCCTTCAAATTAGAAATCCCAGATGAATCTTGAATTAGTTGATATGCCAGAATATTCCAATGTTCAATTTATCCAAAAAAGTAATAAAGTTGAAGCTTTTGCATTGAATGTTTTCAAAAATTTTATTATCGGCTTATAAGCATTAAAATAAGCAAATGTATGATACTTATATTAAATAAAAAAATTGTTGCTGTTCACTATTTTTTGTTAATTTATTATTTTGATTGAGGTTGGTTTTATCTATTAAAATAATAAACCTCAGAAGATAAAATATATGAAAGATAAAATATATAAGAAAGATACCCTAATCAACGCCATCCAACCCGTCATGCAATCAGACAAATTGTACAACTGTTTCTACGAGTAATACAGGAACTGTCCATCAGCACCAGCGTCAATGTCGACCAAGGACACAGAGTGATGAAGAAACTACAGTAGCAGTCTTGCATAAGCAGCAGAGCAATTATTGCAGATGCTGGCTCTTCTCAACGAACTGCCATCAGGTTCCTGTATGCACATTGTTTCCATCCATATTACGTACATTTACCAGGAACTATTGACGTCCTATTACATCAGTCGTACCATCTTCTGCAACTGATTTTATTTGTCGTCTTGATGATAACCCCAACTTTGTTGACGAGGTGTTATGATCAGATGAAGCCCGGATGGAGTTGTCAATAAACACAATCTTCATTACTAGGCAGAAGAGAATCTTCGATGGCCGCGACAACCAACATCAAGTGAACTTGGAGAATAAAATGTGGGATGTACAATGACTCCATTGTGGGACCAAACTTTTATGAAGGAACTCTCACAGCAGAACGCTACAGGGATGAGATTCTCAACATTGTAGTGATGGATTTTGTTGATGCTTTGCCACTAGCCTCTTAGCTCTTACCAGCGCATGTGGTATCAGCATGATGGAGCACTAGCACATTACGGATTAATTGTTCGCGAACGTTTGCAGATGTTTCTGGATCGATGGATTGGCCGAGGACCAGTTCATTGGCCACCACGCTCACCTGATCTGACGCCGCTTGACTTTTTCCTGTGGGGCTACGTTAAGGACAAAGTTCATGCCACACCATCTACCTCAGAACAGGATCTGGAATTCAGAAAGCATGCAGGGCAATAACACCAATCACATTTGTATATATAAAGCCGTGCAGAATTATGTTGTGGTGCAGTTAGAAGTCACATTGAACACCTTCTGGATTGAATGTAGATTTAATTTGTATATTTGACTGTTTGTAAGCAACAAACAATACAAGAGCCGATTGTTCAATTGCAGAGATTGCAGTGAGGTTTCTGGGTGATCCGTTCATGGATTTTGAAAATTTTATTGTTGTGTTGCTTATTGAACAAGTGTTTGTAATTGTTTTTTTATGTGTATCTTCTACGGTTAGTAGATACGATTTACATATGTCCTAATGTACATGTTGAAAATACTGTAATGCAACCATGAGAAAGAGCACCCTCAACTTCCTATTTACATCCTTTATAGGAATATCCATAACTACATTTGTATCCGAGATAAAAGGGGGAGTACAGATTTTTGACTCATACCGGGTGGATAAAAAGTTCCGGAACGGCCTAATATCGAAACATACACGTCTTGTCAAAAAAATACGTGTCAAATATTTTTTGAATGCTATTTAATAGTGCCAATATTAGCCCACTCCTGAAAAGGTGGAGAGGGTTAATTTTAGCACTATTAAATACCGTGGCTTTCAAAAAATATTGGATGCTTTTTTGATTTGAAGTGAACTTATCGAGATATTAGCACCAGTTTGACTTTTTTTACACTTAGATTTAAAAAAAATCTTGGGGTAAAATTAATGTAATTAATCTACGAGTGGTGCAGGGGGCTAATTATTGCACCATTAAATAACTTTCAAAAAAGATTTGACACGTATTTTTTCTTTTTTGACAAGACATGTATTTTTCGAGATATTAGACCGTTCCGGGGCTTTTTATTCTCCCGGTATGTGCTGAGAACACCCGTATTAGCCATTTTTTTTTTAAAGACAGTGATTATAGATGTTTGAAAACAGAATTTTATGAACAAAACCTATGATAAAGAATTCAGTTTTAGTTGTTTCAATTTCCAGAACAAACAGGAAGTAGGGGGAACAGAAGTCAACTTTGAAAATTCAAATGGGAACAGGAGTCATGTAACGTATTTTTGGATAGTGCTTTTAAAAATAAACAAATTTTGCTAAAAGTTTTTTTCTTCTACTAATCCTCGTCGTTTATTCACAATTAAAGAAAAAGAAAAATAAATCAGTAAATTAAATTAATGAATTAAATAAATAAATTAACTAAATTATTGTGATATTGGTTTTCTAATGTTACTTTCTGTTATGCACACTTCATAAGCGCTCAAAATGTGCACTAATTTGTGCCAAACAATGCTGATAACTTATTTCCTAGACGATGGATTGGACGAGGAGGATTTATTGCTTGTTTTCCTGACTTATCTCCTAATGACTTCCTTTTGTGGCGCGAACTAAAGACATGGAAGAAATAATTAGAGTGACCTGTGAGTCTCTTGCAGTGCTGAAGTCCTCCATAATGTAAGAAAGAGAACAACCATTGGTTGATACAGAGTGGTGCACATATTAAGCACTTACGAAGTGTTTATGGCAGAAAGTAATATTAGAGAACTAATATCATAATAATTTAATTAATACAGGATGCGTAAGGTATTTGAAGACACACCTTCGTTTGGCTACTGCTGCACTATAGTAAGTTGTATGTCCTTTCCGTTTCCAGAAAGCAAAATAGCGGACCATCAAGTAGCACAAATCATGAAGAGACATGCATTAATCGTGGCAATAAAGGCAGAGCATAGCGATTTAGAGATATCACGATTTCTAAAGGTCGCAAGATCATTCGTCCATAAAGTGCGGAAGGTTTGGTTTGGTTTGTTTAGTATTAACGTCCTTTACAACTGCCATGGTCATTTCAGGACGGCGTTTTTGGGGCCGCAAATTTTGTCTCGCAAGGGTTCTTTAACGTGCAGCCGGCAAACGACTCCACGGGACCAACGGCTTTACTTCCCTTCCGAAGGAAGTGCGTGATCTCCTCGTCCTCGGCCAGAGTTCGAACCCGCGTCCTCGGGCATCAGAGGCGATCACGCAACCACTGAAAAGTGCGGAAGGAGTTGGAGACCGAAGATGGCAGTGTTGCACTAGTAGCAAAGCGTAAAAAGCATGCCTCACGCTCTGACATCATCAGAACACCTGAATTTATTCAGCAAGTGCAGCAGGCCATCGATGACAATCCCAGAATATCCATGAGGTCACTTGCCAAAGATCTCCATGTTTCGGAAGGAACAATCAGAAATGTTGTCCATGAAAACATCAGATATCACTCGTATGCTATGCGAAGAGGTCAGTTTATGTCAGACAAAACACAGGAAAACCATCTACTCAGATCGTAAAGACTCTTAAACAAGCTGAAAAATCCGTGTGAAGCTGATTTGCTGTGGATTCTCTCCATTAAAATAAACTTTGACCAGGATCAGAAGGTGAACAGAAGAAATGACAGATGGTTATGTGCAGACCCTTCGGTAGTGCCACGAGACATGAACACGAAATTTCCTACAACTGTCATGGTTTTAGGGGTTGTCAGCAGTGAAGGACATGTGTTGCCTCCACACTTGTTTCCCCAAGGCCTTAAAGTTAACTCTGCAGTCTACGTTGAGACCCTTGAAACAACTGTTAAGCATTGGATAGACACGATACGGAAAGGAAGGCCTTACGTGTTTCAGCAAGACTCTGTCCCAACGCACAAGTCTCGCATGACACAAGAATGGATGGCCGACAACTTCCATGATCACGTAACCCCTAACCTTTGGCCTCCTAACTCCCCTGACCTGAATCTGTTGGACTACTACGTATTGAGCGTTGTGGAGAGAGAGAGAGGTCAGTGAACACCCCCAAAACACCAAAGATGAATTGAAAGCTGCCATTGTTCGAGTAATGACCAATATGAACCATGACCATTTGATTCGCGCATTGAAGCAGTTATAGAAACTGAAGGCGAATTCATTGAATAGCCATATAACAAGGTTTCTTGTGTATGCTCATGATATGTTTCAATAATAAGTTATTATCTCGACTTATATCTCTTTTCTTTTTTGACGTGAATCTGTCCTCAAATACCTTACGCACCCTGTATATTATTTAACTCATTAATTTAAGAATAACTCAAGATGGATCCATGAGGGTTTTATCATACGCAACATCTCAAATGTTAAATTACTGATGAAAATTAGATAAGAAAATTTCCACAGCTCCAAATTAAAATCCCCCCACTCCCCACACAAGCAGGATTGGGCTAGCCCCTCTCACTCCCCCCCCCCCCCCGAAAACAATCCTGGATACGGCCTGGTGAGAATTCCGAATAAAAAAGACGGGCCAGCATTTTGAGTATAGAGAAATATATAATTTCATTAAAGTCCGAATAAGTGAGCCGCCTGAACTATCCATTTATGAATGCCGAATTTTTGAAATATTGGGCTGAATTTTCTGTAGATTTTTGCAAGGAAATTTTTTTTGTTTTGTATCAGAAAAAGCTGTCCCTAATTGCAGTTTGATTTTGTAGCGGAAATGATCGCTGCTCTGAATAAACTATTATATCAAGAGCTTTTGAGGACATAAATTACAGCCATGCTTCCAAGAATTATGTTGGTGAATCAGAGGTTGAATTCGTTTAATAACTTTACTATCAACATCGTCCTAAACAATACTTACTATTAATATAATTAATAAAAAATACTGGGGTTAATGCTCTGAATTAATTAGGGAAGTGCTCTGAATTAATTAAGGAAGTGTTCCATAAGTTGGGATGCGTTATAAGTAGGGACAAAGCGATTTAAAATAATTATAAGTCTAAAGCTTTTGACCTTTGGATATATTAAGCATGTCTTTGAATTGCCAACCTAACTTTCGCTTGAGTTAAGATAACTTTCTCTCGGAACTGTTACCCTAATACTACGGCATTGTTTCGATCCAGATTGTATTTAGTCCTCTTCGCTTTGTTCGGAGCGTAAGCCATATGACGGTTCCAGGAGAGTCTTGAGTCGATGATAACGCCAATGTACAAGGTGATTATAATTAAAGTCCCTTTGTAAAAATGCTATAAAAAAACAACCATGAGTCCGAATGACTTCAAATTTGGACTGAGCATTCTTGAAGAAGGGGCATTTGATATGGGATAAGAAAAAAATAGTTCCAAAATTTATCACTAGATGGCGCTGTAAGCAGCATATTATGCCTAGGAGGATTTGTACTATGCAAATTGAAAGATACGCATGCACATGAGACATTGCATGTGTTATAAAAACGCAGGCCTCATGGCGTTCTCGTCATATTTGTATCTCAGCAGCTTGCCATGGGTCTGTCAATGAAGGATCGCGCTCTGCTTGTGAAGCTCTTTTACAAGAATGGCGACTCTGCCATAGCAGCTTTAAAGAAATTTCGGGTATTAAAGGGAATGAAAAAAGGATGTGGTCCGATGTCTGCAAAGGCTGTGAGGTGTATGATTAAAAAATTCGAAGCGACAGGTTCTTTTGCAGTGAAATCTGGCAGAGGGAGGAAAGCAGTTGCTTTGACGTCAGTAGAAGATGTGGCTGAAGCATTAGAGGAAGGGTCGAACAGTGGTGTGCAAACGTGCAGTGCACGGGGAATTGCCCGAACTTTAGACATGCCTGTGAGCACGGTCAATAAAATTTTACGCAATATCCTGCATTGTTATCCCTATAAAATTACCCATGTTTAGGAGTTACTTCCTGCTGACCTGCCAATTAGACACACGTTTGCTTTAGAATTTCTAGCTCGCATGGAAGTGGACAATGAATGGCCATGGAACATCTTGTGGACAGACGAAGCCCATTTTTATCTCCACGGCGTTGTCAATACACAAAATTGCAGGATATGGGCAACGGAAAATCCTTTCGCATGTGTTTCAATACCGCTTCATTCTGCAAAGGTAACTGTGTGGTGCGGGATGACAGCATCATTGATTATAGGGCCATTTTTTTTCGAGGAAGTGGGTCCTGCGGGTCCCGTTACCTGTACAGTCAATGGTCAACGGTATGCGTGTCTTTTACGCAACCAGGTAATTCCAACACTTCAACAGCATGCATGCGTGGATAGAATAATTTTCATGCAAGATGGCGCTCCTCCGCACATTGCAAAGCCAGTGAAGCAACTGCTGAAGACACATTTCGGAGATGATAGAATTATCAGCCGTCATTTTCCGAGAGCCTGGCCTGCAAGATCACCGGACCTCAATCCTTGTGACTTCTGGCTCTGGGGTTACCTTAAAAATCATGTGTTCAGTGGCCCAGTTGCAAATTTAGCGGAAGTGAAGGCTCGGATTACGCACCACGTTCACAACGTGACCCCGAAGACACTCCGGTCTGTTGTGGAACATGCTGTTTATCGGTTAAAACTTGTGGAGGAAAATGGTGGACAGCATATTGAACATGTCTTGCGCAAGTCCCGAGATAATTAATAGGCGTTTCCATTGTTGCTTTTTATGCGGTTTTTGGCCCAAGGACAATTAAAAACCGATTTTTCCCATCCGATGTGGTACGACCTTGCCGTGGTGGATGGGCTTTGCACTAACAGTGCCACAACTGTTAAATGACTTGAAAGTCATGTTTTCCATCATCAAACCCGAAGCAATCATGTTCATTGACCGGTACAGTTGATTTTTTGCTAATACTGTACTGTATAATAAAAAAAAAATCATGTTTAACTTGTTTTAGTGTCAATTGCATTCCTTGACCAACTTTAATGTAAAAACATCATGCCATAAACAACTCATGCCAAAGCCGTCGTATTTCAATTCAAAATGTCACTTCTAGCTGAATCCCCTTCCGTTATGCCGCTTACAGCGCCATCTAGTGATAAATTTTGGAACTATTTTTTTCTTATCCCATATCAAATGCCCCTTCTTCAAGAATGCTCAGTCCAAATTTGAAGTCATTCGGACTCATGGTTGTTTTTTTATAGCATTTTTACAAAGGGACTTTAATTATAATCACCTTGTACTTGTAATTGTCGATCCACTCGAGTTTCTTATTGAATAGACAAGAGAATCCGGGGGACGCTTAAGCTATTTGTTGAAGTACACAGCTTTGCATTTTCCAACGTTAAGGTTCAGTTTTCAGCAATTAAAGCAATCTTCAAATTTTTTCAAGGCGTTCCTCATACGAGCGATACGTGAGATGGCAGGTGCGCCCATGTCATGATGACAGTATCATCAGTATAGAAATATAAATTAAATTTTTCGGGTTTTGGGAAATCACAAAATAATTAAACAGAACGTGCCCGAGGACAGAACCTTGTGAGACACCGGCGTGACACTTTACGAGTCGTGGATAAGTTTTAATTTAGCTTGATAAAACCTGTTGGTAAGAAAGGATTTCACCATCGATATCAAATCAAGGGAAAAACTCGTCTCAAATCATCTTGTAGATTAGCTCCTCGTGCCACACTTGGTCGAAAGCTTTACTATAACATCGAGAAAAACCACGCCACATGTAACAGCGAAACAAACCTCGCTGTAACAAATCCCGAATATTTTGCCAACAGAGGGCGCAAGGTGGAAAGGAAGAGAGACGGAAGGCGGGCGATTCGTCTTGTGCTAAGAGGAGAGACGAATGGAGAGAAAAAGATGACAGAGGATTCAAGAGAAGTTGGAGAAGGGCGGAAAAGACCACGACAGCGCTGAAAGCTGAACGTCGCCATGAAAAGAGGGTAAATGTGGTTCGACAGGCTAAGAAGAGAAGAGCGACAGGAATAAAGCTGGTAGCGACCGCGAATGGCGAACTGGAGTCAGAGATGGAAAATTCCCCGCCACGCATAACGAGCTACGCAGAGGTTTCTCTGAATGAAGAGCAGCTTATTCCGCCACAGCCGACGCCAGCCACACCTCTAAATTGTCTTTCATTAAATGCTTTCATATCAAGTATTAAGTAATGTGATTCAAAATGGGAGTGGTTCCTTGGAAGTGTAATTGTGCTTAATCAACGGAAGTGTCTGGGGTTAAAAGTTTATGAAGCTCGCAAATTATATATGGCCTATCTCCTGTTAGTCTATTTGGTGTGTGAAATTTTTATGTGCGTAGTTTTGGCATAAGTGTACATCCGTAATATTATTACATGGTTAAGGTATTTAGGCGTAGTTACCTAAATAACGATTGATACGCTTGTAATTGAGGTCTTCGACCTGAATTATGTGCTACAAAAGCGTTGTTTCAATATTTATGAAATTTGGAGTTGTGAGCTTACAGTTTGAAGTGTTTCAACTCAGTGTCTTGAATTATTTTTGAAATTACGATAAAGTCTTATGATTATTGAACTTGGAACTTTCCTTCAGACATAAATCCATTTTTGATATCTGACCGTTAAGTCGTTAATTTTGAGTAGATGTATATGAATTACGCATAAAGGACATATCACCGATTAAGACTGAGAACTTTGACCAGGCGTTTTTATATGATTGATGTCATTTAAACCGATTCAGATTGTCAATTAGCAAAGTGTATGTGATGGAGAGAGGTGATAATGATACGCCACAATTGTATGACGAATTGTATTCTAGAAATTAGTGCATTATTTTAGTGTTTGAGCCGGAGTGGTTTTAGTGTTATCAAATGCTCTATTTAGTTGTGTTTGTGGTACTTATAGTGCCCGGCATGAAAGAAAAAGGAAACTGGCGCATGCGTAAATGAAAAAAACCTCATTCAACCAATCAGAATCGAACAAGAAACGGGGTATTACTTATTCCTGACATCAGTAATAAGTAATGCCCCGTTTCTTTTCTCTTTTTGAGTGGTTGAAGGAGGTTTTTTTCATTTACGCAAGCGCCAGTTTCCTTTTTTTTTCGTGCTGAGCACCATAAGAATCGGGTTCAGATTCACCCTAATGTTGATTGAAAGTTTTGGTTTAGAGTATTGCAAGTTTGAGTTCAGAAAATATGAGTACATAGAACTATATGTATTTTGGGATTGTTTCAGTTAAGATAATTGATTTGTTTACATTTGATATTATTGAATCTAAGGCTTGACTTTGTGTCTAGCGGTAAGTTAAGCTAGCATGATTATAGCAGATATTTTTCTTTAGTCATTTTTCTATTGTTCATTATGCTGGAATTTATTTGTTGCTCAAATAAATTTTCATTGGTCACTGACTAAAATGCTGGCTTGTGTCTTTTATATTGTTAAATGCATAAAGTTATCTTGCGTAAACGTTTGGCATGTGACACCACAGTATCTGGAAAGGTTCAGCAGGGTGCTCCGGTCTTCAGCGAGCCTCCATATCTGCATTTCACACAAGTGAGCGGCACGAAAGCCGAACTAGACCATTGGCGAGACAGTAGTCTTTGAACCTGATGAGGATCGTTTTCTCCAAAACTTTAGATATCGACGGAAGCAGGCTGATTATTTGGTAGCTCGCGAGAATTGCAGGATTTTGCCCCTGCTTGGGATACTTAACACAATGAACTGCAAAATAATCAAGCCAAAAACTGCGGTCACAACCGCACGTAAAGGAAACAATGAAACCATTAATCCACACTATGGTTCTTTAATGACCCAGATGTACATTTCAGGGGCTACGCTTCCTTCATCAGTGAGTTAGTAACAACGACAATCGACAATCGAACAGTGCAGGGAAAACGAAACGAGCGGTTCAAAAGCAATGTGTCACCTCATTTCCGAGGGAATAAAAAGAAATCGAATGAGGTGGCAATCGAAGAGAAGGAGAGAAGTGAGCTAAAGATCGAGAAGAAAAAGCCGGACCCCGCGGAAAGCAATGGAAGTGGTCGGAAGGAGAACGAGAGCCGAGGGCAGAAGGGATTTGTTTTATTAATTCGAATAAAATTATATTAAAGAATTCATTTCAAACTGTATTAAATAGAATTGTAGTCTAATCAATGTACCGCTTGACCAGAGGTCAAGAGCAAATCAAAGTATCTGGAACTAAATCAGATTCATTGACATTTGATGGTCTCCCGCCTTTTTCCTCCTGCACATTAAACAGTACTCTGCTTATAGGTTTAGTTGTGACAGGAGGAGGGCGGAGCTTGGTACCAAAAAACGGTAGAGACCACAGCCTCATAAGCCCAGCTATTAAAATTGAAAATTTCCACTGCGAATCTTTCAGGGCGTCGGTAGTGATTTATGTTTAATTTTCAATTTTTATTTGAAATTATTCAGGAGTGCCACCACGAAGGCTCGACAGATCCAGATAAGAGGAGTTCAGAGCTATAAAGGCGATAAAAGTCAAGGAAGAGGTGGACAAGTCGACCAAGGAGTCAGAGGTATTCTGGAAGAAAGAAGATCAGCGGCGGTAAGAGTGTAATTAAGGTCTAAGAATGTGGATCAGAGGCAACTTAAAAGTCGGATAGAGAAACAAAGATTTAACGAGGAAGGTTTAAAGTCGTTAAGGGACTACAATGGCAAATTTAGCCAGCTGGTGGACATGGTAGAGGGATGGAGTGAACAGAAGAAGATAGAAGTCTATATGGGAAGCTTTTCTGAGGAGATGAAGGAGGAGTTAGGAAAGGAGGATTTAATAAGCCTAAAATGAGTAATGAAGGAGACGGAAAAATTAATGGAAAGAAGAAAAGTGAGCAGAATAAAGTCTGCCAAATTCCGCCCAGAAAGAAAAAAAGGGCAGAAGAACCAGGAAAAAATACAAATGGCGGTGATTGCGGGAATAAATGAGAACCAGCCAGGGAAAGATAAATGGCTGGATAAAGTTCGGCAATTGATACACCAGGATCCAAGATGGACGACGCCATCAAGTAAAATTAAAAAAGAAAATGGTTTGCTATATCGAGTTAGCAAAACAGGGAAAAAGTTAATTATCCCTGAGCAACCGGAAATAATAGAACAGGTGCTGAAGGAAGCCCACGATAGTCCGACAGGGGGGCACTTGGGGTTTCAAAAAACGTGGTATAAGGTATCACGGAGCTATTTCTGGACTCAGATGAGAAATGATATTCAGGAATACGTGAAATCCTGAGAGGTATGCCAAAGGTCGAAAGCTTTGAGAGCAAATCCGTTTGAGAGCTACCTGGCTCGTAATTTCGATTGACTATGTGATGCCGCTACCATGTACGAAAAAAAGGATATGATGCACTGTTAACCATTACTGATAAGTAAACAAAGAGAGTACGGCTAGTTCCATGCAATACATCAGTAACGGCGGAGGAAACAGCACATTTATTGTTAGACAACGTATTTAAGATACATGGATTTCCTAAAGTTTTAATTTTGGATAAAGACGTTCGATTTACGTCAGCCGTTTGGAAGGAGATATTCATAATGCTGCAAATAGACCATCGAAGGTCCAGTGCTTATCACCCACAAACAGATGGCCAGTCTGAGAGGACTAACCAATCGGTGATTCAAATAATCCGGAGCTATGTGAATTTAAATACAGACGATTGGGATGAATATTTAGCATGTGCTGAAATATCAATCAATTCCACGTACTCCGAGGCAATCAAGTGTTCATCGTTCTTTCTCGATTTAGGTAGAGAGATATTTATCCCTAATATTAGGGCTCCACCTGTGAAAGAAAAAGAAGATGTCAAAAGCTTCAGGCACCAGTTGAGGGAGTCGCTAATAAATGCTAAGAGAAGAATTAGGGAGGCAAATAGAAAATATAAAAAATATTCAATAGAAAACATACGCCGTGGAAATTAAAGAAAGGAGAGGAAGTTATGGTAAAGGCGTCACGTTTAATTAACCAGCGGCGACAAGTAGGAAGGAAATTATTCCCAAAATATGTGGGGCCGTTTAAAATAATGAAAATAATTAACGGGGTTACAGCAAGAGTGCAAATACCTAGGAGGTGGAAGGCCCGAACAAAGGTCTTCCACGTGTAATTTTTAAGGAAGTATTTCCGGAGAAAGAAGGGTAAAAAAAACCCGGGCCCCATTAAAGATAGAAAATTTAAAGATATGTTTCGGGTAGAGAGATTGCTCTGCATGAGAGGCAAAGCTCCCAGAAGACAGTTTCTGGTCAAATGGGTAGGATATAGACAACCCTCTTGGGAGCCGGAGGAGAATCTACATAGTTGCCCGGAACTAATCAAGAAGTTCAGAAAACAAAGAAAGCCTGAAGAAGAGGATTTGTTAGCAAGAGTCTGTGAAGTGTTAGCGGTTCGATCATCGAGAAGAAGCAGAGAAAGATGGAAGAAGAGAGAGATTGGACAGAAGAAAAAGCCGCAAACAAAAAAGCAAGTTTTTCTCGCGGGTTTAGCGGCGGGAAAATGTTACCTCATTTCCGAGGGAATAAAAAGAAATCGGGTGAGGTGACAATCGAAGAGGAGAGAAGTGAGCTGAAGATCGAGAAGAAGAAGCCGGACCCCGCGGAAAGCAATGGAAGTGGTCGGAAGGAGAACGAGAGCCGAGGGCTCCGATTGGTAGAATAGAGAGAAAACGAAGGAAAGGAAAATGCGAGGAATTGGACTCATGGCAGAGGGAAAAAAGTGAGAAACGAGATAGGCAGGAACGTGAGAGGTTCTCCTCGAAAGGCCAAAGTGGTTAAATGGATGTCGGATCGAGGACCAGGTTCATGTTGCCTCGTTAGAGGTGTTTTCAAGTTTTTACGTTGGGTGTGGCATAATGCCACCTGTAAGATCTTTTTAGATCTTAATTCCGTGGAGGCAATACCATCTGCCTCTCCACTTCAAAAGTGGGAGAGAGAGGATTTAATTTCTGGTGGATTTGTGCCTACCCGGGTGGCCAAAGCGGGTAGGTGTCGGGAGTTAGCTTCCGACCAGCGAAAGCTG
>JAHWFO010096352.1:214300-236951 GCA_023313115.1 Rhysida immarginata | reverse complement strand
GTTGCCCCAGCGCGGAAAAGTCACCTGATTCTAGTCCAAGTAACAATATAACATTGTTTCCATCTTGGATTTTAACAATCATTATTTTTTCGTTTGTTGGAAACAATGAAGATTGGACTGTTGGCCGGAATACTATGGTCAGGTGACTTTTCCGCGCCTGGGCCTCCTAGTGTGACCACCGAGAGAGAAGGCCTCCGCAATGAAACTGAATACATTGTTGCATCACATAGATAGTGCATTGTTATTCGTATCTCTACCAATGATAAGCCCTGAATTTGCACCACGGTCTATAGATATTCATGGTCATCGAGTTCCATTGTTAAAATGAAGCTAAAGTTTCTAGCTCCTGGTAGGGCGGGAACTCTATTGAAAAGTGGCGCTGCATGTACAATCGACCCAACTGCGCCTGCAGCTCGCCCTATCGGCAGATAAAAACTTTACTTTCATATTCAGTTTCAATGAAATTCTCTATCGCAGGTTGCGGTCGGCCTTAGTGCGATCTATGCGGCACCTGGCGCGATCTGTTTTCCTTAGCTTCTCGAAACAATGGAAAATGGCCGAAGCTCGATGACCATGAATATCTATATACCGTGATTTGCATTATCTCGAGATCAACGAGAGACAGGCCAGGGCACTCAAAAGTCACATGATCATCTGGGTCCGGCCAACAATTCATCCTTCATTGTCTCCATCTTGGATTTTAACAATCAGTAATTTTTCGTTTGTTGGAAACAATAAAGGATGGGTTGTTGCCCGGACCCCGATGATCATGTGACTTTTGAGTGCCCGGCCCTGTCTCTCGTTGGCCTCGGCACTATCTATGATGATGTAACAATATATTCAGTTTCATTGCGGAGGCCTTCTCTCTCGGTGGTCACGCTCCTAGACAGAAGGCCTGATAACGAAAACGTCATATATTGTTACATTATCATTAGTCAACTCAAAGCCAACTATAGTCCATCCAGCCTTAGTTTGCGCGAAATGTGATGGACATGTTAATTGTTATGTATTGTTTAATTTTTGTTTTAACAATGTTTAACAATTGAAACGGCCATCACATTTCGCGCAAACTAAGGCTGGATGGACTATAAAAAGACAGGCCGGGGCACTTAATAGTCACATGACCAAAGTAGATCGAGCAACAATCCAACCTTCATTGTTTCCAACAAACGAAAAAACACTGATTGTAGAAATCCAAGATGAAAACAATGAGGTTGGATTTGTTGCTCGATCTACTTTGGTCATGTGACTTTTAAGTGCCCCGGCCTGTCTTTTTCGTAGGCTACGTAGTCAACCAAATTTAGAGCTTATTATTCGTAGAAATACGATTAACAATGGTCGACTAATGATGATGTTGTAACGGCCCATTTGGCGTTACCAGTTTTTCTCCGTGGCCCCCCCCCCCCCTCTACTCGTTCCATTATTGTTTCAGCCGGGATGCTGACCTTCGGCTTGGAGTAGCCATCTAGCAAATTCCACAGCCCACTAGATAAAGGCCTGAGTGCTGTTTTCAAAATGGCGGCGCTCGCAGGCGGACTGTCTGTGTGAAATAAGCTGAAATAAAAGAATTATTTCATAAATTTGCTTTAATTTTCTTACAAAATCTAACCAAAATAATTAATCTATTACAGGAACTAATTTTTGCAGATTTCTAAAACCATCATATAGGATTTCGAAATTTTTTTATAGAAAAGATGCTTTTTCTCTTCCTCCATAGATGGCTCTACTTTGAAAAAAATGAAACTATATTTATTTGCACGTATGTTGCCATTGTTTTGACTGAAACATAAAGCCATTTAAATTACAAGTTCAAAAATTTAGATTTCGTTAGAAGATTAAAGCAAATTTGTGAAATAATTCTTCTATTCCATCTTATTTCACACAGACAGTCCGTCTGCAAGCGCCGCCATTTTGAAAACAGCACTCAGGCCTTTATCTAGTGGGCTGTGCAAAATCCCTCGATGACGTCGATTATAAGTGGCCCTCAATTAACTGAAGAGCGTTAACAATGGCGAGCACAACAATAAACTCAACAAAGGAGATATGCGAAGTTACGAGTTAGATGTCGTTACTCGGATGGAAAAAAAAGGGAGGCAGAAGATAGAACGACGGCAGCCATCATACCAGTCGGGCCGAGATAGAAGACAGCCGCGACTAGAAGTATGGCAGAAGAAGACTTGGAGATATATTTGATGCGCCTTTCGCTGGACGCCGTTGTGGAAGGCAACAAGGACGAAAACAATAATTTATTAAGCGACGTATAACGTATGACGGAGCCGACGATCAAGGAAAACGAAGATGTCACACGAGTGGTGATGAACGAGGCAATCTTATTGATGACGGGAAAGCGTTGGTCTCCAAGAATTTCGGTATTGAGCTCTGTAATTGGGTCTTCGGCCAAGAAACCTACCTTTCTTAAACTTTTATTCCTTTTCTTATAGGAAAAAAATAAAAAGGGCTTCAGCCAGTGGAATCGGGCGTCTAGATGGAACGTAGCGATGCTCCGCCTCGTCCCAATGGTTTGTGCTGGCGTGCGAGAGAAGATAAGCGTTACCAAAGAAAGCTATGATGATGGAACAAAATTCAATGTATTTCCTAAGATACGATTTGGTCTTAGCACAGTAAGTTTCCCACTAATCCGCTCAAATTCGGACTCTTCTTACCGGTTTGAGTTTTCCCCCTCCCCTTCCCTGTTATTCTTAGTTTAGTCTTAGTAGTCCCTTCCCCTTGCTGTTGCTTAGCTTCGTTCGTTTTCGGGACGATCGGTGAATTTGTTAAGAGGATATAACGAACTTACGGACGTTATTTCGGGTCTACGACTCCTAAACAATTATTAATGAAAAGAAAAAAAAGAAATATATTAATGATGGGACTAATCGAGCCCAATGATTAACCCCATTTTAGACTATTAAATAATTACTTACCTGGACTCTGATGTAGGCTGGAAGAAAGAAGATAAAAATAAACGTTAACCGATAAATGATAAAAAATAATAGACATAAATGAAAAGTATTGGGGCGATAAGAAGTTGAATAAGTGCGTTCTTGAAACTCACCGGCATTCCTACGTACACCCGGGGAGATCCTCCTGAAAAACTAAAAGAAAGACTTTAATGCTTAGTGAAGTATGTGTAGAAATAGCAGAACATTAGAGAATTTTACCTGTCCTAGTTGAACTTTATAAGTTGAGAGATTACGAATCCTTTGATTCTGAACTTTGTGCATGTTGTTGAAGAAATATTTACTCATATATAATTTATTAATTTATTAATTTTTTTTTCTTTTCTTTCTGAACGCCCGGAGGCGGCAAAAATAGGAACTTTAAAGTGAATATTTTATTGTAAAAGATATTTCGAGCGCATGGAAGCGATCACGACGGTTCCTCCGATCAAACCCAACTCCGTTCAGTTCTATTTGGGAGGCCTTGTTTAAGAGATGCACCCAGTCAAGGGAAGCCATTCGGTCCCACTTCAGCTGTAATTGAAAAGGAAGTACTTAGAAGTTTAGAAAAGGGGCTCGATTATTAAAATCCACAAGAAGGGGTGGTACTTAGATTTATGTTGATACACAAACCGGGGTACGTTAGCCCTGTGAAGCAAAGGAAAATTTTTTTTCCAAGTCCTCATTTTACAGGTCTTTTATTAGGAGCTTTAGCATAAAAGCTACTTATAAGAATGCGCTACGTTTATCCGGCCGTCGGTCTATCCGTCCGGGGCCGTCCGGCCGCCGTTTGCACGATAACTTGAAAACAGATTAATTTTTTCAAATTCTGTTTTCAGAAATATGACCAACAAAGTCGTATCAACTTTTAAGAATTTTTCGTGGACCCCTTCAAGTCGAATTCACGTGCTAAAACAGTGAGTGTAAAGAATTCAAAGATACTGGCATGTCATATAACAATCGATTTGTCAAGAAGGTATACATTGTTACTTTCTGTTCATCTTTTAAGCATTATTGACATCGGCGCGCGCACGAGAAATCGCTTTGTCGACGCACGATTGCTCAAGTGCTCAAATCTATAAGCTTATTAGTTAACTAGCAGACCCGGCAATGCTTCGCTATTGTTTTATATGAGCGCCTTTTAAAAATCAACTAATGAAGCGCCATCTTTTACTTTTCTACGAACTGTAGTAAGCTGAACATACTCCAGAAACTTTAAATTATGATTTTTTTTTCGTAAGCCTGTATGTTGCTGCAAGCTACGCTCAACTTACCTGTGAAAACCCCATAAAAATTCGTTAAGTAGTTTTGGAGATTAGCATGTTCAAACAGACAAAATTTTTAAAAATGTTTTTATTGTATTCTGCTTCACTCCTCTCCAATCACTGGCCCTTTAGCTGAGCGAGTTAGACGTAGGGCCGGAGATGAAAAGTGGAGGTTAATGTTCACTTTTTTTGTATATTCACATTCAGAAATTGCAAAATTTCATCAAAAAAAGCCCATGGCGCCCTTCACAAAGCGGAAATATCCTCGAGAACCTTCCCTCCGAATTTCGTTGCTTTATCTTTATTCCCCGCGAAGTTGCATCAAAATATCAGAAAATTTTGTGAATCACCCCCGAAAATCGATATTTATCAGCTTTCGCACCCTTAAAATTCGAATATCGAAAATCGGGGAAACTACTTTTTTGGAACGATAGCTAGAAACTTTCCTGTAAAATTTCGAAGATCTGCGTTTATTGGGGGCGGAGCCAAGCGACCGAACGTGCAATTCCTTTCTGTCCCACTGGGTGGGCAGGGGAGTCCGAATTTCGAGAAACCCGGTCTTAGCACGCCCCTACGCTATCCGTCCTATGACCTCACCGAGTTTCGAGTTGATGGCTTCAGTAGATTTTGCTGTGCGTTGATGAGTCAGTGAACCAACTTCTTTATATACTGTTTTGGTCGCCACGAAAAGCCTTTTTAGAAAATGTTATACATTTTATTTCCGCGCGAAAGTCTTCTAGTTACTGTGGATGCTTTTTTTCGGAATACTCGCAAAAGTCTTCATTAAACAAAGCAAACAACGACGTCACAGTTTCTGACGCTGGAAAAATGCCATTCAGATAAAAAATAAAAGATACACTGTATTCCGCGCGACACACTTGCAGTCATTGTTGATGCTGCTTCACGGAACAATCGCAAAATTCTTCATTAAACAAAGCAAACGTCACAATTTTTTAAAGCTGGCAAAAATCCCATTCAGCTCCAGGTAAATTGAATTTAAAAAAAATCTACAATGGAAAAGAAGAAATAATAAACAAAACCCCTTCTTAGTGCTCACATTTTGTAAGGAACCTCTGTGCAAAATTTCAAATTTCTAGGCCTTATGGTTTGGGCTGTGTGTTGATCACTCACTCAGTCAGTTTCTTCTTTTATATCGGTGGAAGGATGGATCATAATACTGTTCCTATTAACTAAACAGGTGGTGGCCTTACAGTATAGCAGAGGGACATCAGGAGCTCCAACTAGTTTCGCCATTTTTTCCCGGCTTTCTCAAGGATAAGTTTTTGTCATCTCTACCCAATATTCATTCATTTCTTCGCTGGCATTTCAATAGTTATGAATTATTGTTATAATCCTTCGAAAGATTATTATAGGACATAACACCATATGGTTGTTGGTTTGAGGAGTTAAGTTCATGTATGCTTTGTTATCGGTTATGTCACCAACTGTAGCTCGAACGAAGGTACTGCCTCCGCTGTCATCTTTCAGTCTTTCTCAATAGTCTGCTAACTCTCCATTATCTCCAATTATGGATCATTATTAAATATTTCCAAGAAAACGTTAACTTCTAAGAAAAGCCCGAACAACAGGAATTTTACGTATTGTTACAAAGTCAATTTTATTTTATAATTCTCAGAGGTGGGATGTAACCATCATTCTTAATGAACTTACTTAGATTGCACACTTTGCCCGGGCTTTACTTACCCTCTTGTTGTTCTGTCTCAGATTAAAATGTTATCCATCTTCACCCCCAGGGAGCATCACTGGATACTTTAGACCAGGGCCGTCCAACTCGTGCACTTCACTCGCGTGCAACATAAAATGCTCGCGGACAAAGCTCACGGGCAAAGCCGAGGAGATAGTCCAAAACTCAGGAGGGGAGTTGGTATAGTTTTTTCCTATGCAGTGTTGCCAGACTTTAAGGGGCGATTGCATTAAATGAGGCATTATTTCTTTTGTTACTGATACTTGCTTATTTTTCGTCTAGCATAACATGGCGCACATTCCTAAAAAGCATAAAATCGCTGAACCAGTATTTAAACCGCAGTGGGAGAATATGGGTTTTTTCCATTGTTCACAGATCGGATTCCAAATGCTTAATATGTAATCATGTATTATCGGGGGGAAAAATATAATTCTACCTGACATTGAGAAAATTGTCACATTAAAACGAAGAAAATAAAATGGTAAGCTGCCTCGTTTTTTTTTTTTTTACAATGTCGAATTGATAATTAGCAACTCCACTTTAAGGAACTGATCAACATAATGTGCAATAGGGGGGGTAACGAAGATTACCCGCGTGCACGGGCGCTGCCCGCGGACAGAAATCTTGGACAGCCCTGCTTTAGACCTATCTTTTAAAATTTCCCTTGCCCTTGACGTAGAAGTTCTTATACTATCCTGCTCTAGCGGAGCTTCCGTTGTTCAGTTGTTTCCAATGCCCGGATAACTTTTTATCTTTCTGTTGCAAATTTCACTGATCAATACTCGTTCTTTCTCTTACTTTTGCCAAACGCACAAATTTTCGCCAGTCGTCTGGACGTTTTTAGGTAGCCCAAGGGAGACCCGTGTGATTCCTTATCCTCCTCGATAAACACTGCCTAATCTATGTCCTGTCATTGCATAATCATATTTATGCTCGTTGTTAATAATTCGTTACCCCCTCCCTAAAAATGTTAATATGGTTAATTATGTAGTGCAACACCAGTTAATATGTTAACAAACTTTCAATCCCCCTTTCCCCCTCTTAGGGGTTGAATTTCGAAAAACCCCTTCTTAGTGCTCACTTACATTTTGTAAAGAGCCTTTGTACAAAATTTCAAGTTTCTAGGCCTTATGGTTTGGGCTGTGCGTTGATCACTCAGTCAGTTTCTTCTTTTATATATACAGGGTGTTTTTGAAATGAGTACAGATTTTTTGGGAGATGATAGAAGAGGTCCTTAGAAGTATTTTTTGTCATATGAACATGGGGTCCCCACAGCTCCGTTTACTTACAATACTGCATTGAACAATCAGATGACACCGGGACGCAGTGTGCATTGGTAGGCCTAGATTATTTTATTTTTAACAATTCACAGAAGCAATTTACTGTATGAGTTTTACAGTAATTGTTCGAAATGACCGCCATTTGCTTCATAGCACAATTCGCAACGCCTTATGATGGATATATGTACGCGTGGAAACAGTTGATTTGCACGGTCGCTGATGTCACCTGCTGCCGCGACAACACGAGCCGCCAATTCTTCTTCGGTATCTACGGGTTCGGAGTACACCATTGATTTTATGCTTCCCCATAGAAAAAAAATCCATCGGTGTGAGATCTGGCGATCTCGGTGGCCAAGCAACTGGTCCGCCACGACCAATCCAACGACCAGGATATGTCTCATTTAGGTAATCTCTAAATGTTCTTGTGTAATGCGAAGGTGCGCCGTCTTGTTGAAACCACATCAAATGTCTGGTCATTAGTGGAACATCTTCAAGAAGACCAGGGAGCTCCTCCTTCAGGAAACCAAGGTATGTTTGCCCGTTAAGACGGCATGGTAGGAGATATGGCCCAATCAGGACATTGTGAATCATGCCAGCCCAAATATTCAACGAAAAACGATGCTGAAAACTGTTAACATGTGTTGCACATGGGTTGACATGAAACCACAGATGACTATTGTAGCTATTGAACATTCCCTCTCGCGTAAACGTTGCCTCATCTGTCCACAAAACCATGGAAGGAAAGTCTGGAATCCTATTCTGTGCTTTCGCGGAAACACGCCGGGGACCATGATCATTGGGACATAATTCCTGCACCTTTCGAAGCTTGAACGGATGTTGCAGGTTGTCATGTAAAATGTTCCATACAGTGGTATGACTAGTATTCAAAGCAGCTCCGACCGCACGAATACTTGTCGATGGATTTCGGTTAAAGCTTTCCAAAACTTCATCCTCTAATTCAGGGGAGCGTAACCACCGACGACGTCCACGCTGATGATTATCATGAGCGAATGCGCCTGTTTCTCTTAGACGACGATCTACTGCACCAAATGTTCGTGAATTGGGAAGAATTCTGTTGGGATAACGTCCAGCATACAAACGCCTTGCACCATCCATGGTACCAGCAACACCGAGACACAGATGCATGTCTGCATAATCATTCCATGTACAACGATTCATACTGTTTGTTTAACTTTACACATGTAAAAAGTACATCAAGTGAACTTTTTAAATCAAATCTTTACCTACTGCTTTCCCAGAATGCGATTAGTTCATTTACATATGGACTAATCGTATTTTACAAAGGGGTTGGATGCCATGGAATCTCCTTGACGAAGTTTGTCCTAAGACTTTTCTCAAACAAGCACGTGCACTTTGAAATTTCTTTGCAAACAATTACTTTAAAAGTTATTACAGTAGATTGCTTGTGTTAATTGTTAAAAATAAAATAATCTAAACGCATACTGCGTCCCGGTGTCATTTGATTGTTCAATGCAGTATTGTAAGTAAACGGAGCTGCGGGGACCCCATGTTCATATGACAAAAAAATACTTCTAAGGACCTCTTCTATCATCTCCCAAATAATTTGTACTCAATTCAAAAACACCCTGTATAGATAGCGGAAAAATGGAGCTACTTACTGGTTTTATTTTATACACGATTTGAATCACCCTTCATCATTTCTACATTTTTTGAGGTAGAAGGTTGAAATTCGGAATGAACAGGTTGCTGCAATGATTTGAGAGAACGAAGATGTCTTCGAACAGTATCAACTACAGATCTCAAGTTGGTGTGATTTGGTTTAGATATAGCTGGAAACTTGAAAAATCCTTTCTAGCTTACTATGGGCATGTGCACCTTCGCTATTTAGTTTGGTTTTGATTAGCCCACTAAGGTCGGAGTTTTGGGGGTGAAAATTAAAGGGGACCAAAAGGAGTGAAATTCGGTATGCAGATTCCTATAAGCAAGATCTCCATTATATGAAGATTTTTTTTCCCGAGGTATCCATGTGGCGAAAATGCTTCGAAAAGATGGGGACAACATTGAAAAATAGTGTACCAACTCTGTCTGTAATAAAGGAGCTGTAAAAAAATATTTCCGGTTTTCATTTGACCGACCCTCGTAAGTAGAATAAGAATGGAGCTACTTATTGGTTTTATAATGTCAGTCCGTCCCATTCATTATATCTACATTTTTTTGAGGTAGAAGGTTGAAATTCGGAATGTAGCTTACTATGGGTATGTCCATCTGCACTATTTAGTTTGGTTTTGATTGGTATACGGGGGTCGGAATTACGGGGGTGGGATTCAGAGAGGGCAACATATCTATGTGCTATTTAGATACGTAAAGGCGTAAAATCCAGTATCCAGATTCTTCTAGGCAAGATCTACATTACTATGAAGTTTAGGCCCAATTGTTCCAGTGGGATCGGATTTGCGGGGATGGCAGTCACTTGGTCCTTAGAACTCTGCCAACATATGGCATGTGATATATCATACGTTCGGAAATGATGATAAAGGAAAGAAGATACGAGGTTTTTTACATTTTTTACATATTACGTTCGAGAAAATCAATTTATTGATTAAAAAAATCTTGGGGAGAGGTAAAAATTGCAGATAAAGGGGTAAAATTAGAATACTTGCCTTATCCTACTCGGGAGGCAGGGGGGGGGGGATTAATTTCTTTTTGATAAACGTATAAATGTATTTCTGCTTCACTGCTAAAGCTCCTCCTTGGAATGTTGACAAGATTTTATTTCCCCTTAGTATTTCCTGTTTAAAATGCGCTTCGTTCAACACGTGCTCAAGCAACATGTCAAATTAAAAAATATTATGATTCTTCTGAGGAAAATTAATTTCGCATTAATTGCAAAATATGCCCTTTTACGGGCAACCAATTTAACAATACTTCGTTTACTAACGGCCTAAGTGCGAGGCTACATTTTCTATGGTAACGCGGAAGATAACAGTTAACATTTTCCAAGGAAACGCGGTGAATAATAGTTCTCATGACTCGTTGGCAGGACTAACGTATCGCTCAATAAATTGATATAAAAGGACTTTTTAAGCGATACGGTAACTATCTGTTATTGCCGACGCGTTTCAGTATTGCACTATCATTATGGACTAAATACTGTCAATAATTTTTAATCCCATTATTAAACAGTAGTGTAATACTGAAACGCATCGGCAATAAAAGATAGTTACTGTATCCCTTAAACACTCCAGCATTTATTTTTGATTTATAAACTGTATATTTTTTCCTTAATCCCGTCACCCATATTTTTCATGAAAAGACTGTTGCTGAATGTAAAATAGATTATCAATTAACCAGATCAATCATGAAAAAGTGCTTTTCAAATATATATATTTTAAATCATAGCTTTGACAATATTTTGTATGCGCGCATGTGTTTGTGTTGTAACGCATCAACGGGATAACTATACCTATTATACTATGTTCAACTATCTACTCGAGTGAAATTCAAAAATAAACGACTTTAATCCGATAACTAATCCAAATGAAATAATTAATAGTAAAGGTGATTCTACTCTATCTTCTTATAGGTTGAATGATGAAAATTCCATAAGCAGGGCACTAGCTTCGAGAAAAAATAATCCTGAGACTTTATTTTTTTCTATTGATAACTTTTACATAAATAAAATAAAGGTACTCGGTTAAGGCAATGACAATTCATTAATACTCAGCTTATAATCAAAAGGCACGTTCACAACGCTTTTCTCCTAAATTATATTTAACTATTTCTCGAAGAACAACAAAATATATAAATCCAACATTTACTTAAGTTACCGCATCAGGCGTTTCTAAGGAAAAAAAATTATATTTGACAAAATTAAAGTTCTATAAATCAAGAAGAAAACTCAGGCAAGAAACTGTGGATACAACAATCAAACTTGTTTCTTAACGACGATAGGAAACCACAAATCCACAATAATCATTTTTTTAATCTGATTTGTGTGTTTGTTTGTGTTTGGAAAACTTGAACAGTATAGAACCTTCCAGATACCAAGGCAGCTTCCCCATTCTCTTCCAGTGGGTTCGCCATATAAGGATGCTGCTAGGTCTCGGGGGACAGTTTCCAACATAACCCCAGATAACAAAGCATATATCAACTCGACTCTTCAAATCAACAAGCACACTGTATTGTGCTCTTTATTAATCGTTCAAAGGATACATTATAATTCATATATCAACCCAGGCGGCCCTTGAAAAGTGTAGAGCCTTCCAGACGCGACGGCAGCTTCCTCTTCCAGTGCGTCGGGGATATAAGGACGCCGGTCGGTCTTGGGCGACAGTTTACAACATAATCGATAACAAAGCATGCATCAACTCGACTCTTCAAATCAAAATGCACACTGTATTGTGTTCTTTAATGATCGTTTGAAGGATACATGTTAATTCATATTATAGAAATATCTATTGTTGATGTCGAAGAAACGAACGAGTATTGATTGGTCAGAGAAAACAAATAGTTATCCAGGCGTCGAAAACATCTGAACAACGGGAGCTTCGTCTATAGTAGAAATTGTAGAATTACTGAAAATCAATTTAACTCATTCAGGTTGTTCTGTTTACCTACCACTGTAATTATCTCGGGCAACGCCTGGTGCCTTTGCTAGAATTGATACTTCTTAAAACTTACCATTTTCTTGAATATCTTTAAAGATGATCAGTAATTGGAGATAACGGAGAATTAGCAGACTATTGAGAAAGAGTGGAAAGGCGATAGAGGAAGCAGTCTCTTAGCTCAGGCGACAGTTAAGCGTGGTTCCCACATGCGTAAAAACAACGGCAGAAACCACAAAGCAGAAAAATTTTATGACGTCTGTTCCTGCTTTCGTCTCTTCTGCCCGACTGAAAATTTCTGCTTTTTGGAGTTGGGTTGAGTTCAACTTTTATGTCAGAAGCAGGGCAGAAACGGTTGCTCAGCCAATAGAAAATGGCCTCAGCAATGACGTCACAATTACGTCCTCTCTCTCACACAAAAAAAATGTCGGACGCTCAGCTCACAAAAGTGAAGAGGCCGAGAAAGAAAATTGATGAAACGCTAATAGATGAGGTGTGAAATATAAATATATTAATACAGTTGAATTAATCAAATTTAATTGAATAGACAACAATTAAATTTGATGCGATAATTGATAAGGAATATGCACCTATGTGCAGTCGAAGCCAGTCCTTTAGATCGATCGAGTGCATTTGTGTTGGGCAAGAATTACAACAATAGATGGCGCTTGGATAGCAGGCTTCTGCTGTCTGATCCTTTTGAGTTTCTGCCATGTGGGACACCTCCAGGAGCAGAAAGTAAAAAGGCAGAAAAAAATAAGCCCTGGTTTCTGCTCTCTTGTTTTCTGCTAGTGGGAACCACGCTTTACTCTTAACAAAGCAGAAATCAACTCGACCCTTCAAATCAATAAGCATTCTGTATTATGCTCTATAATAATCGTTCGAAGGATACATGTTAATTCATATCTATCGAAAAGCCATCGAAGAAATGAATGAGTATTACGGGATATTCGTCTACACCTGACATTACCGATAACAAAGCATACATCAACTCAACTCTTCAAATCAATAAGCATACTACAGGATGCGTAAGGTATTTGAGGACACACCTTCGTTTGGCTACTGCTGCACTATAGTAAATTGTATGTCCGTTCCGTTTCCGAAAAGCAAAATGGCGGACCATCATAGTCAACATGATACTACACTACATGATCAAAGGAGTTGGGAACCCCTGTGAACACCTGGGGTGTTTCTCCTGGACTGGACTGGGCCCGCTCATCAAGGTGGACGGAAACCTCAATGCTGATGGCTACAGGACCATTTTGGATAACGGGGCACTTCCAGCGCTGTGGGAACACTTCGGTGACGGGCCGTTCGTCTTCCAGCACGACAATGCGCCTTGCCACAAAGCAAGATCCATATCAGGCTGGTTTGACGAGATGCGGGTTGAAGAACTGGATTGGCCCGCCCATAGTCCTGATCTCAACCCCATCGAACATCTTTGGGACGAATTGGAACGACATATAGTCCCGACGACTTGGGGACAGTATGCCATGTAGGGTGGAGGCAGTGATAGCAGCTCGGGGTGGTCCTACACACTACTGATTGAAGCTTTTTGCGGCTTTACGGTAGAGCAACAGGTGTCCCAACTCCTTTGATCATGTAGTGTATTTGTAATTGTGATTGTAATCTCGGAAAATAATGCAATTTCAAAGGTTGTAAACATGGGCAAAACTCGTGTTTCCAATCTTCATGAACATCACAGGTACTTTGTTTTCGTTTATACATTATTTTTTGGCAGTTAAACACAGCGCAAAGTCTGCCTGTACTTGCTGTGAAAGGCATTTTAGTAACTAAATAAAAGGTGCGATCGTTCGCCGAAATCGCAGCTGCCTAATGGCGGCGACCGCTAGCGCCAACTGGTGGTCATCAAGTGAAACGCGCCAACCCGAAATTGTGGATTGGTACCATGTATTTCCGCATCAGCACTGGGAAAATATTGTTGCCATGGAAACCGATGTAGTGATGATGCAACAGTCTTTTTAAATTGATGCAATGATAGAATGTTCTGTTCCCTTGGCAATAGAACATAGAACTATTAACAATAAGCAGGAAATGAGTATTATAGCACGATATAGATAGGGCAGTCTCTCTGGAGGAGATACACTTGTCTCTCTTTAGCTCCCTAACAAATGTTCAGACAATTTGTTTGTTTGGAAGCCTTGAACCTTCCCGACGCAATGGCGCCGTTTGGGTATAAATAGACGCCGGTCGGTAAGGGCGACAGTTTACGACATAACCGATAAAAAAGTATGCATCAACTCGACTCTTCAAATCAACTAGCACATTGTATTGTATTCTTTTATAATCCTTCGAAGGATACATGTTAATTCATAATATCGAAATGTCAGAGAAGACAAGAACTGAACGAGTATTGGTTGGAGAAGACAAAAAGTTATCCAGGCGTCGGAAACATCTGATCAACAGGAGACTCGGTTTCCAGTAAGAACTTGTTGAATAACTGAAAACCAATTTGAGATTGTTCCGTTTACCTGCAACTATATTTATCCCGAGCAACGCCGCGTGCTTCTGCTAGGTTTTTTTTTCATAAATTTCAAATAAATAAAGAGAATATGTTAATTGTTGCTGTGTTCTTACGCTTATCCTTTGGAAATGAAGTGACGGTTGCATGAACTTATCACTATGTGGAGCTTTTTTTATTATTCCTGAACCGTTTATTTATCCGTTTAAACATTCATTAAGAAAAGCTGTTCCTGAACTCAGTCCCGTTACTCGCTGGTTATTGAAACCAATCTCTTGCTCCCACATTGACAGCGTTTAATTCTCTTCGGTCGTTTAATGACTTTGAAGTAAGCATTACTATTTGACTTCATTTCGTTTATTTCGTATTACGAATATTTCTTTACATTTGCATTTAAAACTTTTTAGTTTCTTCAATATCATTTATTTCATTATTTAACAGTCGTTTTAGTAAGTGCTGAAAATTTTTATATCGGTTATTTAATTACTTTAATCATATTTACTAAGATTTTATTATTTAATAGCAACATTTCTTCCTAACAGAAATTATTTCTTTTTATTGATTTACTTTTATTTCTTAGCATTTTTTGATAATTTTTAAAGCTTACATCCATATAACTTCCTTTTCTAGTGAAATAATGTTTTAATAAGGTACTTTTTAGCATCATTTAACAAATATTTTAATTAATGAACATTTTTACTATCTCCTGAAAAAATAGTTTTTCGCATGATAGTTTTTGAAAGGCGAAAATTATTCATGTACGTCGTGCACTAAAATTGCCTAAGAGATCCAAGTTGCATGCAATCTTGCCAGGTTAATACTGTTCACTTATCAACAAGTTTACCAAAAATTAAATCCCTCAATGAAGAAATAGAAAAACAGCGGAGACATGAGTTCAATGACATTGGAATACTATAACTCCAACATAAACTTAATTGAAAAAGTAGATGTTGCCTAATTGATATCTATATATCAAATTCACTTTTCTGGGTCATAAAATGAAGATAAGTGTAGTCGGACAAATCCAATAAACAGCTCCATGCTTTTTCTACTTAATTTTTCTGGCTCATACAGCCTGTTAAACTCATAAGGAGAGGAAGCTGTGACTCATCTAAAAATTTTTGTATGGCTCATGCAGCTTTGCCCTTCCAATTATGAAAGTTAAGCACCTGAAATCGTAAATCATGCGCGTGTAGTTTCTTTCCCTCTCCAGGAGTTTACTTGTTAAACTCATAAAGAGAGAAAGCTGTGAGGAAAAAATAAGCCTTATACTCGCCACTGCAGCTGTGAAAACTTCAAGATTGAAAAACAAATTTGTTTCCCCTTTTCTTTGATAGCACACGTCTTCTCTAAATTCCAGTAAAGCATATCTACAGGATAAGGCAAAACGAAGACGGGATATCAGTATTTATTTACTCAAGGCATATACCAATGTTGTTTAAGGTTTGATCCCGGGACTTGTTAATTGTCATTGCATAAGCTGGGAACGGGAAATTGTCGACGTTTGAACTCTACAAAATGATCAGTCGCCTATAACGGTATTCTTGGTATTAAAACGAATTGTCTGCGTTATCCCCGCTGACTATTGTAGCTTGTATTGAACCTGATTATTCAGAATTGGCTGTTGTATTGTTTAATACCTAAAACGTTCAACCTAATGGCCGTCGATCCTACAATTTACCGACAACTTCGGACTTTGCTGTGGTTGTTTACCTGGCAGAGAGTCAGTGCATATGGTGATATCATTTTGCGCCGACGCATAGAAAGGAGAATTATTCGGATTTTAGAAAATCACTCATGGTATGATCCTCTGCACTATGTGCTTATGTTTCCGTAACGGATCGCAAGGGTGGTATATTTCTGTGCAGTTGAAGAACAATGCTCATACCACTACTTTTATGTTTACGATCTTCAAATTCGTAAATGTTTAAGCCTGTCGAAGACGAATATAATTAGGGTGGACCAAAAAAAAACTCGCCACTGAAAATTTCTAAGTCCAATGGAAACGGTCCAGAAAGGGGTGAGCGATTCTAGAAGGAAGAACGCTACCATTAATCTATACTATTATATAAAATAAAGAGCGAAAAATGTATACACTCACTCATTCATTCATTCTTCACGAAACCTCCAGAACTATAAAGCCTACAAACTTGAAATTTGACAAGTATATTTCTCTTGGCTTCTAAGTGCTCGCTAAGAAAGGATTTTATTTTTTCTTTCTTCCTTTCCATTTTAGTTTATTTTTAAAATTCAATTTACCTGGAGCTGAATGGGATTTTTGCCAGCCTTAAAAAATTGTGACGTTTGCTTTGGTTATGAAGATTTTTGCGATTGTTCACGTGAATCAACACCTCCTTGAAAGAAAGCCTCACAACTGAAAATTCATGCATTGTTACATCATCATAAGTCGACCAAATTTAGGGCTTATGATTGGTAGAAAAATAATCTACAATGGTCGAATTATGATGATGTAACAATATATGACGTTTCAGTTGTGAGGTTTTCTTTCTAGGAGGTGTTGCGTGAATACAGTGTATCTTTTATTTTTTATCTGAATCGGATTTGTGATGTCGTTATTTGCTTTGTTTAATGAAGACTTTTGCGATATCATCTATAAATTTTTCCGTAACAGCAAAATCGAAAGCTTACACCCCAATATCATTCCATGTATTGAATATTTTATTACGACCCCGATAAAAGACATTGCCACAATTGCCACCTAGACATAGGAGCAACTGTTCGCCGTATTCAAAAATATCTCAACGCTTATGATAATCACTTTGAACAGCTGTCGTATTGTAGAAGAGGACTTATATTCATCGCTTGATGCCTATATGAATTTAGTGTTACAACTTTTATATAGTTTTTTCTTTTGCTGAAATGTATATACATTTTTGGCGGATTCTGTATACAGGATGTTCTCGAATAACGTGTACAAACTTGGGGGGGGGGGGTGATAGAGGGATAAAATCTAAGCAACATTTACCTCTTTCATTTTTTTCTCTGTGGCATTGTTTTTGAGATAAAAAATGTTGAAATCCTACCTGCAGGAAACCGATGGGGACACTTAAAGACATTGGTATATGAGACACCAGTGGGATCCGATGAAGAGCTGGTAGCCAGAATCGCCGTCGCTGCGGTTACGCGAAGAACCAGGAACTTTTGAACTTTTTACGTCAGTCCATGCGTCGACATTGTTAAGCATGCATTCATAGAGATAGATAAATATATCCAGAGGTAGAAACTCAGTGGCGCCACAAGTCCTTTGTTCATCAGGGCGGCGCTGTGAACCAATCCTGTCTTGAATAGCAGACGACTGTATTGTTTTAGTATACAACTGAACCTATTTTTCAGTAAATGTTGCGTTTAAAAGTTTATTATTCCAAATTATGAAATATGTCAGTTTCTGTAGGGTGTGGAGAATTAGTTTGCCATTAAAAAAAGTGATGTCAACATACATTTAATTCAATTCATGTTAGCAATTGAGTGAAAACTTGCAAAAGGTTATAAGCTTCATATTGGAATAATTTATACGAATAAATTTTAAAAAAAGTTTCTAGACTACATTACAAACCCCTAAAATTAAATTAATACAGAAGAATCACAAAATACGAATTTATCAATCAGATATTTTATATTTTCGTTTTACATATTTTAAGTTATCATTTGAAAGTTCTTTTGTTTTCATTTTTACAAAGTGAACTCATCTTTATTTATATTATATTTACATATTATATAGGTGTGACGTTTCACGTGTTTAAAGAAGGAGATTTGAATATTAATAGATTCATAGTGATTATAGATTCATTTGTTGTCTTTTGAAGAGGAATTCTTTTTAATATATTCAGGATAGTGATGCTGTTGTTATAAGAATTTGTGTAATGGAATAGTTTATAATTGAGTTATTAATTGATTAAAGAATTGAATAAATAATGCGCTTACGATGCGTTTTCATCCAGAGGGGATGTCAGTGGAAATAGAATTTCTGATTATTGCGAATTATGTTGATTTAGAATCATTTTGGTCTATGACATGAATAATAAGGTGAAGCATCATAATAAATTGTGAATATTATCTCTCATATTTTCAAGAGGAGATGAAGTTTTATTAGGCAAATATGCAATTTTGGGAGTTTTTACTTTCAATTTCATTTTTTTTGGATGAAAGTGAGGCCGGATGCTGAGAGATGATAAGAGGCACGAAGTCTTAGAAGGGGGAATGTGAGACCAATATCCCCGGGCTCCCATGCCGACGCATGGAAGAGCTCGCATTTTTGTTTGAATTTTGTTTTGGGGAGATAAACTTCGAATCTGATTCTTTCGATGATTGTAAGCTTCAATTATTTGGAGGTCAGAAACCGTCAAGTGACCCTTCTCCTTGCATTTTTCTACAAATCAAGAGGGGATGTCCCACCAGTAGTTAAATTGGACAAAGAAATGAGATGAATTCAAGAGGGGAAGTGATATTATGTGATACTCCCTAATATGAGAATATACTGATGAAGTGGGTTGAATTCCAATTAAGATGATGACATGCAAATCCCCCGTTTCTGTGAACAAGATGGCAAGATGATCAAACTATGGAGATAAAATGTAGATATCCCACGACTTGGAAATTAATGGCGATACTTTATGTGAGACTAACAAGATCAACCAGGGAGGAGATTATTTCAAGGATCCACATCAATTGAGAAGGTAGCTGAGAATCTACAAGCCATGCATTAAGTTTTGGAGATTGTGCAGGTATCTGTTGATCTCACCTTAGACTGTTGAGAAGTAACGGACTCATGAGGTAGTAGATCCAGGTTCCTGTACCAACGCGAAGCCAATAGTCTTCAGGGCAAAATAATGTGTGCTTCACAAGAAGTGAAATATTGGTGTTGTGATCTATATAATAAATGTGTGTATGCCCCTGGATATATTGTTTAAAGTGATGAAGTGTAATAATACAGATATGGATATAGAAACTTCTGCTTAGTGGACACAAACTGTAAGTGAAAATATTTGTTAAAGCCTGTATTATTTTGTTTTGAGATAGAGATAAGTGAAATTAATGATAATATTGGGTGAGATACTTTTTACTAGATTAATTACATGAGCACAGGTTGGAATTTTAGATAAGAGAATAGTATTATTTGCATTTAAGTTTAGATTGAATAGCCTTTTAGTGTTTAACTTGAATTTAATCAGCAGATGCATTTAGCTTCATTTAATCGTTCATTAGCATATTGATATAGCCTTAGAATTTAAGATTAGTTGTTAAGTGTTTTTGCATTTACCCACTCCTTTCAACTTGATTTTATTTTCTTGAATAAAGATTACTTTATTTGATTTCAACACTTTGCCTTATTATTTCAATTGAAGTAATTCACTCTCGAGTTTACCTTTATTATTTTAAATTAACGAACCCAACACTCTGGCCATTGATTATATTGGAGACTTTGGTGGGTGTCACATTGGCGCCCAACTATGAAAATGGCCATCCTTGTACTCAAAGGCGGAGTTGTTACATAGGTATATTTGTCCAAAGTAGAAAAGAAGACGATTTATAAGAGGACTGGAATTTGTTTTATTTTTGTCTAGTTTTTACAGAAAATATGAGAAGTTGTGCAGTAGCATAGCTATTAGAGCTTACCGTTGTTTCGTTTATGGAGATTAAAAGAGATAATTACAGTTCGTAAAGATTAGTATCTGCGCTGCTAATAGCTCTCTAGAACCGGACCTGGACTGCACGCTCCGCCATTTTGAAAGACACGAAAAGTGTGAAGTTGCACTCCCCCCTTAGGAGGGAGTCAATTAGAACACTTATTGTAAAACATTTGCATGTTTCATAAAAAAAAACAAGTCACATTACTGTACTGTATGCAACGTGTTTTTGTTATTTTTATTACATGATTGACCATGATTTTGACGTGTTCCAGTCGCACGGGTTGAGTGGCCAGGTGATTCCGAAAAAAATCGAACAGTTAATATTCCGGGAAACCCTCGAACGCTGCCTTTGGATTCTCCCGTGAAGGCTCCCGACGAGCCCATTTCAGTGCTTATCGAAAAAAGCATTTTGAACTATTTTAGTGATCCGAAAGTAATACATCCAATAGTGGCATTAATTATGGAAAAAGTTTCAGAAGAACTGGACCGTAAACTCACTGTCAGTGCTATCACAAATAAGTTAGATCCTCTCCTTGAGAAAATGGAGTCTACGACGTTGCGTCTGCAGGAGATTGATAACCAATTAGCTTTATTAAAAAAATCAGATTGATACTGTCGAATCTACCCTTTTTTTGAATGGTCAATCCTTAATTGACATGGCATTTTCGAAGATCGACGATATTGAGCAACACCCCAGACGTACAAACCTTCGTATACTAGGTGTTCCTGAAAAACCGAAGGAGAATCTAGTTGAAACGATTGCTGACATTTGTAAAAATAATGATGCCGATGTCATTGCTGTCCATCGTCTTCGCCCGCGTAAAGCTAAGTTTCCATGCATGCATTTTTGACGCATTTATAACTGCGTCTCGACGCAGAAAGCAAATGTGCATCTAGACGCATTTAATTCGAACGCAAATATCAGTTTCCATGCATGCATGAAGTCTACGCAGAAAGTTCAACTGCGCATGCGTCATGAGTTTATGTTTTGCAATTTTTCTCGTTAGAGGGAGAAGCTTCTCTCTAATCATCATGCCACCACCTTGGTGTTTTTCGGATTTCTTAAAATATCATTATTAATTTCTGGTGTCCGAGCACAGATTCCATCAGATGAAGAAAAGGAATTGATGGAAGGATTCCTCTGCTTTCTTACCGTAGCATGTACAGCATTATCTGTACATGCAAACCTAAATAAAAGAAAACATCGGTACTGGGTTCTAATAAAAATATTTTTATATCTAAATTTCAATTCATTTGTTTTTTTCCAATATATCTTTACACTTTTAATTCATCTTTACACAAATGTAAATAGTACAGTGGAAATATTGGCAATTTCATTTATTTTATTTTCACGTCATTTCGGTAATTCTTTGGTCATTTTATATCGTTATTGTCTTTTATGTTTACATTGTTTTCATTTCATTTTAAATAAAATAACTGATTACAACATTATTTTAAAAGGTACACTCTTGAAAATTTATATTTTGCAATAGCGTATCTAGGAAATACACGCGACCTTTCGCGTTCGTTTAGAGGGCGCGCCCGCTGGAAGGTTAACAAAGCAAGTGCGCTTGCGCAAAACAATCATGTGATCTAGAAAGATTTGAGACGCATTTACAAGTGCGTCAAGAAGTAGAAAGCCTATCTATTTCACTTTTCTGCGTCCAGACGCATGAACTCCAGACGCACATCAACCAAGATTCGGAGACGCAGATATCTGTTTCCATGATACGTGCGTCAAGACGCACCAATTTATGCGTCTAGACGCAGAGACGCAGTTAAAAACGCATGTATGGAAACTAAGCTTAATGCTTCTGCTCCTCTCCCTGTAATAATGCGCCTTGCGTCAGCTACATTGCGAGATATCATCTTCAAGGATAGGGGAAAATTGCGACAAACCCCCTTCGTTATTTTAGAAGATTTGACGACTAAACGATATCAACTATTGCGTGATGCTAAAACGAAATTCGGTGTCTGCAACGCTTGGAGTTCGGAGGTCGGATCTTTGTTAAGAGTACAGATGGAAAACCTATGCTTATAACGTCAGACGAGGACTTTAAATTGATCCCGGACATTATGTAGTTCTTTGAATCTACATTTTTTTGTTGTTATTATACTGGTTTAAATTTGCTAGTTCTCTCAATGTATAGACGATTCTATATTACCATTGCTTTTGATATTTTTTTTCGATTTCTTTTTTTTATTATTTTGGTTGACAATAGCTGATAATATCTGATAATGCCCTGTAATTAATTTTAATCTCTAGGATGCCTGATTACATGATATATATGTAATTTTATATGTCTGATTTGAGTGTTTTCTTAACGTCGTAATATTAGCTTGGGTAAGCTAGAGCTGTGGCCGAGCTATATATAGCTTTTCAATGAGTTTTACTTTTATTTTTTTCTTTTTCTTTTTCTTTTCAATTTTCTTGAGACTGGCTGCTCTCATCGCCCATCAAATCCTCGTTGTCTGTAGGTTACCGCAGTACATAACCGAGTGTTATCTGTAAGATGAATGGTACTAACTGTCAATTACCCCTGTCAATAAGCTATGTTAATACTTTGATATTGCAATTACTGATATTGATCGCAATTTGTCTATTTTTTATTTAAACATTCGAAGCCTGGCTGCGAACTATCAGTCCTTGCTGGCTAATCTTATTAATATTGCAATTAAACCTTCTATATTGATCCTGACTGAGACATGGAGTCGCGACCCGAATGATATTCCTATTAACCCCGAT
>JAHWFO010096352.1:182102-194300 GCA_023313115.1 Rhysida immarginata | reverse complement strand
TAGAACTATGGCAACTAAAGAATGTGATATTCTATTCCATCGGAAATGATGAGAAACGAAAGAAGATAGAGCTCTTTTTCAATTTCTAAAAACTACATTCGAGGAAATCAATTTTTTGATTAAAAAATTGCGGGGAGGAGTTAAAAAGTCAAGATAAAAGAGAAAAAATAGATGATTTCAGGGCTTCCGCTACTTTCCTATACCCTGCTCGGGAGGATTAATTTCTTGTTAACCAAGATTTGCAAAATTACAGCCACGCCATATCGCAGAGCGCAATGAAATTATGAGCGACGCACGTGCTCATTTCGTTTTTAAATTTAGTGCTGTTGGGCCTATTGTTAAATGTGGCTAATTAATGTTAGGCCTATTGTTAGAAAAGGCTAATTAATGTTAAGCCTATAGTTAAAATGACTAAATAATGTTAGGCCTATTGTTAAAAATGACTAGATAATGTTAGGCTATAGTTAAAAATGACTAAATAATGTTAGGCCTATTGCTAAAAATGGCTAATTAATATTAGGCCTATATTTAAAAATTATGTGAGTGTGGATAGAATCAAAGGTATTTCCATTGTTTATTTAAACCAACTGTAAGTAAAAGTGAAATATTGAAATTTAAAATTACATCTGCGTCACATGTAAAGCTCCTTGGAATGCTTACAAAATTTATACCGACAATGCTTTGAAACAATGGCTGGTTTCACGCTTTGAAACGATTCGAAAAAACTGTTTAAAAATAAACCGTTTAAGTGGCTCAAACTCTGAAAGCTGTATCAAAACTAGCAAGTTAAACGGTTTTCTAAAAAAGGTGACTAAATAGGGAGTTAGTTGTTTAAAACATGGCTATGGTCGCCTCCTTGAGTAAGGACGAAGCTAATGAGTTTGTTTGTAATTTATGTATTATCCAATGTCTAACTATATGGAGTCTCCACAATAAAATTGGCAATCGCGACTTCTTCCGCAATTTCCCACACTATTTGGACGATTTGTATTGCGGATTCGCCGCCACTTTGGCTCGCTTTGGTCCTCCATTTTGTTTTGACTTAGAAAAACGGAATTGCGCAAATAAACGAATTAATAATCGGCAGCTTGTGTCGTTTTCGTTTATTTCGTTTCTCTGCCTTCGTTTAAAACGAATTTCGTTAACCGGCCAATGATTTTTCTCTCCTGACGTTTATGGTAATTTTGATTAAGAAGGGATGAATGGCTCTAGCAGTGGAAAGAACATAGGCGCAGTAGTTTAAAACATTACAACCCCTGGTAATAAAATGGCCATAGCAGCCGACGCCCTAAAATTTCATTTCGACCCCAGATAAAAAGTTTGGAATCACTACCTACTGAAACCGTTGCATTGGAGATATAAAACAAATTTCAAAACATTGTGTACATTTATGAAAAAAAAATAAGTGCAGAGTTTATTCTTATTGTGTATATAAAATATTTATACAAATATTACAACTTAAAGTTGAAGACTGTTAGAAAAAAATTTGGAATCATACACTACTGTTTATAAAAATCGCAACACCCTGATGGAATGGTCTAATCCATATGCAATTTGCAATATTTGCATACAATGGGTCAGAGTATAAATGATTAGATTTTCAGAGTAATTGCTTGAAAGAACACCATGCCTCGACGATGACGAAGGGTACCATATCAACAGCTGACAGACTTTGAAAGAGGACGCATAATTGGTCTGCGTGAAGCGGAATGGTCGTATCGTGACATTGCTGCTCGTATAGGACGTAATGCAACGACAATTATGCGTGCATGGAGGCAGTGGAGCGAAGAGAACAGGGCACACCGAAGACCAGGCTCAGGAAGACCCAGCACGACGACACCGCGAGATGACAGACACCTCTATCGCATGTGTGTAGCAGATCGTACAGCCACTTCCACAGTGTTAGCACAACAGTAGGCAGGACAATGTCTGCTAGCACTGTACGACGCCGTTTGATTTCCAGAGGATTGATGGCACGAGTACCATTGTTGCGGATTCCTTTGACTCAAAACCACCGGCGCCTCAGGTTGCAATGGGCCCATCAACACCAACAGTGGCAAGCTGAATGGCAACAAGTTGTGTTTTCGGATGAGTCAAGGTTTAACTTGCAGCACCATGACGGCAGGATACGAGTCAGAAGACATCGTGGCGAGCGCGACCTTCCAGAATGTATCCTGCAGCGTCATTCAGGACAAACGCCAGGGGTGATGGTGTGGGGTGCAATCAGTTACCATGGCCGTTCCCGTCTGATCAGAATCCATGGAAATCTGAACAGTGACCGGTACATCAGGGAAGTTGTGCAACCCGAGGTCATCCCCTTCCTGCAGAACCTTCCAGGCGCTGTATTCCAACAGGACAATGCCCGACTGCATGTGGCCAGAAATGTCCTCGCCTTTTTCCAAGCACATCAGACGCCCTTGTTCCCCTGGCCTGCTCGTTCACCAGACATGTCCCCAATCGAACATGTGTGGGACAGGGTTGCTCATCGATTGGCTCGTCAGACTCCTGCAGCAGCAACTGTGGTTGAACTGTATACCCGTGTAGACAGAGCATGGCAGGACATTCCCCAGGCCCTTATTCAGAGCTTGTTTGACTCAATGCCACGACGTTTAGAGGCTGTAATTGCATCCCACGGTGGTTTCACCCGATACTAATGTGACAATAAAACGCATTGTATTGACCTGAAAATCTAATGGTTTCTTTTCTGACCCATGATATGCAAATGCTCCAAATTTAATGCAGATTGGGCTATTCCATCAGGGTGTTGCGATTTTAATAAACAGTAGTGTATTATTTAAAAAAAAATTAATACTTTGTGGCTCCTCCTCGAGCCTTTACAACACTTTTCACACGATCAGGCATTGATTCAATTAGTGATTGGCACGTTAAAATATTAAATTCTGACCAGCTTTCACGAATTGCTGTTTTAAGTTCCTCTAGATCACTTGGATGTTTCCTGGCAATTTGTTTCTTCAGAATTCCCCACGTATTTTCAATTGGGTTAAGATCCGGACAATTGGGTGGCCATGGGAGTGTTGGTATGTTGCATTCTTCCAAGTATTCCTTGATTTTTTTTGGATCTGTGACGCGATGCGTTGTCGTCTTGGAAGATAAAATTATCATTTTCGAATGCATCTTCAGCTGATGTTATATAAGAAAATTTTTTAAAATAGCAAGGTAAACATCTGCATTAACAGTGGTCTTTAACATACACAAATGCCCAGGACCATGGAAAGAAAGTCATCCCCAAATACATATACTTCGAGGAAACTTCATTTTAGATCTTAGGCAATCTTTGGCAAACTTTTCTGATGAAAGACGCCACACAAATCGTCCATCATCATCACCACAGCTGACACACACCCGGGACTCATCACTAACATCACACGTTTCCAGTCTTCTAAGGTCCAGTGTGAATATTATTTAGCCCATTGCAGTCATAATTTTATGTGGCGAGCAGTAAGTTTTGATTTCACCTTTGCCTTTCTAAATCGGTAGCCCTTCTTGTTTAATTGTATCCGGACAGTTTTGTCGCAAACATTGGTACGTGAAAGTTTCTTCCATTCCACGTTTAACTGTCTTGATGAAGAGTTTCATATCTTTTCACAATTGTTTTAAGCATCTTAACCTACTAGTACTTGTTTTCTTTGGTCGTCCGCTACGATGTTTTGTTTTGACATCACCATCTTCACGGAATTTTTTCCATATTTTAGCAACAGTTGATTGGGCACATTTCGTAATTGCTGCGATTTCTCTTTGAGTCTTATTTTCACGTAAAACTTGTACAATGCATGGCATCTCATGGTTTCTCATGGCATCAGACAATTCTTTGACAGGACCCATTTTGCTCCAGTAAATTCTTGTAGAATCAGCAAGTTACCCAAGAATAGTTCTGTACTAATATGCAGAAAACATTATAATATTCAAATTCGTGGGTTGTCCCATTTTCAAAAGGTAGGTAAAGCATCGCTTTCACACTAAATATTGCACGATTCCAAATTTTTTTCCTGAACTTTCGATGGTTCCAAATTTTTTCCCAACAGTCTTCAACTTTAAATTGTAATATTTGTATAAATATTTTATATACACAATAAGTGTTTGTGTGTAAATATCATTTGTTATTTGTAGAATAAACTCTGTACTTATTTTTTTTCATAAATGTACACAATGTTTTGAAATTTGTTTTTTATCTCCAATGCAACGATTTCAGTAGGTAGTGATTCCAAACTTTTTACCAGGGGTTGTAGACGTGTGAGCATTTCATTGCTCATTTCGCGCGTATTTCGAAAGATTCGTGTTAACGCTGCAATCGAATATGGAAATTGACATGCAGTTTTCGCCATTGCTGTATATAGAATATTACTGTAATATTAAACAACAAATTTTTATATTCTTCTATTCAGCATAATTGAAAATCGTTTTACGAGTTATTCTTGTTATTAAAAAGCCCATTATCTACATATCACTTAAAAAAGTATCAACCTTGACCTGTAAAATATAACCTACTGGAAAAGTTTTAAATCATCAGCAAACATAGAGGCTCCTGGCCTCACCATCCCTAAGACATCATTAACTTAGATGTCGAACGATATTGGGCCCAGGCAGCTACCCTGATGCTCTTAAAAAACGAAAAGAAGAACGAGAAATAAAATTTCCTATCTTAATACATGCTGAGCGTTCAGGTAAATAAGAAGAAATCCAAGCAAGCAAGGAACCCCCAACCCCATACAAAATTAAATTAGATATTAATCTGGCATGGGGCACCATATCGAAAGCTTATGATAAATCGAAGTAAATGGCATCAAGTTGCTGGTGCTTATCGAAGCATTCTGTACTTACAAATGGCACAAGACTAGTCAGAGTAGATCGCCTTCGTACGAAACTCATGCTGCTCAACATAAATCATTTGTTTAAAGTAAAAATAAATATGGTCATAAACAAGACGTTCAAAATTCTTAGAGAAGTGAGTTAATAATTAGATCTATAATTAGAACAGACTGATGGTTCCCCAGAAACTGATGGGGCCCAGATTTGAAAACGGGATAGATCATTGGGTTTTTCCAACTGGCGGGAAAAATACCTTTATCAAGACTTTTATTAAAAAATACAGCAGAGAGCGGTAGCAAGAGTGTGTAAAGATGGAATCCTTTCAAATGTATAATTATGTCACATGAGAAATTTTTTAAAACAAACATTTTTATGATTAGCGAGATCTCGTCGGCGCTCGCAGAACATCGTAAAAGGCGAGATCTCGCCGAAATCTTGTCCTCTCTAAGCTAGCTGAACGAGAAAGATGGAATCTTGTCCAGCCATCTTCTAGCCAGTCGACTCCCAGGCAGCCAAAGAGAAAACGTCTGATCTATTCTTCTTGTTGAAATTCTTGACATTCCGTTCGAGAGATCTTCATCGTTTATGCCTCGCCAAGTTAATTCTTCGCCGGCTTTAATAGCTACGCCGATAAATTGTGCTACGTTGGAATCGAACACTATTGATAGATTAGCATTAATGATTATTGCGAATCTTATCCCTTATCTAGATTTGCTACCTGTGATGAGATCAAACTGAACGAGCATTCAACTTCCAAAGTAGGCATCGAGAATTCTACACGTATGAAGGAAGAGTCTGTATCTTCAGATTATACGGTTTCATGTGCTTCACTACGATGTAAGAATTCTATTAACGTAAATTGTGCCTTTCAAGAGGCACGTTACCTTTCTAGTACTTCTACAAATACTGGCATAATTCCATGGGGAGTAAAACCTATTTAACCTTAGAAGAATTATAATACTTTAACGCCTTAGGCTTTTTTCTAAAGAAAAAAAGTGTTGTTGAATATCTTTAATTGGAATTCATTTGTTTTTGTGCATTTCGCATTTATTCTACTGTCATTCGTCTTCATCGGCTGAATATCATCGATCTTCAGATTTTTCTTCTCGACCGGTTTGGTTTAATGGAATGGAGCTTCACTTCTATCTTCAAAATTTTCAACGATGAGACTAATTGAATTCTAAATGTTACGTTCCAGGTTTTTCATGCGACGTTGGATCTACATCGACGCCTTCCACTGCTAGAACAACTTTTCATTTATTAGGAGCTTTAGCAAAAAGTTACTTGGTCTGTACGTTTATCCGGCCGCCATCTACACGATAACTTGAAAACGAATTAATTTATCTTAATTCAAAATTACACTTTTTGCATTTCTTACGAACCGTCTCTGATTTCCCATGTGACAAATTATTTCTTATTAAGCAAATTAGTAAAGAATATAATAATTTATATAAAACATTAACACTGGAAAAGAATATGGATAATCGACGAATAATCCGATGTCGTCATAACTCATTGCAAGATGATGCAAATTAAAATTACCATTTGAATGGTATATTACTGTGATCGGTAATGTAATCCTTTCTTTGGTTAATAATATTATTATACTGTAGATAAATTTTTGTTGTTTTTCTAGTATTGCATATACTTTACTTAGAAAAAGGCTTTTAGGAAAATATTTTTCGCATAGTTTTTCTCTTTTGTCCTCTCTCTATCAGATATCATTGATCGTCCCACGGCTTCCAAGAAAAAATGTGGCAGGGACAAGTGTTCCCAAATAAAAGACAGGACAAATTTGCGGAAAAAGCTTATAGAAACGAAATAATAATAATAACACCTCTTTGGAGGAAAAAAAGTTGTTTTCATTTTCTGCCTCGTGTTCGTATGTTTTTCTCGTCCCCAATCATTAGTGTTTATGAAATCGTGGCAATTTTTAACCTACTAGTAAAATATTTTACCCTAACATTTGAATGGATGAGGAAGTTAGTGATTGAAAAGACAGTTTAGTGCAATTGATAACATCAGGCGTGAAACGAAAAAAATAACTATGGTTTAAATTAAACTATGGTGATGCCTAATTGTATGTACCACAATAGAAAGATAATTTAAATCATAAATAGAAACACTCTGCCGTGGTGTATAATTAGAAAATTAGTGGTGCCTAATATAAATCTGAATCGAGTAGAGTAATAAATACAGGAACCGTGTATAAAAGAAATGTTTTCAAAATTGAATCAGAATACAAATAAAATAGAATTCCTAATGAACAAAATAAAGGACAATAATAAGAGATTGGCTTAAATTGCCAATTCAAAAAGATGTCAAAACAAATAACATGGAACAAATAGCACAGTAATCAATTCAAATCTGAAAAACTCGTGCATCGAACAGGACATAAGAAGATAACGCCGACCCAGACTACGAAGAATAATACTCGACAGTAATCATCATCTTTGACAAGTCGCTGACCGTAGAATTAGTCGACTCTGGCGGATTCAGGAATTTGAGACAACGATGAACCACCTTCTTTTACGTAATGTTGACTTTTGATAAATACGAAGACCTGGTTTTAAGTGCCAGAAAGAAAAAAGTGTGATGTCAATTGAGAACGGCTGGCTCTCCAACGATGAACAATGGGGGATAGGCTAGTAGACATGGAGAAGTTACAAAGATCTAATTAAACGAAAGTATAAATTAAGAAAGAAAATTTTAAGATTGCTCTTATTATTGAACAATGCTAATTTTTCCCACGACGTAAAGCAAAATTTCCCCATGAGAACCCAAAAATAATTGGTTTTTTCCTTCTTTTTTAATAGTTTTATCAGTTTTTATGACAACACCAGTCAACACACTTTTTGCACACAAGACCACAGACAGTGCTCTTAGGAGTAATTTGTACGTAGAATTCGACTCTGCTTTTTCATTTTTTAAGCACATCACGTTTCCAAGTTATGCACAAAGCGATCGCAATGTTAATGTATCCATATTTTGCAGCCGAAAGGAATTTTATCAGGGCCCAAACTCTAAATAATTTGGGAAGAATCAATGTTTCATTGAAAAACAGGAAGTCTGTACATGCTAGAAAAATCTTGATGGCATATTTAAAAATAATGTTTTAAAGTGTTATAGATAAACTTGTTTTTCTAAAGGTAATATAGCGGATATAGTGTCGCGAAGAATGAAATGTTAATCAATTATTACACTAGTCAATATTTACAATTTTTTTCAAAGGTACACAAAAGAAGTTGTAAATGTTGACTAGTATAATAATTGGTTTAGTATGTCATTTTTCACGACACTATAATCTAAGTTGAAATGAGTTCCGGTAAATGAAAAATAGATATTGGTCATTTCAAAAAACGATATTCGAGAGTTGTTGATATGCGACGTAAAGATGAGTTTTTGTAAGCTCTACTTAAATTTATTGACGATTTGCAAAACGATTTACAAATATGCTGTCAGATAACATACGTATGTTTCTATTTTGAAGGAAAATTTTTAACGTTATCGTTGGACTGTTTTGAAAAACATCTATCGACTACAGAAAACAATATTTAAACTAGATGAAAATGAGCAAGCTTTCATTACCAAAACGTGCTTAAGAAGTTTATATCCGTAATAATAATAATCCGTAATAAGAATTAATACGGTAAAAATTCTTAATGAAAATTCGAAAAAAAAAATTTTAAAGGCTCACAATGGATGGACCTCTCCAATAATTTCTTACTCACGTAATCTTACTTCAGATGTACACTTGATGTTGTTGCAATTTCCACTCTTCTCTCGATGTGTTGAAGCAAAACTTGGCCATTCATCACTTTGTGTAGTCTAGCGGTCGCCGATTCTTCTATTTACTTGCTTCCCATTTGCTCAATACAGCACGGAGCTAAAGGAGTGCTTCCTCTGTCGTCTTTCCACTCTTTTTCAATAGTCTGCTAACTCTTCATTATCTCCAGTTACTGATCACTTTTAAAGATTTTCAAGAAATTGTTAAGTACTAAGAACTCTCTTTTCTAAGAAAAACCTGAATAACAGGAATTCTATGCATTGTTACAAATTGAAACTTATCCATATTGCATCATCACTTTATGTTCATTGTTATAATTCTTGGAAAGGATTGCTTTATCATTGCATCAACATTTTGTGCTCATTGTTATTGGTGAATTGCGCGTTGATATCATTGTTGATGCGAACACGACGGGCCTATTGTTGCACAAACTTTGCCTTGCATTGTTGATCATGAGATATCTGTTGCTGATCCGAGCGTAGTGTGAATTGCGTGTTGGCACCATTGTTGATACCTATTGTTGTACAAACTTTGCCTTGCATTGTTGGTCATGAGATATTTCTCATTAATATGCCTTGCCATAACCATGAATATCGATTTTTTATCAAAATTTATTATTTTTCCAAAATCTGAGGTAGACAGTGACCTTCCTCATGCTTTGAAGGTCTAGTATGCAAAATTTCATCAAGATCAGTATAAAGCTGTAGATTTGTATAAAACACAAACCCACAAACATCCTTCATCTATCTATCTATATATATAAAGAAGGATGTTTGTGGGTCTGTCTGTGGGTCTGTACGTTTTTTATACAAATCTACAGTTTTATTCCGATCTTGATAAAATTTCGCATACATGACCTTCAAAGCATGAGGAAGGTCACTGTCTACCTCAGATTTCGGAAAAATAATAAATATCGATAAAAAATCGATATTCATGGTTATGGCAAGGCATATTAATGAGAAATATCTCATGACCAACAATGCAAGGCAAAGTTTGTACAACAATAGGTATCAACAATGGTATCAACACGCAATTCACAAACGCTCTGCATGGATCAACAATCAATATCTCATGACTAACAATGAAAGGAAAAGTTTGTGCAAGTGTAATTATCGCGGGCAACGCCGGGCACCTCTTCTAGTTATATATATAGAAGACTAGCTGAAAACCCGGCGTCGCCCGGGACTTTACTTATCCTCTTGTTGGGTTGGCCTGCCTCAGATTAAAATATCAATTTTCACCATCGGGAAATATCACTGGATACTTTAGACCTCATCTTTCCTTCGAAGTTTCCCTTGCCCCTGACGTAAAAGTTCTTATACCCTCTTGCTCTAGACGAAGCTCCAGTTCTTCAGATGTTCCCGATGCCCATTTATCTTTTAGCTGCAGAGTTTACTGACCAATACTCGTTCTTTCTCTTTCTCTTTCCCTTCCAAACACACAAACTACTGTCAGTCGTCTGGACATTTGTTAGAGGGCTCAAGGGAGACACGTGTTTCTCCTTTGCTTCCTCGATAGACACTTCCCTATCCTTATCGTCTGCTATACTCATTTTATTTTCAATAGCATAAAACGAATGTTTTGGCATAAAACGAATATTTTGTCATTGCATCATAATTTTATGCTCATTCTATCCTGCTATCCTATGCTCGAGTTTTTGAAAATAAAGTTCGGAATTTGGTAGATCTGCTCAGGAAATGTCAAATATTGGCGAGACTCAGTGGCTTTTACGTACATCTTTTACTGTGGCTAAAAGAAAAATTGCGTCCCAATCATATTGACTATATTTCTACTGCAGAAATTCCTGATGTCAACAGTGACAAAAAACTACACGACACAGTTGTCAAAAACATGATCCACGGGCCATTGGGGCACACAACAAACACAATCATCCCCGTGCATGAAGGACGGAAAGTGAACCAGGAAGTATCCCCGGGCGCTTCTAATGCTATTTATCTCCAATCTTACAAAATTTGAATAAAACCAAACGTCAGTACCTATTCACAAAGCAAAAAATAAAATCCGAATTGCAAAGCAAATCGAAGTCCGTGAGATTAGCCAAAACGTATTAATATCAATACGAAACCAAACAACAATAGCATCGCAAATTAAACAAATCTAAACCCATCAATAGGAGACATAAAGCAACCGCTTTTCCACAAAGAAATTTAATGTACATTCATGTTCATTAAATTTCTTTGTGGAAAAGCGGTTGGTTTATGTCTCCTACTGATAGTCTTCACATCCACAGTCAATAAGGTATTTACTCTTTTTAAATCTAAACCCGTAAAACACAGAAGATAAACATCAATAATTATACGACAGGTAACCCCTTAGGGCCTAGATCAGACGTGCTCGGCGCGTCAAACAATAACGCTAAGGTGAAGTTCGGCAGACACGACTTAAAGCGCGTTATAAACACAGCTTATTAGGAGCTTTAGCATAAAAGCTATTTATAAGAATGCGCCCTTGGTCTGTACGTTTATCCGGCCGTCCGTCCGCCGTTTGTACGATAACTTGAAAACTGATTAACTTTTTCAAATTCTGTTTTCAGAAATATGACCATCAAAGTCTTAGCTCGGCCGTATCAACTTTTCAGAATTTTTCGTGGACCCCTTCAAGTCGAATTCACGTGCTAAAACAATGAGTGTAAAGAATTCAAAGATACTGGCATGTCATATAACAATCGATTTGTCAAGAAGGAATATATTGTTATTTTCTGTTCATCTTTTAAGCATTATTGACATCGGCGCGCGCACGTGAAATCGCTTTGTCGACGCACGATTGCTCAAGTGCTCATAATCTATAAGCTTATTATTAAGTAGCGGAAAAATGGAGCTACTTATTGGTTTTATTTTACACACGATTTGAGGTAGAAGATTGAAATTCGGAATTAGCTTACTATGGGCATGTGCACCTTCACAATTTAGTTTGGTTTTGATTAGCCCACTAAAGTCGGAGTTTTGGGGGTGAAAATTAGAGGGAACAAAAGGTCTAGGTGTATTTATGCATATAAAGGAGTGAAATTTGGTATGCAGATTCCTATAAGCAAGATCTCAATTATATGAAGATTTTTTTTTCCCAAGGTATCCGTGCCTTCCTGACTCGGTGGCGGAAATGCATCGAAAAGATGGGGACTACATTGAAAAATAGTGTACCAACTCTGTCTGCAAAAAAATATTTCCGGCTAATAAAGGAGCTGTAAAAAAATATTTCCGGTTTTCATTTGACTGACCTTCGTAAGTAGAATAAGAATGGAGCTACTTATTAGTTTTATAATTTCAGTCCGTCCACTTCATAATTTCTACATTCTTTTGAGGTAGAAGGTTGAAATTCGAAATTCGAAATGTAGCTTACTATGGGCATGTCCATCTGCACCATTCAGTTTGGTTTTGACTGGTATACGGGGGTCGGAATTACGGGGGTGGGAATCAGAGAGGGCAACATATCCATGTGCTATTTAGGTACGTAAATGCGTAAAATGCAGTATCCAGATTCCTGTAGGCAAGATCTACATTACTATGAAATTTAGGCCCAATTGTTCCAGTGGGATCGGATTTGCGGGGGTGGCATTCATTTGGTCC
>JAHWFO010096352.1:109980-164495 GCA_023313115.1 Rhysida immarginata | reverse complement strand
GAATGTAGCTTCCTATGGCTCGTTTCACACTGCTGCGGATGGTCCGCGCGGACGCTACGCGCGGGAACGAAGCCCTGTTGTAACCACAGTATAAGGAAGTCCTGTTGTAACGATGTCCTTATTCCTTATACTGTGGTTGTAACTGTAGGCGCTTTCAAAGTAGTTCGGATCGTCCGCATGCGGAGGAGCCGTCCGTATGACCCGTCCGCATCAGTAAATGCCATTAAAAGTAGTGTTGCTTTCACAGTCACGCGGAGTCCGCATGCGGACGAAGAGATGTGGAGATGAAGAGATTATCAGACTCAATATACTTTCTACCAAATTGGTATATTTTTGGAGTGTTTTTCGCATCTAGTAGTTTGTTTGTTTTTTTTTTAGTATTTTTGAATTTTTGCTAGATTTTTAATATTTTTAGGGGATTTTTTAGTAAGTTTTTAGCATTTTATTCATTTTTCCCCTGTATTTTGGAAAACAACTAGTGTTTTCTTAGACATTCGATGTATCGATATTATATGAAAACATCGATTAATAAGGATGCATTCATATTCTGAATTTTGCAGTTTTCTTTAATGAACGACAATAAATTACAATCAGTCGCCAATAGCTAATATGAAAATGACTTCACGAAAATATGGCAACTTCAAAACTGCTTCGAACTGAGGGAGTTGCATTTTGTCCGGTTGCTTTTTTTCCCGATCATGTTTCAATTACTAATTAACAGATGAATATATAATGCTCATGTCTTTATTCAAAGTTGAATACTGTACAACATAAATATCAACAAACAATCTCAATGCGTTCCGTTTACCCTGAACTATTTCAGTTTGCCAGAAACTACCCGATTATTCCAGCAACCAAAACCTTCTCTGGGACCGCGAATTTCTTTTTCTGAATATGTAATAGGCTGCGACAGCCTTTAATTGCAGCGAGCTCATCGTGTATTTTTCCAGCAATGTGCATTTTTAAACCCTCAAACCAAGATATTTTTATAGCCTCAAACCGGGCTGCTATTTTCAGCTGCATCCGTCCGCATAGGCGTCCGCATAGGCGTCCGCTTGACTGTGAAAACATCAAATGCGGATGCGGAGTCCGCGTGCGTAGCGTCCGCAGCAGTGTGAAATGAGCCTATGGGCATGTCCATCTGCACTATTTAGTTTGATTTTGATTGGTACACTGGGGTCGGAATTACGGGGGTGGGATTCAGAGAGGACAACATACCTATGTGCTATTTAGGTACGTAAAGGCGTGAAATTCAGTATCCAGATTCCTCCAGGCAAGATCTACATTACTATGAAGTTTAGGCCCAGTTGTTCCATTGGGATCGGATTTGCGGGGGTGGCAGGCAGTCACTTCGTATTTAGAACTATGGCAACATATGGCATGTGATATATCTTATGTTCGGAAATGATGAGAAAGGAAAAAAATACGAGCTTTTTTACTATTTTCTACATGTTATGTTCGAGAAAATTAATTTTTGATTAAAAAATTTAGGGAGAGATAAAAAGTGCAGATAAAGGGGTAAAAATAGATGACTGCCGGATCTGCTACTTGCCTTCTTCTACACTGATGGGCTACTTGTCCGCTGCAGTTACCCTACTCGGGGGGGGGGGGGTAATTTCTTTTTAATAAATGTATAAATGTATTTCTGCTTCACTGCTAAAGCTCCTCCTTGGAATGTTTACAAGATTTTATTTATTTATTTATTTATTTATTTATTTATTTATTTATCAATGGGCGAGTCTGCAGAATCATATACATCGGTAATACTGAATAAGGGCTTATAATAACTGAAGTACGAAATATAAGCACGGGTATCGAGTCTCAGCGTCCATGCTTAAGGTGCGTCTCCTTACTCGCGTTTGTGCTCACAATCAAATGTGGGGTCACAAACAGGGCACTGCAAGCGTTTTGCGGTATCTAAAATCACAAAACGAATGTACAGGGTGGTTATAAAATAAGTTCGCCTACTCAGAGCCCAATCTAATGAACCGATTGCGATGCAAATTGAAATGTAGGCTATTCAGACCATGGGGGAGAGAATTCCGGAAAGAAAAAAAAATAGCGCTGTGGAATGACAAATGGAGATTTTAAAACTAGTTTTATTCTTTTAAACAAGCAGGCAAGGTTTTTGTTTGATTACAGCGTGTGTTCAATATGTCCGCCCTACAAGCAAAATCTTGGGGGCAGCTGTATTATAGAGGCAGTGTCCGTGAGTGTCTATTGAAAAAGATTGGATTTTTGAAATTCTGACTTGGGATTCTTAAAGACCATTAAAAAGTAGAATAGGAATGTCTGTAAGACCCACTCTTTATCTCTTTGTCTTCATCGATAAAATTGGGTTTAAAAGTTCCACACTTTCAGGGTCTCCTAAACAGTAGGATCAATTGAAAAATCACCAAGAATAAAACATTTCTCGAATATTGTGTACAATCTGAATATACCATTAAAAATAGGGGTTCCTATTTAAGACTTCAAAGTCCCCCCCCCCCTCCCTCACAAGAGGGGGGGGTAATATTTTGGCTAATTAATTTCCCCCGCGAAATAATTCACTTTTGATTTTGGACATTTTTTCGTACAATGCTTTGTTTTCGAGATATTTCCATGTCTACACATAAATGGACCACCCTGTATAGAGACTCATATCGGTGGACGTCATGCGTGACGTCATGCACTGGTGCGCGCGCATCCTGGGAGGCAAACATCGTCCCACACGCATAGGCCACTCTCGTTCACTGGCTTCTGGTAAAGCATGGCTAACTTCAGTTGTTTGGACGAAGAAAAACAAGCTTGTATTCATAAACTCACTCTGCATAAAGGAGACAATTTGCTTGATCCGTATAACTGCGGAAAATTGCTAGTAGAACAATCCTGCGTTTTGACCGGAGTTGGTATGGCTCGATATCTACAGCTGTCTCATCGAAATGCCAAATATGTTTACGCACGAAAATTAGAAAGCATTCATAGAGATCAGTGCTGATTTGATGCACAGTTTTTATTTTGGTGTCATCGGCTTCGGTGGCTCAGTGATTGCGTGATCGCCTCTGATGCCCGAGGACGCGGGTTCGATCCCGGCCGAGAACGACGAGCATTTCTTCAGGGGGAAAATCCTGAGATCGCTCACTTCCTTTGGAAGGGAAGTAAAGCCGTTGGTCCCGTGTAGTCGTTTGGCGGTTGCACGTTAAAGAACCTTTGCGAGGCATAATTTGCAGCCCCTATAACGCCATCCTGATATGACCGTAGTTGTTGAAACGTTAATACCACTAAAATCAAACCAACACTGGTAAAAAAGCGAGATGATCTGACTGTTTTGATCTCCGGCCTAAGAAAATTTAATCCATATATATTAAATTGGTATATTATAAATCAGAGTCCGTTGGAACGTTTGTCCTTTCATAACCCAGAAAATACTCAAGGAATCTCCACGAAATTTTCCATGTACATAGTAATTGTCACTGTGCTTTCAGTAGGGTACTTTTAATACCGTGTTTATATCAATTTTTTAAGTTTTTCTTATTTTTCGAAAAGTTGAATTGTTTTCTAAGGATGTCACTAGATGGCGAAACTATCTTATCGAAAAGTTGAATAGCCTTTTTGTTTTTAAAGTAGGTCATTAGATAGCGAGGCCAGACGGCGCACTTACGTTGTACGAGGGGACTGAAATCACTTCTTCCATAAATACAGCAATCCAATTGTTGACTACAACAACAGAATTTGCGCGTGTGCACAGACCAGGGGATTAAAAGACCGTGCTAAAATTTAGATTATACTATTGTAACTTTAATTTGACATATTAATATTATTTTATTAACTAATTTCGTTTATAGAAGCAAAATTACTATACAGGGTGTTAATTATCTTCTTCAAACACTCTACACTACGATGTAGACGAAATTCAGGCGATTAAAGTGATATAAGACATTTGGGGTCGCAAATCGCAAGCAACGCCGTAAATTAAACCTCAAACTAAGCTGAATGGCGTGGCGCTGCGTAGCACGAGCCAAATTTGGGCGACTGTGTTCGCGCGGCGCGGCCTGGCTGGTTCCTCCGCTCCCCACTACCTCATCCTGAAGAGGTCTGCCTTCCACTCCAACGTGACGTACTCTGCTCTCGCGCCGGAGTCAGTAGCACGAGCAGTATCAACCTTGTTTAATACCGATAGCATTTATCATGTTTTTCATCAAAAAGTATCGAGGAAATGAACAAATACTGATAGTTCAATTAGCTTTTTGCGTACCGTCATTTTGTTATGTCTGGGTTTTATTTTTTTATTTAAATTTTTTTTTTTTCCAGTAAACCTCAGTGCAACGTAATTTTGAATGATTTTTAATGCTGTGTCGTAGGTAAACATAACCCAAGAAAAGTAAATTTTCTCAAATTGTAAATAACCTAAAAAGAAAACAAACTGTAAAGTCATTTTTTTGTTTACAATTTGAGAAAATTTACTTTTCTTGGGTTATGTTTACCTACGACACAGCATTAAACAGCATTCAAAATTACGTTGTGCTGAAGTTTACTGTAAAAAAATAATTTAAAAAATAGAACACACATAACAAGTCTTTCAAGGTCGCAGGTATATATTTTGAGGCAGCTTGCTTCTCTCACGGTCAGTTATAAGTTGCTTGCTGCCGCGTGTCCAGCTGTCGAAATCTACATGTTTTTGTGCCACAGGGGAAGACATACAATGTTGTTTACCGAAATGGACTTGAATGCACAACTACTTGACAATCCATGCCCAGCTTGCCTGTGTAGCTGATTCATTTATCTTATCATTTTTTTTTTTTTTCATTACTTACTTTGTACATATAATTTAATTTTCTTTTGTTCCCAGTGCATTGTTCATACATCATCATTTTTAGTTTAAAATGATTATGAAAGGTTTGGAGAAGGCTTTCTAGACTGTTTCTCATTTTCTTGCATTTCGTTCATACTTTGTTAATCATAGTTCAATTTATAACATAACAAACAGTCGTTAAAAAAATTACCCAACGCATCTTTTCCACTCGGGCGAAGCCGGATAATATTGCTAGTTTCTTATATTTTCAATCATTTGTGGGATTCAATCCATCTTATCGCAAGCTTGCAATCATAATATTCTTCGATTCTTTTCAAATGAGTGGCTTTTGAGAACGTTATAAAAAAGCCACTCCAATATCTAATTTTTTTTCCTAGTTGCACATCCAACTGCTCAGCAGCTTGAAAGAATTATAAATAAATTAAAACAAACCAAATTTACACAAAAGTTCTTTCTTTTTTTTTGTCGAGCAATAGCAGCCAGCCAAACCCATATAAAAACAGCAATAGCTACGATCCTTTAGCCTACCAAGGTGCACACGCACACAAAATATGATGTCATGTAAACGCTTGTTTGTAAACATTGTGAAAGGTCTATTGAAAGTTTGTATTAAAGGCCTTCTTTTTAATTTTTTGCTTACAGACTCCACGCCTAAATGTTTCATGTATGTGCTTTTATTCAACAAAATTTAATTTATTTTTTTTATTTGCACTGTGGAAACGCCATATTGAATCTGGCAATCTGCAATTTGTATCTGAAAAAAACTCCGAGTGATTCGAGAGCTCTCAGAGACAAATCTTGGTAAAATCTGAGTAATAATAAAACGACACGAGCGCCTCTCGGAGAAAGAGAGAGAATAAAATAACGCGCTTGAACCGCAGGGAGCGCTCAGTCTCTTCTCGGAAGAATAAAAAAACATTAGCTATATAACGTGGCTTTCCTATATTGCCTTGCAGCTTTTTTTCATATTGTGAGACAGACCTTAGAAGGCCGTACTTTCAAACAATGCAGGATCGATGGAACAACTGTGCGAGCAGCAAGGTCCTATTATGAAGGTGATTAAATAACCGTTCCCGTACGCCCTATCATTATCACAATGCTATCCCACAAGAGGGGTGTTTTGATTAAAAAAACCAACAACAAAATGTGTGGCCCAAAACGCAATTAAAACAATGCGACAACAATGCTTACTAAAAAGAAGCTCATTTTCCATAACAAATAATAGATTATATCCCAAATTAGCAGTTTCGCAACAATGTTGTGTTCAGTCAGCATGATGAACGATGACAAAATTGTTGCCGAACTGCTAATTCAGGAAATAATCTATTACATGTTGCGGAAAAGAGGTTCCGTTGGTATGTATTATCATACGGTTTCTTAATTGACTTTAGACCATTCATGTTCTATTTGATTATTAAGATATTTTAACATTGCATCTCGTAGTCTTTTGGATTTTTTGAGCTACTGCTTTTTCTTTATGATAACCCTAGCATTATATTAAAATCCTTACCACATGAAAACTTCATTTTAAACAGCCATCCCTTTCCAAAAATCGCATATCACGTATACCGGATTTAAATTCTCCAAATAAGGGTGAACTGCGATATGTTAAAATCTCCCATAGAGTGCTATGTGCTTGGTGCCATGTCTTTAGTTAGTTCATACGTGGTGCCATCTTTGTATCACCACTTCGTGCTTTACCCAGAGGTGGATGAAGCGGGTGTCAGATCTGGCGGGGGCCCGCATTCGCAGGAGAAAAGTTTACAAATTAATAGTTTAAAACATTAATATAATAAATCGTAATCCCTTCCTCTTTTCTTTTCCTTATTCTTACAGGGTGATTCAGTCAATTTCTGACCATTTCACTCGAATGACTTGCATTAGGGATAAACAATTGAAAGAATATGAGCGCCACATCGAATTTCTAAATAGTTGGAGTTTGTATTGTTGCAACGGCACTGCATGAAAATCGTATTGTTGAAAAATGGCGCCCGCTTTATCAACAGAGCAGAAATGCAAGGTTGTCGAATGGTATTTCGAGACAAAATCACCTGTAACCGTGCAAAGAAAGTTCCGGAAGGAGTATAGGTGTCAAGACGCACCAGGCAGGCAAGCAGTCGTGGATTTTGTCAAGCAATTTCGTGCCACTGGATGTGTTAAAGGCAAGAAAAAAGGCGGGAGCGAAGCTCGTGTTCGAACGGCCGAAGTTGTCGAAAATGTTCGCACAAGGTTGGTCGATTCCCCTACCAAAAAATCTGTTCGCTGCCTATCCATTGAAGAAGGGCTATCGTATACCATGACGTGGCGAATTTTGAGAAAGGATTTACACCTGTTCCCGTATAAGATCCATGTTTATCAGGAGTTAACAGACACTGGAAGACAGAAGCGACAACAATTTGCGATGGAGTTTGGAGCAGAAATGGAAGCCAATCAGGACATTGTAGAAAACTTGTGGGTGTCAGATGAGGCCTTCTCCCATCTGTCAGGTGACGTTAATAAACATAACGTTCGTTTTTGGGGTTCCCAGCATCCTCATGAGATCCATAAGCCACCTCTTCATCCACGAAAGGTTATGGCTTGGTGCGCGATTTCCAAAAGAGGCATCATTGGTCCGTTCTTTTTTGAGGGCACCGTAACGTCACAGGCTTACCTTAACATGTTGGAAACCTTCTTCATCCCCGAGCTGCGAAGGAGGCGTATACCGCTTCGACATCACTGGTTTCAACAGGATGGGGCTAGGCCTGACACCACTAATGAAGTGCTAGACTTTCTCGATCAGAAATTCGGAAATCGTGTCATTTCAAACAGGTTTCCAGATCGATTCGGGGGTGGCATTCTTTGGCCCCCTACGAGTCCTGACCTAAACCCATGTGATTTTTATCTCTGGTGGTTCCTTAAAGACAGTGTGTTCACTACAGCATCAAGAACCCTAGACCAGCTGCGACAAAGCATCGTCGACTGCTGCACCCTTGTGGATGCAGAAATCCTGGATAGAGTTATGAACAACTTCACCATTCGGCTGCGAGCAATTCAAAACGTTCGTGGTGGCCACATTGAGCATATCATCAAGACTTTTCCACGGGAATAAAAACTCCGAACTGCCTAAAATATCACACTGAAATGCTAAGTTTGTAAACATTAATGGGTCAATAAATCATAGTACTGAAATGGTCAGAAATTGACTGAATCACCCTGTAGAATATAAACTTCGGGATGTGCAACTTTTTAATGGTATCAGGGCCGTACCCAGAAATTTTTTTCGAGGGGGGGGGGGGAGGAGGGGGGGGGGCTGGCCCAATCCTGCTTGTGGAGGGGGGTCCCCCATGTAACAGATTTAGTTGACATGGCGGGCAATTTCGGGGAAGGGGGGCTGTATCCAGGGGAGGGAGATGTTTACAAGTAAACAAAGGTGTACCCTAAATCCGCCACTGACTCTAACATGAAATTTTTTCTTTGGATGACGAATACAAAAGTTCTCGTCAGTCAGCTGATACACTCCGTCGCTGCAAGTCCTCGCTGCGTGTTTCTGAAATCTCTGTATTTCCTCTGTTACAGTTAATTATAGGTTAGGTTCAGTTAATTGCGTGATTTGTAATTGGTATTTTTGAAGTATATGAATCACTTTTACAGTAATGCACAGCAATTTTTTTTCTTTTTTAAATTCAATTTTTATTCTGCACTTTGCTATCAATAAATTATGTTGAGTGAGATATTCTTTAGGAATGATATACCTTTCCTTCACACATAATCTACGTTTCTTTACGCCACCTTGGAACGAAAGCCTATGGTAAAACTGAAATGGCAACCTTTACCAGGGCATCATCTTCAAATCTTCTTTCACGAGGATGTTCCCTCAGTTGTTATCAAAGATGTGTTAATCAGCGGCTGACAGATCAGGATTGTAAGGCAGGTATTGTAATGTTGTCCAGCCGAGTTATTGTGCAAACCTTCTGCCGATGCGGTGCAACATCGAGCTTGAATATTTTTAGGATTGTTACGTATGCGTCAGAATTAATGGTGGTTCCTTGTAGAAAGATGTCTGGATTGAATAAGGCCGTTGGCATAACTTTTTCTGAAGAGAGCGCTGTTTTGTATTTATTTTGCTTAGGCGACGTATTTCAGTATTCCGCATACGCTTGCTTCTCCAATTCCCAATAGGAGTGATATTTCTTTGTAATATATTCTTGTCTTCCAAAACCATGTTGTTAAGCGGTGTACATTATCAAGGGATCAAAAAACGCGTGTGACCTACCGTTGCGAGGGGCATCTCGAATAATAGACTGCCCTCTTTCATGCGATAATCTGCGTGCCAAACAACAAACCGAGCTGCGACCGATATCATCATCTCCACAACCCTTTTTCAAACTCATATGAATGTTTCTCACTGTCCCATTCTCGTACTATAGGAACTCTGTAACAGCCGGTTGCTTTTGACGAAGGATTAAAAGAATTAAAACCCCTGGTTGGAAAAATGTTTGCGATAAGCAAATCAGATGGAAAAAAAGTTTGCAATAATAATTTACTGCCAATTTTTTCTACAGGGGTGTAAGAAGAAAGCATCATACCATTAACTTTTAGGTGTTAAACCTAACGTTTATAAAGGCAATAGTTCACAAAAATATTTCATAAAAATAAAATTTGCGAGCGATAAAATGGGGCCCGTTAAAGAACTGCCTCAGCAGCTTAGAATGCGCATTGTGAAAATGCTAGATGATAGAAAGACTCAAACTGAAGTTGCAAACTCATTGAGATGTGCTCAATCGACTGTTTTGACTACATGGAAAAAATTTCGAGCAACAGGCCATGTCCAGACCAACCCAAGATCAGGAAGACCGAAGAACTCTAGCAAGCGCCAGGAGAGAACTCTAAAAGAAATCTGCAAGAAAATGAGAATAAAGACATCGAATGAGATAAATAACGAGTGGAAGAAGATATCTCATGTTCGCGTTTGTCACTAAGTCGTTCGAAATCGACTACATGAACTTGGGTTTCACTCGAGGAAAGCGAAGACAAAGCCACGTCTAACTAAGAAACACCGACAGGCACGTTTGAAACGGGTAAGAACTTACAAGAAATGGACAATTGAAGATTGGAGGAAAGTTATTTTTTTTTTGACGAAAACCGGATTTGTTTGTCAAGTGGTGACGACCCTAGAAAATTGGTCTGGAGGCGTTTAAACGAAAAATTTAATGATGACTGCCTAGTCAGCAAAGAAAAGTTTCCACAAGGACTCATGGTTTGGGGTTGTATTTCTTTTAAAGAAAAAGGCAAACTTTGCATAATGAAAACAACAGTCGACTTAAAAGCGTACATTAATATTATTGATGCCCTCCTTCTTCCAACAGTTGAAGATCATTTTGGAGATCATCAGTGCATCTTCCAAGATGACAACGCATCTTGCATCATTCAAAAAATGTGAAGGCGCATCTTGCTACCATTCAAATGCTCCAACTTGCATGGCCAGCCAACAGCCCCGACATTGTCAATGAAAATTGTTGGGACAAGTTGAAGACACTCGTCAAGGAAAAACACCCAACAAACAAACAAGAATTGTCGGCTTCAATAAATTCCAGTTGATCTGAACTTGAAGACTGTTACATAAGAGACCTTATTGACTCAATGCCTAAGCTATCAAAGCATTAATAAAAGCCAAGGGTGGTGCAACCCAATACTAAATTCGTTTGCAACAAATTATTGCAAACTTTTTTCCATATATCTCATTATATATATCTCAAATTATTGCAAACTTTTTTTCCAAACATTTTTTACTAATGTACCTATATTCGAGTTTTGTACAATAAACTAATAAATTCATTGTTTGTTTCAATTAATTTGCACAAGGTTGTACATCGTTGGAAACAGAGAATGCTGTTAATTTTCCATTCACTTTCTAATCTTTCGAAACACGCCTGCCAAAATCGTCTTCCCGTGTTAAAGAATAGAAAAATCGCGCTCATCGATACCGAAGGCACACATCTCAAATTTCCTAATCACACGTATGATTAAGAATTAGTCAAACATGAATAAAAGCCTAAAATTTATTGTAAGTGTCTGGGACTGAGAAGGTTGTGGTTAAATAACAATATCAACGATTATCATTTTTCTAAATCTTTCCAAAATTTTACGTCTATTTTCAAGCAAATTCTTATTCATGCCAGAATTGGACTAAATACTCCCCGAAATTTATTAATTTTTCATGTCAAAGAGTAAATACAAAAACTCAACTAATTATAATTGAGCGTTTTAATGATGGGCAAATACATCATCAAAAATAACAAAGGAGGTCCTAAAGTCTGTGCAAAAAGGAATACTTGTTTACCAAAAAAAAAGCAGCATTAATCAGCATTTGGAGAGAATAGCATTTTCCTGTAAATCTTGTGAGTACGGATTTGGAAATGGGGCAATTAACTCTGGTACTTTCGGAGACTGATCACAACTACGAACCAGACGACGATGTTAAAGGAGTTTTAGAGAAAAACAGTAGCATGCCAATGTGTTTAGAATAACTGGAACAGGTCTCCAAATATCGTAGAAGACACGACAGAAACAACCGTTTGATGTCCTTCGTAATGTTGGTTAGCTTGCTCTTTGAGGAATAGACTCTGTGGCAGCAAGCACAAGCATTGCAGAGGATCTATGCTGTGGACACTATAAATACTCATTTTTAGTCCAGTCGATTGCAATCAAAAGTAGAGGTGCAAAAATAGATGTTACAACAGTCCTAAAAACAAACTTTCAACATTCTACAGCTAATCGTTTTTGAGTTATGCGAAATACGTACATACATACGTTCAGATGTCAGGCTGAAACTAGTCAAAATGGATTCAGGGATGGTTAAAATGGATATTTCCGTTGAGATCTGAAAACCGAAATTTTTCGCGATTACAATACTTCCTTTACTTCGTACAAGGAAGTAATAGCATTGGCAAAACCAGAAACGGCACGATTCCTTAAGGTGAAAAGCAGGCCAATTCGAGAAAGTTCGGAAAGTTCGAGCTCTCGTAACCGCATGTAACCCACCAACACAACAGGGCATTGCACAGAAGGTAGGGACATCTGTGTACAGGGTGAACACAATTATCAACCGTGATTTACAACTTCATTAGCTCTAGGCCACGTTCATAAGTTGTTGTCGTGCCCTGTTCAAGAGCGACAGACCAAATGCCGTAAACTGTATGAACGATAACTGGCGGAAGAACAGGGGAAACACGTGGTCACACTAGATGAGGTGTATGTTTATTTAAGCGACTGCAACAAGAGCCGAGCCCTTTTTTTTACCGCCCAAGGGGTTCTAAGGACTTCAGATAATGGTACTGTGAATGCAAGGAGACATTTTCAAAAGGTTTCATGATCCTGGCTGGATACAGCTACAATGGCAAGTTAACTTTACACAGAGTTGAGTCAAAGGCTAAAGTCAACGCCATGGGGGAGGCCGTGGCCTGGTGGGCTTTCACTGAAACACAACATCAGGCACGGCTAGTCACTGGATGGGTGACCATCCGTGATTCACGATCTTCACCCTCCCCCCCGGCTGCTGTGACCACCATACAGCAGTCGTTAATCCAGGTTCATCCAGGGACCCAACTCGTCGGCTTCTAGCCATTTAGGCCCTGGATGGACGTATTGGATTATCAGTACTAATAAATAAAATAAAATAAAAATGTACGATCAGACTGACGCTCTATCCCCCATATTCACCCGTGACATCCCTGGTTTGTACGGTACAGAGGTAAACAAGGTATGGCTGCACAAAGACGTTCCTGAAAAGAATGCAAGAAGATACCTGAATTCGCTCCATTCCATTCAGGTTTGGTTTGGTTTGATTTGTTTGGTATTAACGTCCTTTTCAACTGCTATGGTCATTTCAGGACGGCGTTATAGGGGCCGCAAATTTTGCTTCGCAAGGGTTCTTTAACGTGCAGCCGGCAAACGACTACACGGGACCAACGGCTTTACTTCCCTTCCGAAGGAAGTGCGTGATCTCAGGATTTCCCCCTGAAAAAATCCTCGTCGTCCTCGGCCGGGATCGACCCGCGAACTCGGGCATCAGAGGCGATCACGCAACCGCTGAACCACCGCATTCCAATCAGCAACATACCCGTCAGCATGGATTTTTGTGGCTTTGGCCTACTTAAATGGGTCCTCGGAGAGAGATAACCGCGAACAGTGGAGGGTCTTTGAAAAGCGTATTAACAAGAGTGGTTACAAATTGATCTTGGTGGAAACTGCAATGCAGGGCAAAGGCAGCGATGCATGACCAGAACATTGCTCACATTAAATGGATATGGCATCAATGCATTCGCTCTTTCTTCTGGAAGAATGACAATTTGATTACTTACTTATTGGACTTAATATTATTGTGTACGAGATTGAACACAGTCGATGATGGCAAAGAGGATTTTCCACCTTTTCTAGCCCTCTGTAACTTATTACATAGAAACCTAACAACCCTCTGTATTAAAGGCGCACATCATTAAAGAATTAGAACGAGAACTACACTCACTCACCAAGTCATGGCACACCTGCCTAATAACGTGTTGGGCCTCCTCTGGCACATCATAGCCTATTTCCATAGATTTGGGTCAATCTTGTTAAAAATTCTTTGTTTGTTTTTCCAGATGGTGTTTTTAATTAAAAATTGTAATGTCATCAACGAATCTAAACTTTTATATGAATATCTTTATTTTTCTAAATCTTTCCAAAATTTTACATCTATTATCAAGCAAATTCTTATTCATATCAAAATTGGACTAAATACTCCTCTAAATTTAGTAATTTTTCATGTCATAGAGTAAATACGAAAATTCAACTCATTATAATTGAGCGTTTTATTGATGGGCAAATACATCATCAAAAATAACAAAGGAGGTCCTAAACTCTGGGATACCTTGCGGATAACGGCGGCGACTCGTCGTGGAAGAGAGTCTACCAGTCTCCGGAACACATCCACAGGCACTGCAAGCCATGCCGCCTCCACTGCACTCCATAACGATACTGCATTTACCAGTTGTGTTGGTGACGAACTGACAGATCGTTCGATGACCTCTCACAATGTTCAATGGGATTGCAATCTGGGGAACGTGGAGGCCAAATCATTGTCGTGAAGTCGGTAGCATGTTCCTTCAGTCACTGCCGTGTCACAAGGGCCGTGTGTGGAAGCGCATCTTCCAGCAAGATGCTGTCGCCCGCGAGGTAAAAACAGTTCATGAAGGGATGCAGGTGGTCCCCAAGCAGATCGACGTAAGAAGTAGCACACAGAGTGGATGTCAGATGCACCAATGGACCTATTGCATGCCACGAGAAAACACCCCAGACCTGTATGGAGCCTCCACCTGCCTGAGTGGTCCCCACCTGACAAGCGGGGTCCATGGCTTCGTGTGGCCTGCGTTAGACACGGACACGACCATCGGTCCGATACAGCTGAAACCGTGACTCGTCGGACCAGGCAACCCTTCGCCAGTCCTCAGCAGTCCAATGTCGATGTTGGTTGGCCCAGGCTAGGCGTTGCCGACGATATGCAGCTGTCAAGAGCGGCACCCGTCGTGGCCCCCTGCTCCCAAAGCCTGCAGCTGCCAAGGTTCACCGAATTGTCGTCACGGACACAGTTGTAGGACGTCCCTGGTTGTACCGCATGGTCATTTGGCCAGCTGTCGCCCTTCGGTCAGCAGTTGCAAGCCGGGTGACCCAGCGAACACTCTGCATCAATGAGGCGTGGGCGGCCCGTCCGCCGTCCGACATGGGTTGTAACCCCTCATTGGGTGTACTCTCGATAGACCCTTGCAAAAGTTGTGCGGGAAAATTGCAGTGTTGGCTACATCTGATACTGAGGCACCCAACGGTCTGGCACCAGCAATCATCCCCCTTTCAAATGCGGATAGCTCTCGACATGCTGCCATTTCTGCAGCTAGTTTTGCTGACAATGATTGTGTGGTATCAAGGAGTCCTGTGCACCTGCATTCCGAGAATGAAAGCAGCAGGATCTGTCTCATTACGGACAGGGAACCTGATTGGAGAGGTGTGCCATGACTTTTGGGTGAGTAAGTGTATACTACCAGCAACTATACTCTGTACAATGAAAAAAAAAATTGATCATGTCCAATTAATAAGCGTGCGTCTTCTCAACTGAATCTTTAGCAACAGTGGACTTATATTTTTGAGATGAGGAACACTCGGTTACAACAATGTCACTGTATTGTTGCTGAACACTCACTGAACACAGTTGAGAAAGTAGATAGTGAACTGAAAGTGTTAAATCCAAGAAAGTGCCCAAATATTATAGAAGACCTTGCCAAATATGCCAACAGTCAATTTAAAAACTGCTCCAAAAACATCAGAATATTATAAATATGACTTTCCAGTGCAGAGAGCTAAACAGGACTTTCCGAAGTTTGAGCACATTGTCAGTAAACACCATGCAAGGTGTGTCTCTTAAATTCCAGGACTGATGCTAATACAAGAAACGAGCAATAAGAGTCAAACTAACGGTGAAAAAGGCTTCAAATAATCATCTCCGGCAGCTAGGCACAATTTCTTGAAACACGTGTAAGGCTGATTCCCACTGGACGGCAAGCACGGTAAAATCAGCCGGTACCGGTGGAGTTGCTATGGAAACGTAGCTCAAGGGCAACTGGTTTTGCCGTCTTGTGCCAGTGCATAGAAAGTTCAGCACTAGCCGTCTCTACCGTGCCGTTGATGAAACCAGCCAATCGCAGCAGAGCACATGAAACAAGAATACTGGGATTGCTTTGGCCATGATCACGCTTCTTAGTGCAAATTAAAATGGCTGCAATCAACAACGAGTTGCTTATTGAAGAAGTTAGAAAGTATCCTTGGATATTTAATAATAAATTAAAGTCCTAACGAGATGCAAAAATGAAAAACGATAGTTGGAAGGCTGTTATTCTATTGGTTTTCCATTGGTATTCTATTGGTTATTCTAGAAGTATAAACACTCCTGATTGGCTGAATGTTTAACTTTTACCGTTCAGTGAGAATGGTCATACTTTGTTGCCGTGAACGGTCATAACGGTTGTTTCACCAACCGATTCAAAACTGCTCTTTAGTACTGTTTGTTGACAGTTTGACCGGGGGAACAAACTCGTAGTAAATCAGTCTATGTCCAAACTCGTTGTCCTGAATGCGCAACAACAGTTGCAATAAGTCAGGATATGCAATCAATGCAATTTTTTTCCCTGCGCACGTGGTTGGTTATATCAGGTCGTTGCATATCAAATGTCGGATTGCAGAGGTCATCTTTAATGGCCCTCTAGAAAGGACACCTTCACACGTGCTATTCGAAATAACTCCCATTGCAATCCAAACATCGTTGCCAACGATTTGGCAGCTTCTCGAGCCCTCTCCGATAGAATCCATGGTCACGGGACTCAATAAACTCCCGGAATGCGTTTTCGACGTCTGCTTGGGTTAGCAATGTTTCCCTCCGGAGAAAATTGTCCAGGCTCTGGAAAAGATGGTAGTCGATAGGGGAGAGGTCCGAAGAGTACGGGGAGTGTGGAAACACCTCGTAGACCAGAGCCTGTAGCGCCTGCACGGTCGTTCGTGCAACGTGCGGACGCGCATTGTCATGTAGCAGAAGGACGCCTTTGCGATGCACAAGTGCAGGTTGTTGCTGACACAGTTTTGTGTGGATACGATGCAGTTTACGACAGTAGGTCGCAGCGGTGATCGTCTCCCCCTGCTGCAGGAAGCTGTAATGCACTACATCGCGGATGCTCCACCAAACTGTTCATGTAGGACCCATTTGTCCTGCTTTTTCACCTTGCCGATGGTCCTAAGGTGTCTACTGACAGTCGACGCTGACACAGCATGATCCCCTGCAAGGTCCCGAACAGTTTTTGACGGGTCCTCTTCCACAGATCGCTTCACATCAGCGTCATTCAACACATTGGGCGGTCTGCCGCGTTGCTCATTTGCCAGGTCCGTCACTCCCGCCCGGAATTTTCGGAACCTACGTTGGACAGTACGTTCGTTTATGGTACCTACACCGAATACCTTATTGATGTTTCGAGAGGCGTTGAATGCAGTGTGATTCAACCTAAACTCGTAATGCATTTATCACACGTAATTCGTATGAAGTCCTGACTATCTTCGCTTGGGTTCAAACGCTATTAAATATCATCGCAGACATGCAAATTTCAGGCAGCTGGTCGCTGATTGGTTTATCTCTGGGAATGTACCACTTTGTTATGGGTACTTGCTACTAAACGTGGAAACGGTGCTGAAGTGCGGAACCCACCTCGAAATCCGACATTTGAAATGATCTGATACAATAACATCCGGATAGTGACGCGTTCCTACACGTTCGCATTTGGTCGCTGCACCCACAATCCTGTATTTTAATAGACACCTTGTGTAAGAACATCATTGATCTGCAATAGTAAATTTAAAGAGAAAAACACAAAAAAAAATTTTAATTTCAGATTTTTAAGTTTTGTATCATGGCTCTTGTTTTACCGCTTAATAGAGCATTCTGGGAGCGAGCATTTAGTATTAAAAACTTGCAGCGAAATCATTTAAAGGGGGAAAACCATAGACAACTTGGTATCTATTAGCACCAATAGGCCATGGGTATGAAGTTTATATTTATGGTATAAACTTGTCAAATTCATTACAGTATAACATTTACACTCAGTATACAGGGTGTCTCATCTAAAGCGAACCAATAGCCGACTTCTAAAATACAAATCTGACAAGTACTTTCAATGGAAGTTATTGTGATTTTATGTGACGCGTTTTCATATGCATTCCATTTCCGAAAAACCGACGCCATTTTCGAATATGGAAGTCAACTTTGAAATGTGCAATAGAAAGCCCTGTTTTTTAATGATATTTTCAGATTGTACACAACATTTGAGAAATGTTTTTTCTTGGTATACAGTCTTCTACTGTTTTATGCACTGATTGGAAGAAAGTAATTGGACACTTTCGATTTTAGACGCTTTGTCGAATATTTAGAAAAATATTTGACATATTATTCTGAAACTTCAAGGGAGTAAAGAGCATGTTACACACCAAATATTTCATAGAAGGTTTTGTCCCGAAGGCAAATAGGGGACCAGTTTGAAGGAGAAGAAGTTGATACTGGTGTCCGATCCAAAAATAAAAACCCCTTATCGTTTTGTTTATTTTTGAGAGCAACTGAAATTCAACTCATTCTATCGACGATATCTTTCTGAATTTTCAAGATATTTGTTTGGGCTTTTTACAAGAGTAGCTCTATACATTGGGTTAATAAATTATGCAAAAGACAATTTGGTAACACATGCGCATGCGCAGTTAACCATTATTTAGTAAAAATGCTCATATTTCATCAAATATTTAATATTTTTCTATTCTGATTGCAGGGTGTTGTCTGTACTGTAGTTTGTCAAGTTGTCTGTAAATGGCATTGCATTGGGTTGAAAATCTTGCGTGTTATAAAGAAAAAACTTACGAAAACATTTCGACCTTTTAAAAGAAACCTTTATATCTCCATGAATATACGTGCTATTCTCATACAAATGAACACAGAAAAGTAAAACAAGCCTGTTAAGCACATGCTACAGCTACAATGCATTTCAAGCATTATTTTTTATAGGGCGATTCCAAACATTATTTTTTTGGTTCACTTCTTTGCTGGTTCCCTATTTGCCTTCGGGAGAAAACCTTCGCTAAAATATATGATGTGTAACATCCTTTTTACACCCCTGAAATTTCAGATAATTCGTCAAATATTTTTCTAGATATTCGACAAAACGTCTAAAATCGAAAGTGTCTAATTACTTTCTTCCAATCAGTGTAGTTTTCATATGTAACAATACATTATTCATTAAATAAATGACAAGATTCATTAAATAACTGAAAGAAATAGGACCCGTAGGCTTTGGCAGCGCTATCGAATACATTGGCTAAAAACCAAAAGACAACAGACTGGTGCATAGAGTCCAAGAAAAAGTAAAAGATCTTCGAGACGCTAGATGGAATGACAAGGTCAAAAGCTTGTCCGCTCGCGACAATTCCATTTGGAGCGTGGTTAGAACTATACAGAGGAAGAAGAACGATAGGCTTCCTCAACTTCGCACCCTTCAAGGTGATTACGAGCAACCTGAGCAGGACAAAGCCCAAATCATTGCAGATTCCCTAGAAATTCAGTTTGTTAGCCCGATTTACAATAATCCCGCGAGTTAACGAAGCGTGTGGAAGACGGTCTTGGCAATTTTGATGAAGTCCCGCATCATTTAACGAAGATCAACATGTGGGCTGGAGAAATCGCTACCATCATAAGAAGTCTGAAAAAGAGGAAGGCTCCAGGAAGGGACAAGGTGAATAATGACGGCCTATAGAATTGCCTGAAGAACATTGTTAACGACATCACGAATATCATAAGCGACTGCTGGAAGTTTTCCTATTTCCCGACTCCTTGGAAGCAATCAATTGTGTTAAATATCCCCAAACAGGGGCAAAATCCAGCAATTCCCGCGAGCTACCGACATATCAGCCTGCTCTTGTTGATGTCTAAAGTTTTGGAGAAAACGATCCTAACCAGGTTCAATGACCACTGTCTCACCAATGGAAAGATAAGTTTGGCTTACTGAAGATCTGAGCACCACCCCGAACCTTTCCAGGTACTGTGGTGTAGTTTTTCTCGATGTCAGTAAAGCTTTCGACCACGTGTGGCACGAGGGGCTAATCTACAAGATGATTAGAGATCCATTCTTACCAGCAGGTTCTATCAAGCTAAAGTTGGCGAAACTCTATCCACGCCCCGTAAGGTAAAGGCCAGTGTTCCTTAAGGCTCTGTCCTTGGGTCCATTCTGTTTAATTTTGTGCACGATTTCCAAAAACCCAAAAAGTGTAACTTATATTTCTATGCTGATGATACTGTTATGTTGGCATCGGCGCATCAGCCATCTCACTAGCCATTATCATGTTATCACTCGTCTGCAGGACGCCTTAACCCATTAATGCCCACTGTATGTCAACTGTGCCCATTAATGTCAACTGTGCAATTATTGCCCTCTAGAATTAAAACCAAAACATATATACAACTTCTAGCAACTATAATCTGTTCGTTAGATATCACTACTATGATAGATCCAAGCCAAACTCATTTCAGTGTAATGGAAAATAACCAGACTTTCGTGAAATGGAAAATAGTGATAGTGTAACATTACAAAGATTTACTTGTACATTCTTATTTGATCTATTACAAATAAGGTTCTCATTTAGATAAATACATCTGTGAATGCAAGAATTTGTACAAGCTAGGTAAATAAATCTTACTTTGAAGTGGACGTATGATGTATAATATGCTGGTCGTTCTGCGTGCACACGTGCCTAATATAATAAAGGTTCTGCAAAATTGCCTCATTCGTTTCTTAATGTATATTATTTTAGTTTTTCATATATTATTCCAAAGTAATGACAAATTACATATCTCATGTATGTGGGTAATCTTGATTTTCAGGCAAAATGGCTTCCAAAAGATATATAATACTGGCACTTCCGAAAATGCTGAAGTACTGACGAGAATATTTTTTGAAACTATTTAGATCACTTGTGTAGGAAAACAATAAGGCATGCTTCACAAAAAGGGTGTTGCAATCACACTATCTTCTGAATAAATGTGTAAGTAATTTATTATATTGCTACTTTCTTGTTATCATCCTTTACCATGGCTACAAAAAATATTTGCATCAGAAATACTGGCGGAAGATAACTGTTGTAAAAGATGGCCCATGAAAGATAAAAAATGCATATTAGTATATCAGTCAATTTTGCTCCAATATACAATAAGGATATCTTCTCAACAAGCTAAGAAAAAGGCCAAGATCACACCTGAATTAGGTCAAAGTAGTGGTACTGGCCAATACATGTATTTAGATTCTGTTTACACTATACCTTTTCAACACATAACTGCTGTACTGCAAAGTGGAAAACATATCTCTTCTAGAATTTACTAGAAGAATTGTTGTAACCCTCCGAACAGCACAGAGGTCATAACCTCCCAAGGAATGCATCCAAACAACCCGAAACATGTTGTTTGAAATACACCGGGCCATGTTGGTCACCTTTTTGACAAAACTGATATACAGCATGGATGGGGTAAATGTGGAAAATGTGCTAAAGATCATTGTTATACAAGTGCAATGGGGTTTGTGCACTATTTGTTTTTTATAATACCACACAAATAAATTTTAAGTAAAAATTATAAGTTATCATAGCTATTTTGTTAAAATTATAATATTAAATTATAAGTTAACCTGTTATTATAATGCAGTACTTAAATTATAAGAATTATTTTATTCTACTAAAGCTTTCTAAAAATGAAAAGCTCAGGTCATAAATAAAACGTCATAAATTAAAAGCACCTTATCTGCCCAGCGTACATTATACATCAAAGAAAAGTTACTTATTACAAAAATAAATAACTTTTGCTAATACGAAATGGTTAATATACATGTTTTGATACTACACATTTTAATTTTGGGCATTAATGGATTAAAGAAATTTGAAGAATGGTTTGATTGCTGGAAACTGAACCATAATGTCGGAAAATGCAAGAACTGTACTTCAACAAAGAGCTTAAGCGTCCCCCGGATTCTCTTGTTCTATTCAACAAGAAACTCGAATGTTTACCTTTCATAGCACATGTCTCACAATACCATATATTCATTAGAATTCATGGAGTTAACTTCTGAAATCGAGTCCATCATTTTGACTTGCCCTGTATATAGATTTTCCACTCAACATTTTTGTACTGTAAATAACAATTATTTATTGGATGCAGGTTATAATTTGAATTATAGTGATTGTTTATAAATCCAATTCAAGAGAAAAATATCTGAATTTATTCTGCAGCTGATTTAGGTTTTGCCAAATTTCTTACTTGCATTTTTATTTAATTGGCTAGCTATTTACAAAGGACTTTTAATTTTAATGGATTTTTTTTTTTTTTCCTAAATCCCCTCAGTGATGCAGGGTTAGAAAATTACAAGAGTTTAGTTAGAGAAATCCATTTACATTGTAACTTTTTGTGAACGTTTTGATTTTTTTTTATATATAACCAATTTTAATTTCAAAATAACATAAAAGAGTCAAGTTTACAATTGAATTTTGGAATACCTAAATTTATTCCTCTGGTTATACAAGTTAAAATACACATTACCAATTAACTGTTCTCCACGAGCAGGAGAGAATTTTTCCTTTTTTTTTTTTCTACTTGATTTTGTTCAGTATCGTGATTTAGATCATACATTGCATTTTAATTTTAACAAACAAATATACAACATTTTAGAATTTAAATAATCATTTAAAGTCATGATAAGGTATCGAAAAAACTGATTTAAGTATCATTGAAAATGAATGCAACACGTATATTAAATTATTCAATATATTTTACATTTTATCAAAAAATGGAGTTATTAAACATTATTAAAGAAATGTATGTCAATCAAATATCTTTATTATACTTTAAATAAAACTTCTTTAATTTAAAAAGGTCTTGTGTTTACATGAATTTAAAATGCACAGTCAAAATTAAATCTCTAAGCAATGAAAAAAAAAATATATGATTCATGAAGATGAATTTTCAACCACATCCCATGCATACTAACAAGATGTATAAAAAAAAGGCGAAAAAAAAAACTGATAAAAAGAGTAACATTCTCAATTCTAAAATCACGCATGAATTTTGATAAGTACTATTGATCATTTTTCCCTATGTGAGAGACAAGAGAACCAATAATTGGTTTTTCCTCGTGTCTTCCAAGTCATTATTGCATTAATACACTGAGCATTGTTTATAATCCACCCAAAGGTAAAATAAACATTTTTTGCCATCATGTAACAGTTTTACCAAAGATCCAATTGAAGAAAAATGTTCTTAGATTCCAAAAGCATAAAGATGCATAAAAATTATCAGTATCATTTTCATTTAATTTATTACACTTTATATATATCCGTAGTATTTTTGATTTCTATGAATCCCGTCCATGTACAAAAGTGTGGAGTGGATATATCATAAAAATATTAAATTAATTTTTACAAGAAAGACCAAACTGAAATTCAAATTAATGTAACTTGTAATGTACAGTAAATGTAAAGATAAGAATATTAATGACAATTTTTATTGCCCTCTCAGTGAATTTATTAAATGGAAATGGAATGTCTTTATGCTTTTGCTTATTAAAGAAAACTTAAAACTCAAACAAACAATCACAGTGACATGATTTTGTATTGGTGACAATATTTTTAAGTTAATCAGAAATATCTAGAAATACTTTCACGAGTTAAGTTTTGAAGATCACTGAGGCTGATAAGGTGGATATTGTCCCTGTTCAAAGGTATATTGTCTTTGGGCTGGAACGTGGCCTGGTTGTCCAGGTGGTGGCATAGAATTAGCCATTGTACCCGACGAGGGAGGAATCTGGGAATTAAGATTTTGTGCATGCCCAGGCATTTGGGAAGGAGGGCGATAATGAGTATAATTTGGTTGAGGGTTTGAGGGGGGCTGATAACTAGAAGTGTAATGCTGAGAAGGGGTAGATGAAGGGACAGGGACAGGGCCAGTTGACGAAGGTATGGGCGGTGTTACGGTCGTGGAAGGCACGCTAGCTGGAGAACTAGGGGGATAATTTGATTGAGAAGAATTAGAACCAAAATTCTGCTGAGGTGATGCAGCAGGAGGGTAACCAGAAGCTGGTGAGGACTGGGATGAAAAGGCCTGTGTTTGAGAATTGGAAGGATATGAATTAGACTGAGAATTTGGTGGACCGTATGCCTGAGGCTGAGAAGGTGGAGAAGCATAATTGGGTGATGGCGAGTTATTTAAACCATACTCTTGGGTCTGTGAAGATGGTGGTTGGTATGCTGTGGATGTTTGAGATGCATAGGATTGTGGCTGGCCAGAAGAAGAATATCCTGGTTGCGAAGAAGCATAATTGGTTTGGTTTGATCCGTAATTATTTTGGGAAGGCGGAGGCCCATAGCCAGATTGAGAAGATGGTGGACCATATGATGGCTGTGTCGACTGCCCGAAGGTAGGTTGTGTGGTAACAGGTGGTCCATAGCTCGCTTGGCTGGAAGGATTTCCGTATGCTTGAGTAGGATTATTAGGTGGTACATATCCTTGCGACTGAGAAGATGTTGTGAATGTTTGCTGCTGGGTTGTTGGAGGCACATAATTTTGGGATCCCTAAATTTAAAATTTATAATAATTAATGATTTGAAATTTCAATTCAGCCTGCTTATCAACTATCTTTTAACTTATTGTACCATTAAACATTAATGCAGTTCCAGTTAAATGTTCAAAATGCATTTATTCTCACTCCTAGTCTAGAATTCCCACCCCACTTTAATGAGAATCTAACTCCTTAAAAACCTATTATATGTAAATATGGAAAAAATAAGCTTTAACTGTCAAATAATCGAAGATAATGGATTGTTACACAGCATATGGAGATATCAATCAGGCCCAAAAATTTTGTCTGCTCAAAGACTTTAGCATGTAACCAGTTAATTACTTGTAAAACCTACAGAATCCACGTGGGAAAAAAATACCAGTGTCCTTCACTCACAAGAGAGCTAATCTATATCTCACAGTTTCAAACAAATTGAAATATTTTAATCACCTAAAGCTACTGACTGCCATTAACAATTCAGAAATAACACTACATTATTTTTTTTAATGCGCCATAAAATAAAATCGAACTCTTGTTTACGTGAATGATGGCAGTGTGCGCCTTTGTTCAAATCAGAATGGAAGGGACAAGAAAACAATCATAGAGAAGGGAGAAATCATTTACAGTGGTCGCAATGAACTGCAATTATAGCCATGATATTAAGCACAAAACTTTAATTTAACTGTAAATAATAGTTATTAATTAAAAATACAAATTAAATAAAAAATAAGGTATAATAAACAAAAATAATTAATCTAAATCAAAATAAAAAGCTAATCAAATGAGATAATCCTCCATGAATTTTTTTTTTTAAACTGTAAAGCACCGCAATGCATACACCTTCACCAACGAAATATATCCATATTTGTAACCTAACCTAACCTATTACGTCTCTTAACCTTGTCTCTGGCCCTATTAAATCAACAGTCTTGCTCTCTCTATTTCGTTTTAGTCACAAATACATGACATCAGCCTGGAAAATTTATTAATTAAATAAAGGAAATGGTATTCATTTCTACATGGTTTTTTGTTTACTCGATAACAATTAGCTATGAGACAATTCAATGGTTGTCTGCTACTTTGTAGAAAATACACTGCTTTGCAATGAAATTGCCCCACCCACAAGAAATTATCCAAATGAGCCAAAAGTAGGTATACAGCAAGAGATACATCTGAACACACCTTTATTACATTATGGAGCCAAGACGTGCACTCGTTTGTACAGGGTGTGCCAATGGAAAGCAGCATCAGTAGGTTGTGGCACCACCTCTAGCAGCGATGTATTGTTCCAGCCGCAGGTGTTGGTGATCATACAGGTGGCGAATGTCATCTTGGGGTATGCCTGCCCAGGCCTGGTGAAGCTGCAGTGTCAGTTTATGGAAATTGCAGGGTGATCATAAACGACGTCCCACCATGTCCCACAAGTGCTCAATTGGCCATGGGGACCTCGTGGGCCATGGCAGGCAGTTTGCATCATGCAGACACGCCAGGCTCATGTTTGGTGTGTGCGATCTGGCGTTATCCTGCTGAAAGAGTGCGCCAGATATGGTGTGCAGAAAGGGCAGTAAATATGGGCTGCAGAATCTCTGTGATGTACTGTGCTGCTATCAGGGCCTTGGATGGTGACTAAAGGCGTTCTGGTATCGTACCGATGGCACCCCAGATCATGATCCTGGGTTGGTCCACAATGGCGATACCAATTGCATTGCTCATTGGCAAGTTCCAATGGTCTGCGCCACACCCGTCCGCATCTGTCATCGGTGTCCAAACAAAAGCGGGATTAGTTGCTGAAGATCACAAGGCGCCATTCCATTCGCGAGCCCACTCATTCACGACACCATTGCAGTCGTGTCACGCGGTGCTCAGGTGTCAAAGGAAGATGCAACAATGGATGCCTGGCAGACCGGTGTGCTATTGTCGCTATTGACACTGGAGCAGTATCGGGAATAGTGATGCAGTTACCACAGGGTGATGGTTCTGTCCGCTAGCGCTGTTTGCAGTATCCTCCTATCGGTATGAGCTGACGTGCTTTTCTGGGCCCCAGAACCTGGTCTTCTGGCAAGTGTGCCTTCCTCTCGCCATTGCCTCCAACATCGGCCTACCGTCCGTGCGTCCTGCGACACATAGACAGCAATCCGCCTGGTTAACCATCCAGCCTTGGAGAGGCCAATAATCCGATCTTGTTCAAAGTCCGTTAATTGCGTGAACGTTTGTTGTTATCGTCGTCGCGGCATTGAGACAGTTGTATGGATTACAGTACTGTACATTCACGAGGCGGTTGTTTCCTCCCTACTGAATGGAATGTCTCGCACAGGTGTCAACTGATGAGCCTATACAGGCACCCAGACACCCTGTATCAACCCAAATGGTCATGTCCCATGAGCATGCATCTAATCGTTTACTAGTCGGAGGTAGACGAACCCCCCCCCCCCCCCACTAAATATGGATAAGGTCGGATAACTCCTTGTTGGTGGGGCAATTTCATTGCAAAGCAGTGTAGTTCCATTGCGTTCATGTGAACTATATGCGTGCACATTGTTGATTGTTGGAAGAAAAAAGTTCCGTTAAGCGCCAACAAGTGTATTAAACCACACTCCACTTCACCTATACGTGTAACAATGGGGTCTTCGTTTGGCTATGTGCAAGCAAACAAATAAATTCTTTCGTTTTCACGGCTTGTTTTGAAAGAAACAAAATAGTGCAATTTCTCATTTTGAAAGCATTAGGGTCTATCTAGGTGAATACAATATTTCAGTTTGATTTGACTGTGACATACAGGTTCAGATGGTTCCCTTGTCAAATGAAATTCTTTGATGCCAAACAAAGAAAAATTATCATGGCTTCAGGAATCTACTCCTGTATTTACCACTTAGTACCCAGGATTTACATGCAATCACTTTTGAATTCTGGAATAAACACAAGATAGGCAGAACCTAATAGCAATGTTATTCTTTTTACAGTATTTGGAAAATATGCATTGTTTAACCCTAGATAGCTAAGTCCATTGAATTGTAGTAACTTTTTATTATTAGAGCTATTTAGCTTGAGTTAACGTGAAAACTTATTTGCTGCTGGATTCTCTCACAGAATGGTTTTGTTCAGGAAATAAGTGTTTTGAGTAACATACCATTATTAGTCATTTCAATGAATGGTTAGTTTTTTGCGATTGCATGCAATTGAATATTCCAATTCATATTTCAGATTTTTAATGACTCAAGAATAGTGTTGACTAATGATGCAGTTTTACGAATTCTACAAAAAAATTGTGCTGACACTGCCTAAAAATCTAACAGATATAATCAAAGATGTCCTATATTTCACTGATCAAGGGCAGCCTTCCAAATTTGATGTACATTTACAATTCTGAAAAAAACGTCAGTTTTAAATGAATTTCTAATTTTGAATTTGTGGTTTCATTAATTGATCCTTTATAAATATTATTTACATTTAAAACCCAAGTCAACAAAACTGTTTTTATTAAGAAAAAAAAATTCTAAAACAACTGCTCGTCGAAATAACAAAGTGTTAGCTTTTTATGACTAGTGAGTAACATTAGCTATTCAGGGTTAAACTTGAATTACAATACTTAGGTGAAATTATATCCAATTACTAGTGTAACAGGATAACAGTGCTTTTTAAATATTATACTGCTTTACTACTTGTTAGTACTTTTCTTCCATAAAAATGAAAACCACCACAAAAAATGTTTGTCGACTGGAAAAGAAGGAAAAGCTTGAAAATTTTTATTTAATTTCCATGTTTAGAAAGAAATTCCTTAATGAAATGAATACGATAAATGCAGAAGATATTGCTCTAACATAAGATAAATGTGTTAGGATGAAAAACGAAAAGATAAATTCTGGCACCATGAGCATCTAGTTGCCTCTATCAAGTGGACCACTGTGGACACACATGCAGCAAGGCTGTTTAGAAGTGTCCCTACCCTAAGGTTCTGCAATATTGTTGAGTAATGAAAACTTTGAAGTAGCAGCAGATGACAACTGAATGGATTCCCAAGTTTCTAAACAAACTCTGTTTTTAAAAATAGATTATTAAAATTAGCAAACTGCCATCCAGTGGAGGAAAAAAAAAAAAAAATCTGTATATATGTACAGTCAAATCCCGTTATAACGAATTCCATTGTAACGAAGTTTTCACTATAACGAAGTTTTTCTGCAGTCCCGGCAAAAATCCTATTCATTTAATGTCATTACGATCCTGCTATAACGAAATCTTTATAACGAAGTTTTCATTGCAACGAAGCAAATTTTTGGTCCCCACAACATTATAATTTCATTATAACGAAATTTTGTTTGGAAGTTGCACATTAGATAAGTGACAAATTGAATCTGTAAAAATCAGCAAATTAAAAATAGCCACTCTTGTTAGTAGAACACGAATTATTTTAGTATAGGCCTATGAACAAAACGATTTGAAGATCACGTGTCTATTCGAAGAAATATTTTTAAGAAATACAGTATTGTTGTGAAACATCTTATTCATCACTATTTTAAATACTGTGTACATGTAATGTATTATCAATATTTTGTGGAAATTTAAATCAATAAACGGTAGTATAATGACAGCATTCCGGTAGTCCCGTGTGAGAATGGCGCAAGGTTTTGTTACACTCGTAATTCTTCAAAAAATTCAATTATTTTAATATGTGTGTAAAATTCAATTATTTTAATATGTGCAACTTCGAATTAAATCTACGATGTTTAATATTAAATAGAAGGAAAAACTTAGAGAATTGCATTAAAATGGACCTATTTTAGTCGCGTAATGTTACGAAGGATGCAAACAAGACTCTCAGTGCATGGCCTCTGTTGTAGGCAATTATGTTAAACCCGGTGTTAAACTAGTTTAAATATCTGAAAACAAGAACCATTAAAAATAAAAACTTTGTCATGTTCAATTTATTTACTGAAATTATTCACACAGCTTACTATTTATAGCGGCAAAGACTTAACAGTGAAAACTACAACCTCCGTTTTTAATCATGATTTCCAGTAAGGATGAAGCAGTACTGTTATACTACAGATTATTTCACAATCCTAATACACTACTACTGTACATTTAAAACGCTAATGTTGATTGATATTTGCCGTAATTACGGATAAAACATTAAAAAATGTATATTGTCGGTTTAAAATAAGCTATTTTTCATTTATTCTCAAAAAATTTGCAATCTCGATTTAACAAACTTTTCATTATAACGAAGTAAACCGATGGTCCCTTGAACTTCGTTATAACGGGATTTGACTGTAGTAATTAATAACCATTTTCTTAAGTTATTATTTCATTTTATTAACTAAATTTGGTAATTTTCATAAACTTTCCAGGGCTAGCATCATATATTCGCGAGTGAAATGAGGGCAAGGCTGTCGAATGATACATTGCATTGGTGAGGGTGTATGTATCGCGGTGCTTTAAATAAAAATAGCATTCATGTATGCTTACCTCATCTTATAAATATTTCGAGGCGAATAATTGTACAGCAAAATTAAAGTTTTGTGCTCAATAACACTGCTCTAACTGCAATTCTTTGGCGACCACAGTTAACAACTTGATTCCAGCTTGCCACCATGTTGAATTTGGTCGTCACTTCCGCCACCGCTACTGCCACTGCGGAATGGCATCGGTTCCACGGTGTGCTTCCGCAAAATAGAGTTCTTTGGTACAGGCTCATGTAGTTCACCTGTTAGTACATTTGAAATCACCATTTGGGACTTACTGATTTCCCCTCGTATATTTTTTTTGCAATAAGTTTTTCAAATTTTAATTAGAAAGCAATATCATCTAGTTCTTTTCCAATAGAAAAAATATGTTTCGTATATCTAATTGCGATAGAAAGACCTCGAACTACATAGATCTTATATTTTTCAAAGGACTGCAAAGATTGGTCACAGTTCTCACAATAAATACAAAAAAAAAAGTTTGATATAGACTGTAAAGTTGCAGCCACATTTTGTTCCCATAAACAGCTGACAATCAATGGAAAAATAAGATAACATCATGGATCCCATTTTCAACAAAGATTTCAAGGCTGTATGAATCAGACGGCTCAGATGTGAGGATCCAAATAAATAAATTGTCTGATCAGTCAGTCAAGTTCTTGATGGCCTATATAGAATCCACATTACTTCCTGTAAAACCCTTCTGATGCCTTGCCTATGGATTTCTGTGTCTTTGAACTCTAGAAGACAATGAAAAAGGCCCTAACAGACAAAGAATTTCGGACTAGAAAGCTTGTAAGAAGACATGTTACAAAATTCTTTGCAAATATTCGAGAAGTCTCTTGCAATGGAACCTGATGGGCAGCCACTGTTTGGTGGTGCAGCAATGCAGTTAAGTTTTCCTAAAAATGGAAGATATAAAAGTCATGTCTGCTTATCTGCCTCAACTCTCTGTATTTAAGGTTGAATTTTTAACTTAAAAAAAAACATACCAAAAGTGTGAAATAAAAGACATAACCAGGATTTCTGCTGAAAAAGATGTATTTTTATCCCATAAGTCTATGAAATACTGATCTCGAGATATTCATAATTTTATTGATGTCCACAAATGCAAGCATACTCTGTGCTGTGACATCAAAATGACTGCTATTAATGAAAATGATAATAAAACTATGTTAATTTCGACACACCAAACTGTAGGGATGACCACTCACAAGAATATAAAATTTTTAAAAATAGTCAAGCAACCACTTCCATAAACAATTGCTATTATTTTTTCACTAGCTTTTTTTATATTATGGAACTCGTCCATTTGCACTACAACTGAAAGCTTCATAACAGTATTATAATATCAACCTTTACAATAAGTTTGCTTTACCTGATGACCTGATGGGGCCGGAGTGGAATAAGGTGTGGCTGGATTTGGTGACCCATATTGTGATGAAGGTGGCTGTGAAGTGGTTGATTGAGTATACGTTGTCTGAGGGCGAAAAGGGGGTGCTATATAATGAAAAAAAAAATTATTATTTTTAATTTCGCATTTTCAAAAATTATAACGAAATATGTGCTTTTGATATTATTTTGTTTTGAGAAATAATTTTTTTTTTTAACTAAAGATAGGATTGGATTACTGTACTTGTATACTCTTTATAAAAAGATAAAGAATATGCAGATAATGTTAAGCTAGTGCCAAGGGCTGCTGGGAACTGTCTGCAAAGGGGGGGGGGGGGGGGGGGCGACAGTATTCTATAGCATAAAATTTACTTACATTTCCTTTGGGTACAAGACACTGTCAGTTTTACCAACTTTACAGAAGAGCCATCTGAACATGTTTAATTTTGTTACCCTTTTTTCTTAAATGTTAATTGGATTTTTTAACAAAATTTTACTAGAAAACTTTTTGTCGTGTTGTTTTTCATTTAATGTAATTGCTTTTGTTACTTACATACTTCAGTAAAAAATGGATATACGAGGAACGGTAACCAAATTTGGTGGGAATCATCAATCCCTTACCACACAGAATCTGTAAAAAATCATACACTTCTGCCATCAATATTTCATCCATGAATGCAGTCGTCTGCTCAGAAAACCACTTCTTAAAAATGTGGTCTGTACGGAGAAGGATTGGTGACCCCACCAAATTTGGTTGCTGTACGATCATGCCTTCTATGGAATTGTATGAACTTTATGACCGCCCTTCGTAGTATCCTATACCTATGAAGTATGGATTTTATATTTGGAAAATTTTTGCTGGGTTATGTACTACATATACCCCTACATTAAGGATGCATTCACTTATTCGCTTGGAGACACTCGAGTATTCCAGTGATTTCCAGTCCGTTCCTTTTTTCGTTTGGAGTGTGACCCAGAGTTAACTTCCTTGACTCCTATCTTCAGCCTGGAGTCAACAGCTAGCACAAGCACATTTTTTTTCCCCCAAACATAGCAACCACCACATGCAGGAAAAAAAAATGCATTTTAATGGATGGAAACTCTGGAACCCATTCCATTTTGGATAGTTTTCAACTCTTAGGGACTTATTTTTCTGACGTCTCAGGAAGTTGCAACAATGGGGAGAAAAACATTGTGAATCCATAGCGACCAAATTTTTGCTTTATCAGTCACCATGTGCCAACTCTGTTAGCATTCCCTAACACCGTGTGCTCTGGTACTCCAATCACGTAATCACACGAGTTGGAGCCATGACTCCGAGCGAATAAGTGACCGCAGCCTAATTCTAAATTAAAACATATACAGAGAACTGGTTCTCTCCTTGGTATCCATTTTAATTTCAGACAAGATATCAAAAAGAGTTTAAAAAATGATGATGATACATCTGCCCAAAAAAAAGCTAGACTCGTCTCTTATAATTCACAGACACATTTTCTTAAGAACAATGGTATATTTCCAGTTTAAATTGTAAAATTACATTTATATCAATGAATAACACAGAATGTCATAATGTTTACTTCAAAGACTGATTTGCCTTTGGAATAAACCATGGTTACCTTTAGACTCTTCTGGCATTAACTGAAACATGTCGGTACAATTGTCTACAGTCAAACTGTTAATTTTTAATGATACATCTGTTTTTTGATTGTAATGACTTATGTTGGCAATGCATTCCCAATATTTGATCCAACCTTTCAGTAATTAATATTTTCATTAATTGTATACAGGGGGAGCTAAGACAATAGGGACAAACTTCAGAAGGCGATTCCTCACAAGTAACAAAAAGGTTTTTATCAACGTTATGCCAGGAAATGCATACCGTAATTTCCATGGGAATGGCAATAATTGTATGCATGACATGCCCCCATAAAAATACAGACTATTTTTTTCTGTTGCAGAGTTACTTTTGAGCGATTGTCATGTAGCGGAGATACAGTGGTCTGGCGTTCAGATCAGGAACAAGCCAAGATGGTCTTCACATACAGAGAAGAACATAGGGTCAAGAGGCCGCATGGATATACCAAGACAGCACTATCCGAATTACAAAACAAGTGCAACCATCTTTCATCCTTTGTGTGAGAAGGGGTCCTTTGATGGAAGGGCCGAATACGGAGGTTGTTTTTTTAAATCCCCTTGAGTTTTAGTTATGGGGCACTTCATAAATATTGTGTATGCAGAGACACTTAAACAGCATATCAATGCAACCTGTGATGCTATTCAGGTACAGGCTGGAACATTTGAACGAATGCGGCAATCCATGATGAAACGTGTGAATGATTGCACTGCACACCAGGGAGACCACTTCAAACATCTTTTGTAATGATGACACCATTACTGCAGCAGTAATGTCATGTTCTGTACTAATTGCTCTATTACAGACACATTGTGCACTTTTGGACATAAGTTCAAATGAGATTTTTTTGTTCCTTTACGGTTCACTAATAAATAAGTGAGTCACAGGACCCAAAGCAGAGTCTGAACACTTTTAGATTAGAGAAGAGAAGTGCAGTTGTGTATTTTTTGTGGAGTGAAAAGTGTTATGTAAAAGGAGTATAGAAAACCTGGCTCAATAAAGACCCTACAAGATGGTCAAAGTTGTTGATGAAGACCAACTGGGTTGTCCTGTTGTGATTATGATAGTGAAACTAAGGTAGAAAGAGAAAAATATGCAAGCTGGAAAGTGAATCCAAGCATCCAGGAAGTAAAGCGTTCTCTCTCAGTAGTTTTTAATTTATTTTTTTTTTGGAATACAAAATTGAAAGAAAAAAATGAGAAAAAAACAAACATCTGGTCTACTAGCTAGAGGACCACTGTGCCATAATAATCGAGCTAGATTCGTATGATACAATTATCTCAGCATATAACTAATCCAACTAAAATGGCAACATCTTGAATATCCATCTCACAACCCCACAATGAGTCTTGTGAACAAGTTTCATCCATTTGATTCATTATAAACTCATTCTGGAAACCAAAGTGTTATAGATGAAGATAGTCCACGCGAGTTTCAAATATGACTTACTTTCACTAAAGATGGAAGGTAACTGAACATTATTGAAGATTATGTTGAAAAGTAAGGGGAAATATAAATATAAGTAATGTATCATAAGTATATCTAAGCGATAAATTGCAACGAGGACAGATTGAATAATACAGAGTGATGCTCGTTACAAACTCCAGTTTTTTCTTTATCTCCTATAATCATAAGGACACCATTTTGAAATTCAAGATACAAGGTGGTGTCAGGATTGGGGTTTAAGGTCAAGGTAAGGAAGGTTTGTACCTAGAATATCCATGTTTAAGGTCCAATCTGTCCTTACTGTAATCACGACTGCAAAATTTCGAGTTTGGAGATCTCTCCTCAGCATTTCAAGGTAGCTTTTCATGAACCTTAAGGAGTGTTCTCTCCTCAGTTCGGCGTGAAACACATGACGGCTATTTCATGGAAAAATGCCATGCTGTCTTATTATACGAGGCATATTCAGAAAGTAAGTTCCTTTTTGTAATAAAAACAAAACTACTACATATATTTTCAAAATTTTTTCTTTATCACTTTCTCTAAACCTTTAACTATATTTCCACATAGTTCCCCACGCTTATTCAATCACTTAGCATAGCACTTACTGAGCTTCTGCATGCTTACTTCATAGAAGTCTGCCACAGGTGGGGAAAGCCAAGCAGTTTTCACTTCTTCATCGTCACTGGAACACAAGCTGCCGATGAACTCCTTTAGATTCTGGAACAGGTGATATTGGTAATCACTGGACTGATCAGATCTTTTGGTTGAAAACAACTTGACCATCTGCCTAACAGTCTGGACCTCACATCCAGTGACTACCATCTGTTCCAATATCTAAAGGAGTTCGTTGTCAGCTTCATTTCAGCAACGATAAAGAAGTGAAAATCGCGTGGCTTTCCTCACTGGCAGCAGACTTCTAATGAAGTGAACATCCAGAAGTTTATTGAGTGCTATGACAAGTGTTTAAATAAACTTGGAAACTATGTGGAAAAATAGTTAAAGGTATAGAGAATCTGGTAAAGAAAAAATTTTTAAAACATATATAGTAGTTATGTTTTTATTACAAAACGGAACTTATTTTCAGAATAAGCCCTCGTATTTACTTCAAGGCAAAAACGAATGTGTTATAAAATGACTAACACTAAAAACATCCTAATCTCTTGTTTCAAGACACTGGCAATTTAAAATATTCATTTTTGAAATAGATCCGATACAGGGACAGGTTCAAATGAAGAGGTGGGGATGGAGGGGAGGAGAGAAGGAAAACCACTATGCCGAAGTTCAGGCCACGTGCATAAAATATGACTTTTATTTTCTTAAAAATGTGCATAGGCTATATACTTTAAATAATATATGTAATTTAGCATTCACTCTATGATAAATTGTTACTATTTTACACAAAATAAAATTACTACTATTCATAGGAAGTTACAGTTATTAATTTTTTTTCTTTTTTTTTCTTTTTAATTAATTTATTAGTGCAATATGGATATTTAAAAACTATAAAAATGAGAACTAATACTGATTTTTCTAATGTAATTTTATATTCAGGAAACCCAAAGTGATGAAAATTAGTATAAAACATTGATGATGAAGTTAAGTTTGAATAGGCCGTTAATAGAATAAGTTCGAACCTTCAAATGCCTAGGAAATAACGTCAATGAAGATTGTAAATGTGATGACGAGATCAAGGGCAGAAATGCAAAGGTGAGAGTGGCATTCCAGAAGTATCAGGGACTGCTATGTAATCATTTAATTTGGAACTCCGAAAAAGACTGATGAAGTTTTTGTAAGGAGTGTAGCATTATATGGTTCAGAAACGTGGACACATAGGAAGAACTGACGAAAAGAAGCTGGAAGCATTTGAAATGTGGACTTGGAGAAGAATGACACAGACAAAATGGACTGACAAAATTAAAAATATAGATGCTTTGAGAAGCATAGGAAAAGACAGGGAAAAAGAGACAAAACAACTGGATCGGCCATATATTAGTCAAGAGGTAGTGGGTTTATAAAAGGTCATGCTTGAAGGTTAAAGGTAAACTCTCTGGAAGAAGGAGAATCAAACTTGGATTGTTTGAAGTCAGACGATTCGTACATCAACTTGTAAGCCTAGGGATGGATAGAGAAAGAGGTTTTAAGTCTGGACCTGTCGAAGGACAGAACATTCTTGATGATGAGTTTTATATTTTTATACAAAAAATTCTTGTTAAAGATAACAAGATGAAATGTATGCCACCCAAACCAAAAAATTACATCATCTGCTTCCTTCTTCCTCATCAGTGGTTTCTTCCCCATGAGTTGGCCGTTGGTGGAAGGTTAGGGAGTTGGCTTATGACTTTTGCTGTTGCCAGCAACATGGTGCTTTCCCTGCGAAATTTTCATCATTTCCGTTAAAGGGCAACTGACATCAAAATTTTCAATACTATAAGATTAAGTAAATAATTAAATAAAACTCATAATTGCATAATACATAATTTAATTTCGAAAATTTTTATTATTTATTTAATAAAATGAACAAATATTCCCTATTTACTGAATGCCATGAAAAACATCTGGAACTATAGGGGGGGATTGATGACGTCATATGAGCGAAAGGAGTCTCCAGTCCTGCAGTCATTACCGCTAAAGCCTCATTAGTTCAACTGAGGTCAATCTGAGTTCAACACGAAAAAAGTTCTCGAGAAAAATATATCAGCCTTGCAGTCTCTATGATCCCTTTCTTGTCAACTAAATAGTTTCCCAAAACGGGATAACATGGAATTCTGTGGGAGCATGTGCAATGTCAACGGCAACTATAAAGATTCAATCAGACCCATTTTCAAGGCAACTCAATTGCTGAATCAATAGGGTATAGAAGGGGGGGGGCACTGGTGATGATTCCGTTGCTCTGAACTAAAATTATAAAAAATTATCACCTGTTAACTTCCTACAAGTAATGCAGTTTTATTTTTTCTGGGAATTTTTTCAGACTAATTTTGCTGTAAACATCTTTTTTTTTAAAATCTCTCATAAAAATGTCAATTTACATAGAGCTGTTTATTAATGAAATCGAAAAACGACCTGCTCTTTATTGATTTTAAGTTAAAAGAAGACTCAGATAAAAATCTTCAACAAATTATGAACAGAAATATGCAAACAGTTTATTCAGGAATTGGAATAAGATACGCTAGGCTATATAGAATTTTTTTGTTTTATATTTTTTAACTACAGGAAATTCGTTTTGCTTATCTTTTTTTTCCCCCTTAAACGATGTAGGCATCTGTTGTATATGTGGTAAGGAAAAAGTATAGTAGTTTTATTGAGGTTATATATATCAGTTCGTTTGAGGAGGAGGGGAGGGGGGGTCTGGTGGGCACAGCCCCTCAGTCTTTAAAAAATAAATTCAAATAAATTCTTTCCTTGGTCGCATGATCAGTCATCGCGCGATGTGCAGAAGTGAACATTAACCAATATTTATAATTACATATATTTATGGGCACAGGTTCATCCCGATCGTAAGAGAAATTGACACGGGTGTGAGAAACATATACGGGTGGAGAGCGAAACCATTACAACCAAGTAAATACATAAGAGAATGTTATAAGCACATTATGAATATATATAAACTGACGATTCAATAATAAGGCATGTTAACAAACCAATTGACAATTGATTAAATATGTAAATATGAATTGATTTAACGATATATATATGTTCCCCTTATATATAATTGTCGCACATTGGGAAAGATATAAAATATAAACAAAAGTAAAAAATGAGAAACAAGATGAGAAGCCAAGGCAACAGTTCATGTATAAATTGCTCACTTTTTAAATCTTGTAACTTTTACTTGAATATTTGAAACCAACACACACACATTAATCAAATAATGAAAAATAAACTAAAATTCAAGTTTGTTGCAAATTTGAACCCAAATAGCGCTAGTGCAATAAGGAACATTTCAACGTAAGTGGATCTCATTTTTTGTTTGGATTTTCCAAAACGAAGGATAGAAAATAATCGAAAAAGAAAAACGATGTTGAGTTATTCTATGTTAGATAGCCAAGACGATTCTCCAGTGTGACATCATGCCCTAGCGGTGAATCGAGGTGAAGCTCAAACGACGTGAGTTTTGAAAACTGATGTTTGAAAAATTATATTTAAAAAACTACCTAAGTTATAAAAATTTTACAAGTCGAATTAGAGTTAGTTCACGGTCCTTTATGTTATAAAAAATAAAATTGGTATGTCATTTTTCGTGTCAGTTGCCCTTTAAAAATACTCTCAAATCCATGCCTGGTATTCTCGAGGAAAATTTCAAGGGCTGCACATGTAAATTGGGAAAGAAAATGCATACATGATACAAATCTGATTTTTCTGAGGAGACCTTGCACCTCATTCCTTAAGTGAGGAGACCTTGTTCCTCTCTCGAGGTGGACAAATCATGATACAATGCACAGAAACTTCATTTTATGCATTGTTAACGAGGACAATGCATAATTGTGATAAAATTCAACATAAAGTTAAAATTTACATCAAAATGCATTCGTTGCAGAATTAATTGAAAACTATTTCCTTCATTTTCATCTAAAATTTCCCAAAGCGGTCAACAATTTCAGAAATTCAGGAAAACTGGAACATGTACTTTTAAAGTACAGTCAAGAAGTGGTAGGCCACCTCAATCATCTGATCAAGGGCTGCTACATTTCTTTTTCCTGTCTTATATCAAAAAATCTACATAATAAAATAACCGGAAGCCCAACAATGGATTAAAAGACAACATCCACAATATCAATGCATCAATCCCCATTGATATGTTGGAACATGTTGCAGCAAATACCTGCCGTTAACTCACTAGCGTTGTGCTGGGCACAGAAGGAATCTCAGTTTCAACAATCACTGTAAATCACGATGTGATGCATACAATGAAATATACACAGCATCAATGTGTTATTGATACCTTTTCTTGTTTAAGCACAAGTAAACATTTCATTCTGAAGGAGGACAAGGAGGACAGTATCATTTTCATATACTGCAATTACCCAAGCTAATCAGGAAAGGAGAAAATTGTCCTTCAGTCTGTAAACTGCTTTCTAAAGATCAGAAAAAGTGCCATCTAATTCCCAGCAACTCTTCTGTACTGCCCTTCTAAGAAACATAAACTAGGCAATAAAATGCAGCCCATTATTGATAATGTAAATTACCAAACCAGTTTACTGGCCCGTTTTCTGTTAGAAATATTTAAAGCACCTCGCAAAATATAATCCACAAAATTATCCTCAATGGTTGGAGTAAGGTAGACGTGTCCAACCGGAATGGGAGGAGAGATCACTCCATTATATAAAATCTGGCGCAACAGTCCCTTCATTATATTTGACAGATGATTGTTTTATAACTGAAAGGTGTATCGACTTTATTAGAATGGATTTTGTTGCATCATAGACCCTTTTTTATCTTGTTTATAATTCATTGTTCAAAGTATGATCTGATTCATTGTTTTAATTTCTTTTTGTTTACAATTTAAAAAATATTTTATTTATATATTTTTATACAGGCCCATTCGAAATTCCCCGAACTCGCAAGTTTAAGAGATATTTACTGCAAAACTATAAAAGATATCTAAGTATTGCTGCTTGTGGACGTTGTCTGTGATCTTAGGAATGTGCTGCACAACGTGAGAGCAACACATGACAATGGTTGCATGGGCGAACAGTGACGTTCAGTCGGTCATGGTTCTCACACAAATCGGTCACATTCTTAGAAGTTTATTTTGCAGAAAAATTCTACCAACGTTGCATGATCTTGTACACCGGCTTTACGAGACAGGCTTTGTGTATGATAAGCCTAAAAGTGCCCGACGGGCTGTATTGACGACCACGTTTCTGGATAAAATTCAACCTTCCCTGCAGCGCTCTCCAAAGAAGTCACATCAGCAGCTGTCTAAAGAGTTAGGGGCCTCGTATTCAGTCTGCTACAAAACATCTAAAGCTACAACTGTACAGAATTCGAGTAGTGCAAGAGCTTTGTTCTTTGGATTTTGAAAAAACATATTGTGTACTGCTAAGTTTTAAGATTTTAAGCGCAGGAGTTTTACTGCTTGAAGTTGAAGTCTTTTGCGTGAGAACCATGACTGACATAGCGTCACGTGGTGCTCTCACGTTCTGTAGCATGTTCTAAAGGTCACTCACAACTGCCCCAAGCAGCAATACTCTGATATCTTTTATGGTTTTGCAGTAAATACATCTTAAACTTGCAGTTTGGGGACTTTCGAATCGCCCTGTATAATGTAATGTATTTTATTATTTTGCACATCTTTTGTGATTAAATTAAAATACATACATGTACTCTAAATCTACTACCCAATAGGTATTTTAATGCTTTTCTGCATACACACTACATATATATCATACACAAGGAGTACTCTATTGTAATATGTAGCCCCTTTGTCTTATGGTCCTCTGGACTAGGTGGGCAAGGGTTCAGTCTCCAAATCAAACATGTGTTATTTAGAGCAGTAAAAACTGAGAAAGTAAATTATCTCCACACAATTAAATCCGTCATTATCTCGCCAAGTTAGAACTTTTATTAATCAAAAAACTGTAACTCTAAATGGACACATTCAAATTTCAAACCCAACAACAGAAAACTGTTAAAAGTGAAAGTATTTTAAAACCCTTTGTGAACAAATATAAGTTTTGATATTTACATATAAATTTATATAAAACACTTTATCAAAGGGTCATAATAAATTATTAAATGTAATCAAAAAATCCAGGTCAATATTTACTTTGCTGATTCATCATAGGTTGTTGATTTTGTGGGTAGGTTGTCTGCTGAGATACTGGTAAAGGCGCATGATTTCCACTGTTGTTCGTATATTGGGTACTTGGTAGTCCTTGGCTAGGAGGAATGATTTGACCTGATCAAAATTATTCAAAATATTCAAAATTAAAATAAAAAACCAAGGAAAACTCTACATTACTTAAGTGTCTAAAATAAACAGCGATCGGACAAAATAATGTGAACACCTGTGAAATAAGACAAAATATTTATTAACAGGGTATTACATAAGTGTTCATATTATTTTGTCCAAACACATTATTTGTGTGTTTATTTTTTCTTCCTGTAAAATAATAGGAATGTTCTCATAACTTTCTAAAATGAACACAAGGACCCTGTCATATGCAACAATACATTCCAAAATCCTTTGCATAAGCAGAAATTACTTATTAATTGCTTGTCTTACCTGTCACACATTTTTAAATTAAGGTAAATAAACGCTACATAAACAATAAATAGAATGATAACATCACATTTGTTCTGAGTCTTACAAGCCCACTTTCCCAGATTTTGGTTCGCATTACGTGAGATCCACAATTCGAATCTGCTACGAGTGATTGTAAATAATAGTTGTTAATTAAAAAATAAAAAATAAATAAATAATAACTAATAAATAATAAATAAAATCAAAATAAAAAGCTGGCGTTTCGGATAGAGACTATCCTTTATCAAAGCAAAAAGGATAATTCTCTAAAAGCAAAGAATATTAGAGAATTATCCTGAAGTTATCTAGATTCTAGGAACATAAAAGACCATGGATAAAATAATGACAGCAAGTCTGTCCTCACTGAATAAACAGAAGCACAGTCTACATGGGATCAACAAACATATAGGTGTGTTAAGAAAAGGTAAGGATAGTGACAATTTTTTGATACACAAGGAAATGGAGATAAGAAGACACCTGCAGATTAACCAAAGCTACTGAAAACCAGGTTTTATTTGAAAGAGATTTGATTACTGAATTTCTCAACAAATCTGCAAAGAAATCCCGACCAATGATAGGTCCACACTTTTACCACAACTTGTCTCTTATTTACCTTTGTTGATCACCAATCTTCCATGTGATTGGCAGAACCCTAGCTTTCTTTTCACTGTCATGTTTCACTATGCCTTTGTAGCCGTTTTTGTCTCTGATGATGCAATACCAAAACAAATTAGGCTTATAAATAGTTTACCATATCATTATATTGATTCATTTTCTTCTCATGACATTGGACATCACAAAAAACTAATTACATATCACCTTAGCTAATGATATAGCCCCAAGTCTTTCATATATCCCTACAAAAAAAAAATCATAGGTCTTTAACAATTACTATAGATGGCTGACTAATGTTTTCCCTTGCATAATACCCCGTTTCTTCAAAGTGCTTTACCCACCAAGCAATGATGTGTTGACAGAGTGCTTCTTTTATAAATTTTGTCTAGAAATATCACCAGACACAAATAATTACATGTGGCTGGCTTTTCCATTTGCAAAACTTGGAAGTGATAACCTATCATTGTGTCATTTATTAAAAGATTTAGCAAAAAACTACTTATAAGAATGCAAGCTTGGTCTATACGTTTATCCGGCCATCTACCGTTTCAGGGAATGGACTCTTTCAAATTGTGTTTTCAAAAATATGACCATAAAGTTCTTAGCTTATCAACTTTTCAGGCTTTCTCGTGGACCCCCCCCCCTTACAAGTCGAATTCACGTGCTAAAATAACGACCGCAAAGAATAACGACAGATAATAGCATGTCATATAACAATCAATTCGTCAAGAATGAATACACTGCTACTTTCTGTTTATCTTTTAAGCATTGTTGATGTGAGCACGTGATGATCGCTTTGTCAACACACGATTGCTCAAGTGCTCATGATATATTAATAGAGTCGACTCGTGTGATAACAAAATCAGTTTTAACGAAAATCACTGAAATAACCAAGTTTTTCATAGTCCCCGTTTGTTAAGAAAAAACAACTGCTTATAATAAATTCTTTTATAACAAAAAATTGGGCAAAACAAAGTGATTTTCCAATGATACATAATTGAATGTGTAGTAATTTTTCACCTGATATAACAAACTAAAAAACGACGTCGTAAATTTGGCAAGATGGCGATTTATCAATGCATGCAGTTAGGCTTTTTTCATGTAACGACGAAAAAATTGTACACTGATTTTGAAAGTCTTTGTTTGCTTGAAAACAACCCCTTAGAATCCATGTAAGAGCTGAAGTGCTGGAAAGGAGAAAGATCGAAAGTGGAAGCAAGAATTTACTTCTTCAGATTACAATCCTTCACTGACGACTACGAAGAATAGAAGCAAAAATCTTTCTAGAAAATATGTACTGAAAAACAGAAAAAACATTCTTATGAAAATATCAAATGCTGATAAAGAAGCCCATATTAGAAAGAAATTATTCGGAACTCAATACCTTTAGTCCAGGAGGGGGGAGGGGAGAGGAGGAGGAGAGAACACGAACAATTGAACAAGTTCACCAATTTGTTCTTTGATTTATATCAAACAGTTTAAAGATCTTTAAAGGTTTTTGTCTATATATCAACTGAGCATCTGGATCAGTTAGAAAAGACAGATTTTTCTACTATAAAATCACATTCGAATGGAAATGTGGGTTTTGGTAATTTTTGATCAAAAAAATTTCACTAAACGAGCGAAGTTGAATGGTAATCACTTGTATGTTAGATTATGTTCAATTACTGAGATTTCATCACCATTTCGTTGCTATTACTTCAAATCTCAACTAAGATCTACGAATTCTAAAGTGGAAAATGCATTTTTTACATTAAAAAGCTCAGTTTCACATATAACGAAATATAGGTTATAACAAACTTATGGATTTTTGTGAACTTCATTATAATGCGAGTCGACTGTAATTGTATTTTTGCGTCACAGCTAAATCTCCTCCTTGGAAGTTTGCAAACTTTTATTTTGACAATATATTGAGTACAACCTTAGAGGAGTAATTTTTTCATTCTACCATCATTTCGACTTACCTTGTATTGTAGTACCTTGGACAGCTTGTTGCTGATTTGGAGGTCGTGTATACCCACTCATGTGCGGTTGCTGTTGAGGATTCTGAGTAAATGAATTCATCGCATGTGAAGACTGAGGAGGCATTCCATGCTGAATATTAGCTATAAATAAACAAACAATTACTTAAGTATTAATGACAAAGTATACCAGAAACAGCAAAAACTAATAAGGTATACATATAACTTCTTCTTAGCATGTAAATTTTATAGTGCTAACTGAACAGTTATTTAAACCGAAAGATTAGCGCTTTTAGTAACATCGCGGCGTATTTAAAAATTTTTAATTGGAACCGTAAACGTGCGAAGAAACAAAAATTCCGAATGCAATTTCCAATAGTGGGGTGTCCATCTTGGTGTCATCAACAGAGGTATAGTTTTGTTTCACAGTGTAAATTAATACATTGCACGCAAAATTAATCATCATCCATACGCACGAGGCTCGACAAAACTGGTAACCTGATGGCCAAATGCTACTAAGTGTTCAGAGGTGCCTACTAAAATGCAGTGTGGTAGCTATTTGGCTATTACCTAGGAGGATCAATGCACATAGCCTAATCTTCCATAAAATGAGATTACTCTAATTATTGACATATTTAATTAATAAATTTATAAAAGTTTCATTAAATATATAAAAGTAATGAAGATGGCTATATAAATAATACAATTACTAGCTAAATTACTATGGAACGCTAAAACGAAGTATTTCGATGTTTTTGAAATATTCACAACTACCGATAATAATTTGTTATTTCCAAAAAAAAATTTTTTTTAGGCCGCACTTCTAAAATTTTCGATTTTTTTGGGTTTAGAGCCACGGCCTATATTCGAAAAAATACGGTAAGCTGAATTTTCATCTAAATTCTCAGAGTTTGTTAATATTGATGCGGATGTTTTAACTTCTCCAACGTTAGGCGATAACGAAATTTGCGATCTTAACAAAGATGGTGGTGAAGAAGAACATGAAGATGACAATAATGAGAAATTGGGAAATACGACGTTCAAAGCAACATCCTCACAAATTAAAAGCTCCTTAGAAACTGTAAAAAAACCATCTGTATGCAACTAAAAATGTACCAGACGATATTTTTGACAAGTTTTTTTGAATTTTCAAACTACTTAAATAATGATATAACTTCAAATATGCATCAGACAACAATTCCTAAATATTTTCAAAACTCGAATACTTAATCAGTGTATGAGCCTATTTGTATTAAAAATACTGCCTATTAAAAATTCAGTGCCTATTTACGTGGTTTGCTTTCTCCTCCCCCCCCCCCCCCCCGCGGGGGGGGGTGTTTTTTACGAAGTTCGGATTTTACGAATGAATAATATTGGTCCCCTGGAATTAGTAAAATTGAGGTTCTACTGTATTTTAAAAATTTCTTCACCCTTCTGTCATGAATAAAACCACCTAAAATATGACTATTTTCATTTTTCGTGAACCTTCATGTATAAATTCTGAAAAAATTTTGAAACTGCGTATTTCATTTCTGTGACATTATTTAACGATTTCTATTAATTTTTCAAAAAATATTGAAATATATAATAAGAATATGAAATAAATGCTATAAACCAAAAACCTCTCCAATTTATTACAAAAATTTTCGGTCCAAAAGGATCATTTATTAATTTACAAAAAAAAAAAGTTTCCAGAGTTATCACAGAAATCACTTTTTCCTTTAAAAAAATGGCATGGCGTAAGACGCTTAAATTTAATAGAATACAAAAGTAGAACATAAAGCAAATCAATGAATTCTAATATCCTACTCTTGATATATTCCTAGAAATAGTGGCAAATATTTTATTTTGAACACTTAATGCATTTATAGCATTTTATTTTATACTTACATGACATCGGCGAAGACCCCATGCCTGACATATTTGGTGGAATGTCTTGTCCTCCAGGAGGACCTTGTTGATTAGAAGGAGGCATCAGTTGGCCTCCTTGATGGTTTTGGGGTGGCTTTAAAATAGAAATAAAAATAACTGTTAGAAACATCAGTTTTGTATATTTAAGATGAAAATTAAAAACTTGAAAATTTAAAAAAGATGAAAAAAATACAAGGTGCCCCGTAATGAGTGAACAAAAATATGATAAATGGTAGTATGGGTGATTCTAAACAAAAAAGTTGATATGAACATGGGTCCGAATTTGAACGATAACTGAGACATGAACAGAAATAAAAATGCCGCCACCAAGATCAAGTTAATAACTCAGGTTCTATAACACTAGAGGCTTCTTGCCCTTATATACAGAAATAATCTGAGACTAATCGGAATTAAGAATGGAAAAAATGTCAACATCCATTTGACAGTTAAGGAGGAGGTCAGGAGACGAGTTCTTGGCTTTGAAAATCTCTATGGATTCCAGAGTTGCGGTTTTCAAAGGGTCATTACAGAAGTGGAGAACGGACATCACTTCTTCACATTTCATAGGTGCGTGTCCTGTGATGGTGAGATGATTTGCATAATGGGATTTGTCGTCATCTTTCTGAAATGATTTTGTATGTTCTTTAAAGCGAACAGCGAAGTTATGGGAAGGAAGTCCCATTTCTTGGACAGGGATGGGACTGGAGGCTTGGGGTTGAGGAGGGCGAGTTTTCTGCGGCTTATTAGACGGGAAAAGGTGGAGGAAGAAAAACCCATACGCAGAGGCAAGGAATCAGATGACGCGAAATTCAGAGGAACGAGAAGAAGGGTTGAAAAGCTTGAGGGCACGATCTTTGAGGAAACGGAGAGAAGCAAGTTTATGGGAAGAAGAATGTGATGAAGAATTATGGATTAGGTTAGAAGATGTGGTAGGTTTACGGTAAACAGAGAAGGAGAAGCGATGGGTGACGGGGTTATTAGTGATGAGAAAGTCGAGGAAAGGTATAGAACTTGTTAACTTTGGTTTTGGATGTGAACTGGATGTGGGAGGAGAAGGAATTAAAAATAGTAGACATAGCATCAGGGGAGGTAGTGCGGGAATCAAATATTAGGATATCATCAACATAACGATAATAAGAGATGATAGTGGAATTAGAAAGGAGGGGCGAAACAAAGGTAAGTTCTAGGTAACATCACTCATTGCCTTTGTCATGCCATTCATTGTACAACCTCTGACAATTAAGTTCGGTGAATGAGTTCACACAACAAAATGCAAAACAGATAGAGCCACATTTACTTTATTGTCCTTCGAAATAATCACCCTGGAAGGCAATACACTTTTGGGATCGGGTGTATAAGTCCTGGAAGCTCCTTAGGGATGGCTTTAAGTTCACGTGTCACATTTGCTTGAATGTCTGGAATGTCCGCAGATCTGTGTCCCTTTAAGGCCTGTTTCAGGCGTGGGAACAAGAAAAAGTCTGCCGGTGCCAAGTCTGGTGAATAAGGTGGATGAGCTATGGATACGACCCCTTTGTTGGCCAGAAACTGTTGCACGATTACAGCAGTGTTCCTCTTTGATCCATTATCCACAGTTACGTGCGCACGCTACACCTTCACCTGAAGAAACGAGCATCTGCTAAACCATTGCACGCACAAACATGACCTGTCTGAACTTGCTTAAACAATGAATGGGCTTGTATTCACATGCATTGTTACTCACGTAAAGCTCGCACAGATTAGGGTGTGACGTCATTCACCGAACTTAATTGTCAGAGGTTGTATTTTATCCACTTGTATTACTCCGTTGTACCACATTATCTGTATATAAGGGCGAGAAGCCTCTAGTGTCGTTTATATCCTTAATAACGCCGGGAATAAATGGAGAAACTATTCGGAAACTCTGTTCTCCCTTTATTGTAAAGTCTCTACCAATTTCATTGATAGAAACAATACTAGGACACACATTTTATTGATCACATGTGAGTACTAATCAGCATGTGTTACGATGTTGAATGCTCAACTCAGAAACTACTTGTCGGAATTCGATCAAATTTTAATGGCATACACAGTTGTATGTACTCACTCTATTATTCCCCCAAATTCCTCTAAATGTTATAGAACCTGAGTTATTAACTTGTTGATCTTGGTGGCAGCATTTTTATTTCTGTTCATATCTCAAGTTACTGTTCAAATTCAAGGTCACGTTCATATCAACTATTTTGATTAGAATCACTCGTATTACCATTTACCAAATTTTTGTTCACTCATTACAAGATGCATGTATAAGTTTATTCCAAACGGTAACATTTAATATTATTATAGTCAAGACCGTTCACCGTGGGTGTTGGACTCCGCCAAGGGTGCGTACTGTCGCCCCTCTTGTTCATTATCTTTATGGACTGGATAGACAGGGGCAGCTGAGGCGATGAGCGTGTTTGTGTGGGCGACTGCCTGGTGGAGAGGTTGCTCTTTGCTGACGACCTTGTCCTCCTGGGGTCTTCTCGCACGAACCTTCAGCATGCACTAGACCGGTTTGCAGCCAAATGTGAAGAAGCTGGGATGAAGATCAGTGTGGCTAAAACCGAGGTTCTGGTCCTTTCAAGACAGCCTGCTCAGTGCGCTCTCCATGTTAGGGGAGCCTCATTGAGACAGGTGGAGAAGTTCAATTATCTCGGGATCGCATTCACGAGTGATGGACGGCAGGAGAAAGAATTGGATGCTCGGATCGGTGCAGCAAGCTGTGTCAGACGTGAACTGTGGCGATCCGTGGTAATGAAACGCGAGCTGGGTAACAAAGCCAAGCCCTCAGTCTTCAAATCTATCTCTGTCCCCATTCTCACCTATGGTCATGAGGCTTGGGTAATGACCGAAAGAGTGTGATCGCGGGTACAAGCGGCCGAAATGAGATTTCTGAGAGGTGTGGCAGTTGTTACCCTACTAGATAGAGTGTACAGCAGCACAATAAGGGAATCTTTAAGTGTTGAGCCGCTACTTCTCCGCATTGAGAGATCTCAGTTGCGCTGGTATGGCCACGTGATACGGATGCCGCAAACTAGTCTTCCTAGGCAGTTGTTATTTTCCAAGCCGGTGGGTAAGAGACCAAGGGGTCGGCCTAGAACCAGGTGGCTAGACTACATGGAGAATCTGGGTTCAAGTCGCTTGGATATTACCAGGGAGGACATGCGCCTGATGGTGGAAGATCGCGATCACTGGAGATCCTCCATAGGGCTGCTGCCCCCGCTACCCTAACGGATAAGCGGGTTTGAAAAGTAAGTAAGTAAGTAAGTATAGACAGGATGTCCTGTAAAATTACTAAAAATCAGAAACTTAAATATTGCAGCAATAATACTGCTAGAAAAGCAGAGTTTGGTTTTTCTGTTAGAGAAACTCACCAAGTTTCACAAGCCTCATCACCGTATAGATGCTAAAATTTACAAGAGAAAAAGTACTGCCCCAATTTGTCAGGCAACTGAAACCACGTATGTAGAGCTCCATTCCACTGAAATAAGCCATGGTCAACAAACTGAGTTTCTCTTACGAGGGGCATTCCTAAAATTTCAGAAGTATGAACATCAGGAAAAATACATGTTTAAAAAAAAACACGAATCTCTACGAGTTAACAAGTATATTTTTATCCAGTATTGTACAGCACTTTGCTACTAGAGAGGCATAAGAAAATGGCAGCAAGTGTTGACAAAATTGATGCATGTGCTGTAATCAGATTCTTATTTTTTAAAAGGAAAAACTGCCAAAGAAATCCACTCTCAGCTAGTAGCCATGTATGGCAAAAACACCCCATCATACAGTAGAGTGGCAGAGTGGTGAATCTGTTTTCAACGTGGCCAAACAAGCCTCCAGGATGAACCATGAGATTCCCAAATTGCTAACCCTAATGCAAAAAGAGGTGCAAAAGCAATCATCGACTGAGATTTTACAGCTTTTGCATGTGGACCCAGAGGACTTTGACAGACTCATCATGCAAGATGAATGCTGACTGCATCATTATGACCCCGAAACAAACGAAAAATAAAGCAAACAATGGAAACACATGTCACCTCCACTCCCCAAGAAGGCGCAGACCCAGAGTTTATCTGGAAAAGGGATGCAGAGTACTTTTTTGGGACTCCAGAGGGGTTATCCTTACCAATTATGCCAGAAAAGACAATGAGGAACTATTACCGTGGCCTCCTGAAGAATTTGCGGGATGCATTTAAAAAGAAATGTCGAAGAAAGTTGAGCAAGGGTGTGCATCTTCTTCATGACAATGTGCCCACTCATTCAGCATGATACAGTTGACCTAGATTTGAAATTTTACCACATCCCCCCTATTCAGCCGACCCGGCACCCAGTGAATATTTCCTCTTTCCTCGAATGAAGAAACCACCATGTGTGAAGGATTTCCAAGACGACGACAAGAGTATTTCTAAGGTGAAGAGCTTCTTAAGGCTGTTTTCCATTTAGCGACTTTTAGGCGTCTCGTAATGTGCGGCAACTTTCGAGCCTCTTGCGATCGTCGCCTGCAAGATGCGTCGTGATTAGCATGCGAGCATGGTCGTTTTCCATTTAACAACTTTTAAGCGTTATCCTGATTCTGGTTTGATCGGATTAATCGAGTCACTTCAAACAATTTTCGCTCTCTCAAGGCGTTGGAAAAAGAGGATCGACCACTCCGATCAGGCTCACACTTTGAATTTATTACTATATCATTTTTACTTAGTAAATAAATGATTCACCAAATTTTTAAAACCTGTTTATTAACATCTTCATTAGGGAAAAGTCATGAGAACCCGTGTCGACAAACACCAGCTATACCAGCCATGATTCTCCATCTGAATCGGCGAAGACCACTACCCAGAACCCATAGCGAAGTAGATTGCACCTGATTGGCTAGATCTGAAAAGACGCCTGAAAACACACATAAAAATCTAGCCATGCCAGATCTTGAAAAGATGCCTAACAGATGCAGATGCATGAAAGTCGCTAACTGGAAAACAAGTGCGTTTTTCAAAAATACACCCAAAAGTCGCAGACGCCTGACACACGCTAAAGAGGCGCTAAATGGAAAACTGGCTTTAAACAGCCAAAAATGATAGTCCTCTACAAAGATTTTATTTTCCCTGAATTTTTTCCGTGTGGGCTACAAAAAATGTTAATTGGAAAATAGGACGGAAATAGGACGACCTTGTGCACTGATGCGAAGAGACAAATCAAAAATTAAGAGACATGTTAGACATGATATTACATCTGAGCATGTAGTCACCACCACACAAGTCAAACTTAATTTGCAACTTGCTTATATGGACTTGCTATTATAAATTTGGGATTATGTAAGAGTGCCATTATATAGAGCGAGCACTAAAGTATGAAATTTAAATAATTTCCAAAACATCAAACTCCTTTTATAAGTGTTCAAATTGACTTCCTTTTATTATTCAGGAGATGTACCATCTACAAGAAATTTTATTCCAGATTTGCATAGTACGCCCATGTCCTTTTGTGTCACCAAACTATGATCCATTGACATAGCTTGCTGATGGTTTTTGTTTTGGGTGAGGGAGAATGTAACGCCCTTTCCCATTCCTTATGATGCAGCTACCCTCAAATTGGATGATCGCTGGTCCCATGAAGAGCTTTTCCCTGTACCCAAAGTCACGTTCGTGATTAGTTGGTTAGAACGTGCGTTAAGGAGCTGTGCCCTTAATTTGTGTGTACACCTCTGTCAACGACTTGACCTGTCCAATGTGTACTCGGGTTATCCATGAACCCAACACAAGTTATTGAAGTGGAGGGATTAATAGAAACAGGATTAAGTGAATGAAATTAAGCACAGCATGTTTATTGACAACTGGTAGACTATAATGCAGCTTTAAAGGCTATTTGAATAATATATGACACTCCTTTTCAAAGTTGTTAATCAGAGCTTCTAGGCAACTTACGAATAACCTTTTATATTCCAATTGACTGATTACAAAATAGTCCACAACTATTTTTTATTTACTGCTTATACATTTTGGTTATTTTGTAACCCCAGGGTTCGCACTTGTTCGCAATTTACATGTTTAAATGGGCAATTTTTGCTAAAAATTGACTTGCGATTTTTGGACCAGTGAGTTAAAAATATATGGAAGTTACACAGAATCCAAAATTTGACTCGCAGTTTCAAGTTAAGGAATCAAATTGATTCGTAATTTTTGGTCTTAGAGCGAACCCTACTGTAACCATCATTCAGTAGAATACCCAATTGTACAATAAATAAAAAATAATTTTGGAGAAAAGATCCATTTTGTAATCAATCAATTGAAGACTCTCTGCCACAGGGTTCATCGAAATTTTTGGGTTTTATATTCCAGGAGAAAAAAAAAATGCAAGTCAAGACTGAAGAATAATTCACCTTTGCTAAATTTCTAAATATGACAGATTGCTAAGATAAAGAACCCACCTCCGATTATGCTTGAAATGACTCAAAAAATTTGCTTTTGGCACAGGTTTGCACAAAATGGCCAAAATGGCGCTGTGTTGCACAAAAATTTGAATTTGGCGCTATCTGGCGCAGCTGTTCGACCACTGTATGCTTCAGGGAGGGACAAAAACATGAATGCCATAGTGAGATCTTCCATGAGCATGCATATCACTTAGTGATTAGATCATTGAATGCCACAGATGTAGAAGAACATTTCAAATTTAGTATCGTGTAAAAATTGCAGTCGTTATGGCAAAAGGAAAAGAATTGATGCAGCAAAAGATGCTATTGTTAAACTTCACAGTAAAGGAAACAGTCAACAGAGAATTGCAGAAATTATGAAATATCTGAAATATTGGCAAAAGTCAAGCAAACTGGAAGCGAAGCAAATATAAAGAGAAGTGATTGACCATGAGCCACATCCAAATGAGATAACAGAAAGCCGATTCAACTTGAGAAAAAAAAATAGTTTTAACTCATCTCATGATAACAATGGACATTGTGCAAAGATGGGAATTGCTCTGAGCAATAAAACAATCAGACGCCGTTTGAATGAACACGATTACAGGTCACGGAAAGCCGTAACCAAACCATGTATGACTGCTAAACATAAAAGATCGTCTGAAGTGGGCGAAGATGTACAGGAATTGGTACGTGAGAGACTGGAAATGAGTCATCTTTACAGATGAGTGATGCCTTGGTCACGGAGACAATGATGGTCATCATGTGTGAAGAAAATCAGACGAGAAATATTCACCTCATTGTCTTCTTTCTGCTACCAAATTTCCGAAAGGGGTAATGTTGTGGGGATCAATTACTTCTAAGGGTGTTGGAGAAATGGTAATTCTGACGACCAATGTGAATGCCGATGTGTTTCTTGAAATTTTTGAAAGATTCATGAAGAAGACAGCAGACAATCACTTCCAGGGCGAATCATTTGTGCATAAAGATGACAACGCTTCAGGGAAGATTAAAACTTTTATGCACGACCAAGGTATTGACCATCTCCAATGGCTAGCCAATAGCCCTGACATCAATCCCATTCAGAATGACTGGTCTGAACTGAAGAAAATGGTACATCACAGAAACCTACAGATCGCCCACAACAGAAGGAACCATTCAGCAATACTGGCAGAACATTAAGCCTGAATACACCGAGAAGCTTGTGTTGTCACTCCCCTGTAGAATTGAAGCTGTTATTAAAGAAAAATTGGACCAATGCCTTATTAACCATTTTTATTCCATACTTTTGTACATACATTTCTATCGTTAACTCACTGTGGATTTTTTGTTTAACAATATAGGCGTCTCCTTTTTTGTATGCGAATTACATACCAATATTCCACATATTATTTCGTGGCAGATTAAAAGTATTGTGAAATATGTAAACACAGCAACATCTCTAACTATCCATTTCTCAACGCTTCTCGGATTATTAAGTACCGAAAGGTGCTTTATGCTATCAGAGTCGGGAAACGTCTGTCTGTCTGTAACTCAAACTCCTCCAAGGCTATGAAAGATTTTCAAAATCTGTTTTCGTCAGTCGATGAATATTGCTCATGGCACGAACCAATCACAAATATTATCTAAATCGGTTCACTGGCACGTGCACAAATGGTACCTCTATTTTCTCGCCTAGTAATTTTCAATGGGAAGATATATTAAGTAATATATCAAACAAATTGTAATGACAAGATAGAAGCAGTTATTCATTACTATTTTCGTCAGTCTAAGAATATGGTAAATGGCATGAACCAATCACAAATATTATCTAAATCGGTTCAACAGCACGTGCACAAATGGTACCTTCACGACCCCACTAGCAATTTTCAATGGAGAGATATATTAAGTAATATATCAAACAAATCGTAATGACGAGATAGAAGCGGATATAAATTACTATTTTCGCCAATTGATATATATATGGTTCAAGAAATGAACCATTTTGAAAATGGTTGCAATCGAAACAATAGCACGTGCTCTAATGGTATCCTTATGACACCCTCAAAAATTTTCAATGATAGGATATGGCATGTAATATATCAAACAAATTGGGATGATGTATCATGGTGGCGACAGAATTAGAAAAAAAAATTCCCTGACATTTCCCTGATTTCCAGAAAATATCTTGAAAAATTCCCTGATTATCCAGAAAAATTAAGCTAATTTATGTATCATTCATCATTAACATGATATAAGCAGTTACTTGAATGTAAAGTTTGATATTTCCACACATTAGGGACAATACATAATTTAAATTATTGTATATACCTTATAATTACTGTTAAAGAACAGGGTCTTTATAATTAAAGTTCCATTTTGACATGGCCATAAAAAAAACCCTACTGGACCAAAAGCTATAATACTTGGTAATATTATACAAGAGGGCATGGGAAGTTCATACCCACCAAAAAAAAAA
>JAHWFO010096352.1:59639-104980 GCA_023313115.1 Rhysida immarginata | reverse complement strand
AAACCAAAATCTCACGAGCAAAACTACTCATTCAATTTTGGTAGATTTTATAAATTTTATAAATTATTAATTTTTTTTATATACATTTTTTCTCAGACCTTTTGCAATAAGTGCTTCTAGAAAAGCATTTGGGAACGAAGCACTTAACCATCTTGTAATAAAATGAAAATTATATTAACATCGTAATGAGTGAAACGTTTATTATGTATATACGTTATACATGACAAAACAGTTCCAAATGTTTACGGTAAAAGAAACAGCTTACACATTCGCGCTATTTTCTCTTTTAGCTAGGGCCCAAATTGACCGCAGCGCTGCTAGTTCATGAAAATTCCGTGTGACAAATGGGCGGAGCTTAAGCTAGTGATGCATAACATAGTATTTTTAAATTGCTCCAAAATGAGTCATGATAAAATCGAAATTATTGAAATGAATGAATGCCTGGAATGCCTATTGTTTATGGGAAAAAGTTTTTCGTTCATTTTATTAAAAACAAATTGCTTAATTTGTTTAAATTCACAGGTATGTCGAACTTGGGGTGGGGGAGGAGGTCGGTGAAGCTTCCCTATTTCTCCTTCTAATACTGTGGCGATAGGGAGCATTACGTGACATCACAACAACACTACATCTTGGAGTGGAGTGGGCTGATAAATCGCCGACAATACACTATATGATCAAAAATATCCGGACACCCCTCACAGATCATCGATTGGCCCAATGTCACATGATAATGACTTGCACATCATTTAAATAGCTTCCCACACCTTCAGACACAACTCTGCTTGGACATTGGCAAGAATGGGTCGTTCGGCAGAGCTCAGTGAGTTCCAACGTGGAACCATCGTTGGATGTCACCTATGCGGCAAGTCCGTGCGTGACATTTCCAGCCTTCTTCAGATACTCAAGTCAACAGTAGGCGATGTCATTATGAAATGGAAGACCCGGGGATCAACAACAGTTCAACAACGAACCGGTAGACCCAAGAAACTAACGGACAGAGACCGTCGAGTGCTTCGTCGTGTCACCCGCAGCAACCGGAAGTCCTCGGCGGAAAAAATTGCCACAGAGTTTCGAAACGCCTCTGCAAATGATGCCAGTACCATGACAATTCGTCGGGAACTGCACACAATGGGATTCCATGGCCGTGCTGCTGCCCACAAGCCCCACATCAGCAGGGTCAACGCCAAGCGACGTCTGGAGTGGTGCAAAGCCCACAGAAACTGGACAATGGACCAATGGAAACGTGTAATGTGGACAGACGAATCTCGCTACACACTCTGGCAATCCGATGGACGAGTTTGTGTTTGGCGCATACCTGGAATTAGCTTCTTACCTGAGTGCACAGAGCCCACAGTCAAGTTCGGAGGAGGAGGAGTCATAGTGTGGGGCTCATTTTCATGATACGGACTGGGCCAGCTCGTTCCTGTGCAAGGAATCATGAACTCCGACCGTTATCTGAATGTTTTGGACAACTGTGCACTTCCAACGTTGTGGCAATTTTTCGGAAACGGGCCATTTCTCTACCAACACGACAATGCTCCGTGCCACAAAGCGAGGCGTGTACAGCAGTGGTTTGCGGACTCAGGGGTCGAAGAAATGGGTTGGCCGGCACAAAGTCCCGACCTCAATCCTATAGAGAGTCTGTGGGATGAATTGGAAAGACGCTTGCGGGCCAGATCACATCGGCCAACTTCTGTACCTGAACTGATTCTCGCTCTTCGGGAGGAATGGAGGAACATTCCGGAAAGTACCTACCAACATTTGGTGGAAAGTCTTCCCCGAAGGGTGGAAGCTGTGATTCGGGCAAGGGGATGTACAATGCCCTATTGATTTCCATGAAATCGTGGCTAGAGCGCAAACGTGCATGTGTCCGGATATTTGTGATCATATAGTGTAGCTTTAAGACAATGGAGTTTTTCTTTGAAAATAGGGTCAATATGTTGACACACCCCCTCCCCTATTCTCTTGCAAACTTCTTTTTGTTCCCCACAATCAAGAGGAAACTCATTTCGACAATGACAGTAATGAACTACATATTGGAGCTCACTCTTCAGAACTATAAAAATACACATCCGACTGGTTCAGGAGGATGAAACTTTGCACAGTGAAACCTCGGTTTACGAACTTAATCGGTTCCAGGAAAAGTTTGCGAACCGAGGTAACTTTCCCTATTCAAATCAATGTTAATACAGTTATATCGGTGGAAGGATGGATCATAATACTGTTCCTATTAACTAAACAGGTGGTGGCCTTACAGTATAATAGAGGACATCAGGAGTTCCAACTTACACACATCCCTGTCACCCCCACCCTTTCTATCCTACAGTGTCTGTTACTAGCTGCATCTTTCCTTGCACCCGATACTATTGACCTACTAGCTATCCTCTCTGTAATTTCTTCGCAGAACTATTTCTCCTTTAACAACTCTTACTATTCCCAACCCACAGGGCTAGGGATGGGGTTCCCACTCAGCAGTTTTCTGTCTGAGGTTTTCCTACTGCACCTGGAATTAACACACATCACCCCCCTCTTCAATAATTCCTCCGTCATCGCATATTTCCGATATGTCGATGACATCCTCATCCTTTTTGACTCTCGATCCACTACTCCCACTAATATTGTTAACACCTTTAACTCCTTTTCTCCACATATCCAATTCACTTTTGAACTAGAAACTAACCGGTCCATCCCTTTCATTGATATCCTCATCACCAACAACACCCACACTAACCGCTTCTCCTTTTCCGTCTTCCGTAAACCGACCACATCCTCCAACTTAATACACCATTCCTCCTAACACCCTGCCACCCACAAACAAGCTTCACTGAGATTCCTAATCGACCATGCCCTGAAGCTCCCCCTCTGCCCCCTATCCAGATCTTCAGAACTCCGCATAATCCGACACCTCGCCCACTCCAATGGATATTCGACCTCCACGTTCTCTCGCATTCATCACCGCCACAGACGGGCCCTTCTCTCCCCCCCCCCCACCTCCCGTTTCGCCCCAGACTAAAAAGTGGACGTCCTTACTATATCTGGGACTTAATTTCTCCCAGCTTTCCGATTTCTTATCGTCCCTTGGCCTCCGAATATCATTTCGTACTCCAACCACAGCTGCTCGCACCCTGAACCCGCCCACCTCGGTCACCTCCGACAAATATTCCCAATCCGGAGTTTACCACCTGAATTGTGCATTTTGCGATATGTTCTATGTGAGATTATCGACCTGCAATCTTGCATTGCGATTCAAAGAACACCTTGACTCGTATAAAAAACGGGACCGTGTCTCCCACTATGCAAACCATCTCGCAGATTCCGGACACACTTTGAAGACAAAATAAGAGGTTATGTCTGTCTTGCACATCTGTAATAAACCAGAAAAAACTGCTACCCTCGAAGCGATCGAAATATTCAAGGCCAAGAGGTCCACCCCACACTTGCTTCTCAATTGCCAGACGGACTTTAATGTGTATGCAATTCTTAGTTCTTTATCTGATCTACTGTGATTTTCTCTCGTTTTCTTTATTTTATGTTTCTTCTGCATTTTGTAAGTTTTCTTACCCCTTTATTTTATTTTGTTTTTTTATGTAAATTCTCTTGTCTTCAGACAACCGGATATGTTCTCTTTTCGGTCCGCGTTAAATGCACCATCTCTGTACAACTTCTCTTTTGTGTATCTTAAAAATTTTTGTATTTGTTCTATTCTATTCTACTGGCCATTACGTCCTTTTTGAACTCATTGGCCCCCCTGCTTTATATCCTATTGGTTCTTGTATGTATTTACGCTCATTGCTTAACTTGTACCACTGTTCTGTATATATAAAGGCTTGCATGCCTCTTGCTGTATATCCTTGACAAAGCCGGGAATAAATGGCGAAACTAGTTGGAACTCCTGATGTCCCTCTGTTATATTGTAAGTTAATACAGTTAATCCGTTCCAGCGATCAAAAACGGAGATTTTCCCCCATTAAGTTAACATGGATACAGTACAATACACTGAAGATATAAATCCTAAATTGCAAGCGATATTCACATGAATACAAATTACAAAGTGAATACAAATAGTACGAACTGGCACTATCTATCTGCGAATGCCTAGAATAAGAAGTTAGTGACGTCACCTGTTCGTGAACCGAAATATTGGTTCTTAAGCCGAAACAAAATTGTTTTTCGTGAACCGAAGCGTTTGTGAAATGGGGCATTCGTAAACCGAGGTTCCACTGTATATAAGCCAAGGGAGAGTACTTCGAAAAGTGCTAAAAGAATGGTGTTCGTAAGTTGCGTACAGCATTCCTAACAAAAAAACTTTTAGAAAACCCCTCATATTTATACACCAAAAGTTGCTACCCCCCCCCCTCCTCACCTTCAGTTTGCTTTCAGTTTGTCTAGTGTGACGATTGTTGGCATACACCCAACCTTTTAAATAGCCCCACAGAAAATACGAGGGTAGCCCAGAAAGTAATGCACCACAATTTTTCTTCTCCGTCCCCAACAAAGGTATGAATGTGAAACTTGAGATATGCATTCGTTGAAGTTTTCGGAGTGCGCGCACAAAATTTCCGTTTCTTCCGACCAGTGGCGGCTCGTCCATAGGCACTGCAGCACCCCCAGTTTCACTTTCGATATCGATAAAATTCAATATAATGTGTCTTTTTTTTTCTTTAATGCTATTCTTATACATGTATATTACATGATCCTTAAGCTTAATGTCACTAGCTATTCTCTAGTTCGCAAAAAAATTAAAATTTTCTGACGCAGCACCCCCAGAAATTTTAGCTACAAGCCGCCACTGCTTCCGACAATAGCCTATGTGCAGCAATGAGACAACATGGCGTCTCTAAGTGATGTGCATTATAAGCAGCTCGTCGTCATTGAATTTCTCACTGCGAAGCAAGAAACGGTTGGAAACATTCACAAATGTTTATGTGCAATTTCTGGAGCATCACCAGTCAACAGAAGTACGGTTAGTCGCTGAGCACAGAGGGTGAGGCCATCAGAAAGCGGTTTGGCAGAGCTCCAAGATTTGCTGCAATCAGGGTGGCCATCCTCGGCCGTCACAACTGACAGACGCAGCGTGTTGATGCACTCAATCGTCAGCACCGATGCAAAACGACTCTGCAGTTGGTGCTGGAGCTGTCAATCAGCAAAGGAAGTGTGGGTGAAATCATTCGTGCTCTTGATTACACAAAAACGTGTTCACGATAGGTTCCATGCTGTCTTGCGGAGGAACACAAAGCTCATTACTTTCTGGGCTTCCCTCGTATATCTTTGGGTGACCAGACTTTTGGATCACCCTGTAGTAAATTATTGCATAAGCTTCCACTACACCACCTTCTTTGACCTTCAATGAGTAGAGATTTAATGCAAAACAAAGTTGAAATTATTCACTTTTTAATTAAAAAATAAAATTAAACTTAAAAATACATAATTTATTTGTCACACATTATTTATTTGTCACAAGATTATTTATTCTTTTTTTGACATTTATAGAAATAATGAAGATGCATCTTCCATCACTGATATAAGCTATCCTACTTTGAGAAAACAATGTCGTCACTAGTGAAGCACTTGTAATTCTTCCACTAGAAGAAGCTTTGAGGCTACTGCAATCGTAATTCGTTATTTTTTCTATGAAATAAACATAATCTGAGGGTAGAAAAAGAAACTGACGAAATTTAAAGGAAAAAAAAAATACACATAAAATATCGAGAACATTAGTCATCAAGATTATTTGACAAGAACTGTAATAGTGACCCTTATTTTATTAAAAAAATAATCTTGATCTTCTAATGTACTATTTTATTTATTGAGAGGGAGGGGAGCTCGATCTAATGCAGTCGTTAAATCGTGGCTACCGACGACTGCATTCGAACGAGTCCACAGTGTATTTTATTAAGAAAAATGCCTCAAAAGATTGAAAATTGACCCTCTGGTTATCCCGAAAGAATCGGTGGAACATGAGGTCATTTCCTGCTGCGAGAACCGAGGGAATTTCGTCGCCTAGTTGCTTTCAATTCTACATATCGCAAGAGTTTGCTATCCTTATCTATCAGAATGCCTTTAAGTTCTTCTGTGTTTGAGTGCATAAATAAGAAATCCGAAAGAAACTTCACGTTTCATAGATTTCCACAATCAAAATTGATTAAAAAGCAGTTTTTGCCAGCGAGAGAACTGGTATCCAAATGCGAAGAGCGTAGTGTGCTCAGTTCGTTTTGAAGCGCCGTGCTTTTTCTATGATCCTGCCATTTTAAATTCATCGGCTGATAGCTGTCGATGAACATTTCCGCTGCTGGCAATGATGCCCGGCTCATGTTGAAATTCACTGATGATTGCTGCCACCGAGGATACTACCCTCTTTAGGCTTTGACAACTGCGATAAGAGAGTTTCTTCAGCTACCATTTCATCCTGTGCATTTTCATTTCCTCGATGTTTCCATTTTACAATAACACTGCTTACAGTTGGCTTTGCAAGGTGGATATTTTATGAACCTATTGTCTACAATGGTGGCATCTGATGATCATGGCGCATTCAAAGTCACTGAGCTCTGCTGACTTAGTCATTATCTGTCTAGCCCAAGTATATGATCTTCCAATCCTTCATCAGTGTTTTTATATCCTTCAATAGACAGTGTGAATAGCTAGATCTATTTCAGAGGAGGAGCATCCAGATACTTTTGGCCATATATGACACAAAATTTCATTATCTTTATCTCCAAAAATGGGATTCATCCAACAGGCTTTAAAAAAATGTTCATTATGCTGCGAAAACTAGATAATTTCATCTTATCAGGAACGAATATGAAATTAAATTACACAACGACATCCAAAGAAAATAGGAATTAAGAAACTCGAAAATAAAGTAATATGCTTGTTACAATAGACGTAAGCAAGACAATGTTTATCCAAAAACAAAAAGAGAAAAATGAATATGCTTATGCAGTCAGCTTTATGCAAGAGAATGAAAAGAAACGTACAGTTCTATCACATAAAAGAAGTTTCACAAAAGGAATAAGTAGAATTATGTGGAATTTTGTTTTAAATAATGCTTATAAAATGTCACAATTTAAAGAAATTACTTTGGATACATCAAAGGCAGAATATCAAGTATTGACTGCCCTGGAATTAATAAAATACAACAGCTTGGTGAATGGCATCAGAAAACAAAGAACCTTCTTTTATTGACCTTCAATACACTTTTGACAACACATGTAAGCCACTAAAAACTATCAGTGAAGGCTTTTTTCGGAATTGCTGGAAGCGTTGAGGTCACACGTCCTTGGATGTCTGGTACGTCTGCAAAATATGTCCCTTTCAGGAATTCCTTGAGGTTAGGAAACAAAAAGAAGTCTGCAGCCACAGATCCGGGAAATACGCTGGATGTTTGAGAACAGTAAGTCCACTGCACAATGACACATCTTCACACTAGTTACAGTAAGCAATCCTTCAGTTAACTGTGTTTGACACTAGGTGGTGCTTCTCGGCATACCTCTCTCGTGTGCATTCCTAGCCCACGTTGCCATTTACCGTAAATCTTCTACTATAACGCGAATTTTTTTGGCCTAAAAAAGCATCTAAATTTGCTGGGTCGTATTATACTAGAGGATAAAAATCAGCCCTCCGACGACTGCGGCCGGAGGAGGTTTTGTCCTGATAACATTACCGTACATTAATTACACTGCATATTAAGTGTCCAGTTCATTATACAATATATTAATTCACTTTTTATTCGAATTACTCATCACCAACATCTAACAACATCGATAATAACTTCTCCCAAACATCGATACTTCTAAATAGGCCTACTTCCAAACTGCCTCGAACCAAAGCCTACAAGAAAGCTTATGTAGTGAAAATATTAAACTGAATAAAGATTACTTGTCTTTTTATTAAGAAAATTGATGTACTGTTGTGTTTTTTTGTCGATGTGCGAGTGAGAAAGCTTTCCCTATCAATGTAGGACTATAAACTTCCAAACTGCCTCGAAGTTGAGGCAGTTGCTTTTGTCGAAGTCGCTTTCTGTGCTGATGACATTCAGACGAATTTGCCGTGTATTATACATTAATTACATTGCATATAATGTCCAGTTCATTATACAATATATTAATTCACTTTTTATTCGAATTACTAGTCGCCAACATCTAACAACATCGATAATAACTTCTCCCAAACATCGATACTTCTAACTAGGCCTACTTCAAAACTGCCTCGAACCAAAGCCTACAAGAAAGCTTATGTAGTGAAAATATTAAACTGAATAAAGATTGATGTACTGTTGTGTTTTTTTGTCGATGTGCAAGTGAGAAAGCTTTCCATATCAATGTAGGGCTATAAACTTCCAAACTGCCTCGAAGTTGAGGCAGTTGCTTTTGTCGAAGTTGCTTTCTGTTGCTTGATTATGGGGCAAATGTTCCAAAATTAAATTGAATTTTGGTGTAAAAATGCATGTAACTGAACTTTTAATTTCCCCCATTAAAATCATTTGGGTTACAAACAGGCACGATATGCTGATTCATTCCATAAAAACATGTATAAAAAGAACTCTTCAGCCAATGGACATTGCCACCCAATATACCAATTTGTGTTGATTGGTTAGTTTTTATTGACAATAGCACTGCAAGCACTATATAAACTCTGGCAATGTGAGTGCAAATCAGTACAACCTATTCATCCAGTTCATCAATACTTTTAGATTCGATCTCCAGCATATTTATTTAGTGATTCTTCAACCTGCATTTAGTGATTCAGGACTTAGAGATTCTTCACTCAGCAAAACTAAGGTACTTTTTCTTTTTTTTTCTGTTTTTTTTATTATTTAGTTTCTTCTTTTTTTGTAAATGACGTGATTCTTAATAAGCCATTTAAGATTGGAAAGACCTGTTCGAAGACACAGATGAATCAGATTTTGAAGGTTTTTGAATATTAAATATCCAGACTATTTAAAAATAAAGATTTTTTTTCTGTATAAGTTTGTACATTTTATTTCTCGCGAGGAGTCAAAAATGGGGGTCGCGTTATACAAGAGGATAGGATTTTTGCCGATTTTTTGGGCCAAAAAAGTGGAGTCGCTTTATATAAGAGGTCGCGTTATAGTAGAAGATTTACGGTAGTTATCAGTCCCGTCACCGAATGTTTTAGACATCTTGCAGTTCACGTGAACACATTTATTAGAGAGAAATTAAAGCTAGATAAAAGAACACTTTGCAAGCATTATAAACATTAAGCCAGATTGCTGGAGTTTTGCCAAAGCAGACACAAACCTCATAATCACCAAATTTTACATTTAGCCAATGAACAGAAAAATATTGAATTTTCTTTACTTAATGGAAATAGTAAAGAAGACCAAGAAACTATAAAATTTGACGTGAGAAAGCGGGTACGTACAAATGAAGGATAAAGAAACAGTCACGTGATGCATTCGCAACCGGGCTTCAAAGTGCAGGATAGGAAAAAAATTCAATAATACGGTATATGTAAACAGAAGTGGAAATTATAGAATATTTTGTCATCACTAGTATGAGTTAGGTATATAATGTACTGTATCAGTAGATTAAGTGTTTTCATTCATTTAATGCATGATCCCACATCTATTGTTTTCCCCCGTTGCCCTCACAAAAACGATAAATTGAGGTTCAACTGCATATAAAATTGTAGTATTCCTTTCTTTGTAGACTTGATAAAGGTGGGAATAAAAGCTGAAATTAGTCGCAGTTATCTTTAACAATGTTGTACTGTAAAGCATCCATTCATTCATTAAAGAAATACAATATAGTTGAAACCCTGATAACAAGAATCCTCAGCGGACCAGATAAAAAATTTGAGTTAACAAGTTTACGAGTTAACTCAAATCGAGAATGAGGCTGCATGCCAACTACAAAGACTAAATGATACTCACAATGCATCTATAAATTCGACAACTTTTAATGAGAACTGTATACACTGCTTAAACAATTAGGGGAATGTTTTCTAAAGCCTCCCATCTGTCATCTAAAAGACTTATACATAAACCACAAATGAAACAATATAGCTACACCATTTATTAATAAAATCCAATTGCAATTGCATTATCTTCAATGCCGCTTATCCCCTCACTTTCAGAAAAAAGTACCCCTCCCCAAAACAAAGAGCAAATCCTGTGTATATGACAACAATTCTCACTGTGTTTTCAACATTAGTAATGCGTATGATTTGCACCAGCACAGATCACAGCTTGACATCATCTTTGCATGCTCCGAATGAGCTTGCAGATATCCTGTGGTATCCCCTCCCATTCTTCGATAAGGGCTTCATGAGCTGCTGCATTCTTGGGAGGTGCTGGACGCTTGTGAAAACATCTGTCAAGCATATCACACACATGCTCGATTGGGTGTATGTTAGGACCCAAAGGTGGTTACTCCATAACCGGGATTTGGTGTTCCCTCAGGAAATTCATGATTGTTGTTGCAGTGCGAGGTCTCGCATTGTCCTACATTTAGATGAAAAAATTTTTTGAAAAATTTCAACACATCTTCTCATATCATGACCTTTTAAAACGGTTGATTTCAGTGGGAAAGAAAAAAAAAATTGAGTTGGGATGGACAAAAACATACGCCACCACTCTTACAGATTACTCAGCCAAATATACCATTTGGTTAGTAAGTCTTTTTAAAATTTAGGGAAATGCTAAACACCAACGAAGAAGACTAGTTTAAATTTCAAACTCGCTTCAATAAGGGGCCTCTCATTTCAAGTGCAGCCTTTGAGCTGATGAAGCTCCTATAGTGAGCCAACTCGAGGTGCCAGGGAAAAATTGGATCAATGTGAGCCCCTTTGTAACTCGGCACACATTCTTGATGATTTACTGATACAATGTTGCTGTGATGCATGTTTACAGATCACTCATGGTCTGTGACCATCTTTAACTAAAACCCCCTACTAGAAAAAAATCACAGGTCATTGCTTCCACAAACAGCAGTTCAACTGGTAAATCACAATTGATACAAAACTATACACCGTTTCGCTGTCAGTAGAGAAACTCACTTGAGGGTCATTCCATATCGGATCATCCAGGAAATAAAAAGAAATGTCACCCACCACTTTTGACAATTTTTTATTTTTTACATGCTGCTATTACCAAGTTATGAAACCATGCCAAATTATTTTGGCCTAAGTCAAATACTTTCAGAGATATAGGGTGTCAACGTTTAAGTAAATTAAGCATTTTAGGTATTTCTGCAGCTCCGCAATGTCTACTGCGCTTGTTATTAAAAAAAACAACATAACTCAGTCAAAAATGAAGATATCAATAACATTTTATTTTTTAACATGTTGTGTAAGATATGCCAATTCTATAAAAAAATAGCTTCTGTTCCTATTTTTACATGTAGAATTATTAAAAAATAAAAACAACAATGTTTTTCAAAATTCAATTACAAGGTGAGGCAGAATAGTTATCATGGTGTTTTTTCTTTTAAATAAACCTTATGCCCTAAAATAGTAATAAAAAAAGATAATGGGGTTTTACCTGCTTTTGGTTTTTATTACATTTATAGGTCCCTCCTATTAAATTGTCAAAACTTCGCACAAATTCATGCATAGAACGTGCTTTATGATTATCGCTGGCTTTATGGCATACAGTGTTTACACTAATATAACCCGACCCCGAATTTAAGCAGACTTACATTTTCAAACATTTTAGAGCTTTTATTTTTTGGAAAAAAGGTCGGCTTATATTTGGGTTAATACGGGAATTATTTCCAAGCATAAAGAAGAAGGTGATGTACAAGAAGAAATTCATGCACCCTTTTGGTCCTGCCCCATTTCATTGGCCACGGACATCGCTGAGCTATGGAAATACCTATACCTCGTCCAACAAGAGAAAAACAGGGCGTGTTTCCGGTCTGATATCGACTACTCACTCATCCGCAATGCTTTGTGGGATCTCTCCTTCAGCGGCTACACAAGTCAATTTGTAATGGCGTCGCCGTGCAACAGCTCTTCAGCCAAACAAGGAAAAACTATTCACAGCCAGGCTAGGGAGATTGTGTGGAACGTATTTTGCTACTTAAAAGGAAAACAGTGTTTTAAAAGCTCATCTGCCTTGATAGAAGAAACTTCCAAGGCAACGCAAGTTTCTTTTTCTTGCGTTCGAACAATTGTTCAAGAAGGAAACGAAGCGTGTTCATGCGAAGCTACCACCCCCTCTCCTCACTTTTCGACTCCTGGAAAGAAAAGGCCCAGGGAATCTCGAACAACGAATCTGGATGACTTTGACCTCTCGATTGCACGAGCATGTGTATCCGAAATACACTCAGAAGGTAATTATCCTACTCTGAAAATTGTGTAGCAGAAATTTAGAGAAAAAACTGACTACGTCGGATCGAGAACTTCCTTCGCCACCATTATGCATGATAAATTGCATATGAAGTATGGCAAAGTCAACCATCGTCAATTTTACATCGAGCGGACAGATGTTATCGCACAACGACGTCGTTTTTTAAGGCAAGTACAAATGCTACGCAGGGACCCTACACGTACTTTCATATATCTGGATGAAACGTGGGCTAATGCACACCATGGCCGTGAAAGACAGTGGCATCACGACGGGAAAAGCTGTGCTCAACCAGGGAGCTCGGAACCCTACCGCGGGCGTTTCATTCCTACGGGTAAAGGCTCCCGTCTCATTCTTTTGCATGCTGGAAGCGATAAAGGGTTTGTGAACGACTGCTGTTTATTATTTCGGTCAAAAAATAAATCCGCAGATTACCATGACGAAATGAATGGGGATTGTTTTCATGAATGGTTTAGAACAAAACTGCTGCCAAATATTCTGAAAAATTCAGTAATCGTCATGGATAATGCCCCATATCACTCGGTGGAGAAGGCCAAAGCGCCGTGCAGCAATACAAGGAAATCGGATATGATAGAGTGGTTGGCCCTACGAGGAATACCTACCGAAGCAAAAATGTCAAAAGGTGAGCTGTACGATGTTATCAAACAACACAAAACAGCAAAGCGCTATGTTATAGATGAACTGGCTAGCGATGCCGGCCATTTAGTGATAAGACTACCTCCTTATCACTGTGATCTCAATCCCATTGAACTTATTTGGGCACAGGTAAAAGAATATATACGGAAGAAGAATACAACTTTCAAGATTGCTGATGTTGAAAAACTAACGAGAACGGCAATTGATAATGTAACTCCTGAAAATTGGAGAAAAGCGATAGAACACGTTTTGCGTGTGGAAGAACGATATTGGGAAACGGACTGTTTGATTGAAGATCAAGTGGAGCCTTTAATAATTCATGTTAATGGAGAAGACAGCAACAGTGAAGACAGCAACATTAACGTTCTACCACAATCTCCTTAGCCTGAATTTAGATATAATTCAAAAAGTCTTTTTCAAGACTATACATTCTCATGGCCAGCAAATAAACGAAAGAGATATCGTTAACTGTAATGAAAAACGTATCATAAAACTGTATTTTATTAAGAAAATAAAAAATAAGATAGCATCTTTAATAAAACCTTATAATTCTTTAAAAAAAACAAAAAACATGTCATTAGAATGTATAAATATTTAAAAAAAATGATGGTTAAACAGACTGCACGTTATTACCTTAAAATAAGTAAACGATATATAGAAAATTGAGTTAAAAGACAATTTTATGAAGTGTACAATTATTTTAATTATAATTAAAGCAAAGCAACTATATAATATTAAAGCTTCTGCTGTAATATTATAAAGCGCTTCTTCAATGAGACATGAGACAGAAGTGAGTAAGCGCATGAGGCCCCCTTTCTCTGATTGGCTAATCTGAAACTTCCTGTGACACACCCTGTTTTTCTCTTGTTGGACGAGGTATAAAGCACCTAATTTACTTAAAATTTGATACCCTATATATACAAAAATATTTGACTTAGGCCAAAATAATTTTGCATAACTTGGTAATAGCAACTTGTAAAAAAAATTGTTAAAATCTGAAGAGGTGGGTGACATTGGCCTAGGGGAAATGATATGGAATGACCCATGATATTTTTACAAGCGCAAGTAAATATGCGTCAAATGAAACTACTCTACACCTGCACACAACTGACTTTAGGACGTTGTGAGCTTTGGCCTTTCCTTGAACCTGAAGATCAGCTTTCGCTTTTGGTGGGATAAAAGTGGCTGAAACTTTTCAAATTCCATTTCAGAAATTAAAAACAAATAAAATCACTTTTTTTGACATTTTTGTAAGGAAAAATGGAGAAAAAAAAAAGCATGAACGCAAAAAAAAAGTCTGAGTCATGTGATATAGGAGGAGTAACCTGTAAAGGATTACTTTCTAAAAAGGTTACTTTGGTCACACAAGTTTCTCTACTGACATAGTGAGATGGAGTATACTATTGGAGAAAGGAAAAGTCTACAGAGTTGTCTCATCAGCTGTGATGTACTGAAATAAAAACCCTCGATTTCGTCTTTTTCATTGATTAGAGATTTATCCATAAAAATTTCAAGAAATACGAGTTACATGGTTTTCAGATCAGACCATCATTTATGCCATTCTGCAACAGATCAAGAATAACATACACTGAAAAACTATTAATACTTACTGGTAATAATGACTGAATATTCTGAGATGAGTCAGCTATTGATGCCAAATACACTAAATTTCTGTGTAAAATCTGCTGAAACCTACATTAGAGTAATAAAAATAATTAATTATTTAAAATGGAATTTCAAATAAATTTTGCTGTACTTAACTGCACAACATACAAATACAGGATTATTCATAAGTCCATGAAACATTTCAAAAATTCATTACAAATAAATAATGCATTGAATAATACATTTTATTAAACGGATACAGCGGGAAACTATAGAATTTTTGAAAAGTTTCACAGACTTATACACTTGGGCAAATTAATTGAACCAAAGCATGTTTTCTATGTCACTCATAGTCCTGTACTCAAAACAAACATGGAAAGTCAGTTTGATCATTTTTTATGTTGGCTGAAGCAATCATTACTTCAGCAACTATAGTATTTCACCAGATGTTAGGAACCTGCAGATGCGATTCAACTGGCGCTCGAATTGGATGTGACACCTAGGAAACGTACGAAGATCGTAACTCTGCACGAACACACAGCTAAGACATATTGAGAAATTGATTCAGTGTTTGGTGTGAATTTAGGAACTGTCAGCAGTATCATCAAATTGAAGCGGGAAACCAAATAGGTTTCTCCTAAACGTAAAGGGAAAGAGTCTCTCCTAAAATCTTAAGAAGAAAACAACTCCTAGAGATGGTGCTTACTTGCTTCGACAATGCAAAAGAATCCCTGTAAGACTTGAAATTGTTTGTTTCAATTATTTAACACAAGGGTGTATTAACCCTGTATAATTAGAAGAAATCATTTATAGTAATATCATGTATGTTTTAACTGGCAAACGGTTTTGACTTTTGCTCTGCATACAATAACACATTTGTAACCAAATTTCAATACTGTCACATTATGAGAGGAATTCAGTAAGTAAGTTACAAATGGATATAGAAATGAAACAAATTAGGGTGTCAACTTAAAAATTACTTTTATTACTCCACATAATCTCCCTATACAAGAAGGCATTTGTACCATTGTTTCACAAAACCCTCAAAACCAGCAGCATAAAATTCTTGGGCTGCTGACTGAACCAGGCAGTGAATAACAGTATTCTTATTATTTTTTCCGGATTTCAAATGGAAATTGTATTTTCACAAAGCGCAAGTGAAATTCTGTGGAACATTACACTAATTATACGCAAGATATTTTTTAAAACAATACTGTCGAACCTCACTTTAATGATTTCCTAGGGACTGAGAAAAAAATTTCTTAAACAAGGAAGAAGTATCTTTATAATGTCTTCAAAGCCATAAAAAAAAAAAAGACTGCATTTTGTTAATACATTTCAAAGCATCTCGTTCTAATAACAGGAAGTATCAGACAGTGACCCAAGCAAATGTAATAACCAAATATATTACAATAAGTACAGAAATCAAACCCAAGGTCAGTATACATTAAAAGTGCCTTAGAAAAGGAGATTAAATCAGCTACGCATAAAATAATTTTCAGTTACATAGCTGCAGTTAAATCATTTTTTAAAAAATTTCAATGTTCAAATCAGTAATTCGATGATGGTAATGCGCATCGAATTTGTGTTTATTCATGGTCATAATTCATTTAGTGGTCATCTTTTTTTATTCATCACATATTTCAGAACTGATTGGTGAGGCAGTTATATCATACCTCATGTAAAACATATTACTATGGACATCAACATAGGCCTAACCTAACCTTACCTAACACTTCAACAAATTCGTTAAAGTGAGGTATTGCCAATGTTAGAAGGGACTAAGTAATTACATTCATTAAAATCAAAAGTCGCATTCACATCCTTTCACTTAAGGGAAAGTGACTTTGTCTTTGCTTTTGAAAAGCAAAGAAAATAGGTTTTCATTGTGAATGAAACCGGAAGTGAAAAGATCATTTTTGCTGCTTTTGTTGCTTCATCTAAAACTGCGTCAGCCATAAACAGACATGATGAATATATAGATATTGTTTGAAAAATAGTAAGTGATTTATTGATTGTGGAAAATTTTTGTTTATTGTTCTCCATGGTTTTATTATTCCTTAATTTATAATCAACAAAATTTATAACATTAAATACGTTACTTACGCCTTTAAATTACAAGTTTTATCGGTGGGCAATCATTGAAACGAGCGAAGCGGCGATTCCATATGGCTACCATTAAATCGGAAGTTAGTAGCTGTAAAGCCAGAATAGTAAGAAAAGCAGAGGGGAAAGAGGGTACTGACTCGCTTTCAGAAAAGTCACTTTTGAGACTTCATTTTCCTCAAAATGACGTCACTGAAAGTGACTTAAACAAGATAAGTGAGAAAAGTTAAGAGGTTATGAACGCGACTGAAGTTTGTTAAAGTGAAGTTAATTTTGTATTAAAATAGAAGACTGGCCAGGACCGAGGAAAAAATTCGCCAAACTGAAATTTTTTTAAACTGGAGTTTATTAAGTGAGGTTCGACTGTATTAAAGTTAGCACAGGAAAATTATACGCCACAGCCTATGGAAAATTATGATGTCACTTGTCAGTTTATCATTCTCATTGACAATCTTAAAGCTTAATCATCAGTTCAAACTTCATATACTCGTACAATCATTGCAGTTATTGGCAGCTGACTTCAGACATTAATTATCTTAGGAGGCATGGTTTCACATTTCTAGTGCAGATTTTCTTAGCGTTTTTATTAATTCTATTATTTTCAATCATGATTTTTGCATTCAGCATAAAACAATCTATAAGAAATGCCACTGTAATTTATAAACAAAATTGCCTGCAGTTTTGCATTGTAGAGATCAATGATTAGTTTCTTAATTGAGCAATATACTGTAATTCTAATATAACCAAATTATGAGTACTAAGAAATACTCCAATTTTATGTGGAATGAAATCAAACATTTAACAAATTCTGGCTTAATCACGAATGTTTCACATAAGGGGAAAATAAACAGTACCATGGTTAACAGATTGGATCTATTTGAAATTTCAAATACTGGATTATTAATTAGATTATCAATTCATTCATCAGAAGAGTTTTCTTATATGACCCTTTGGGTTGCTGTTCTTTATAGAGAGGGGATGTTATAAAAGTTAATTCCTTTAGTTAATTTATCAAATTGTCAATATTACAAATATCAGTTCAGTGTATTAAACAACAATTCATATGACCTTAATCCAATAGGTAATCAACATCATTACACCACTTTTAGTCTTTAGAGATAACATGTTAATAATTCTTTCAGCAACTAAGAGATTGAAGATTAAAGGTCCCAAGCAGCTAAAATGCACTCAATTTTCTGTTGCTCTCATTAAGAGGATGTTTAGATTGAAACTAGCCTAAGACGTATTACTGTACAGTGGTGGTAATCTGAACTTTCAGTGAGCCAAAACCTCTCATAATCCACATGGCCCCCCTCAATAGAGTCTCATGTACCATTTATTCCCTCAAGTTCCATAATGAGCTCAACCAACAAGAAAAATTTCGAACCTCCAGGATATTTTCATTTACGATTTTGCTGCAAAATCAGTAACGTACTGTAAATGTACCATACATCTGTGGAATCCTTTTAACAGGTAAAAGTCATGTAAGTTACTACATTATTTACCAGCATTCAAATGTGTACAGTAATTTTTGTAACAAAACAAGAAATTGAACTAAAAAAGTGATACAGTATGTTAAGCTTATTAAGCCTAACACATTTCAATACTTCCACTATTTAGTTATGATGGTAATTTATTGTTGAAACTATTTACCAAGTTTTCTTTTTATGGATAGCTACTGCATTTCTCATTTAAAAAATTAAACACATTTTATTTACATGTATCTGCAACTTTTGTTTGAACATTTGTGCAGTACGGTATGCAGACCTGCTAATCCGAACTATTCGCTAATCCAACACCCTGTTGCCTCAATTAGTTCGGATTACTGTGACTGCATTCTAGTAAAATTTGAAGTCAACACGTTGATCATCATCACATTTCTCAGTCAATTGTCGATTGCCTCTCAAATAAAACTGATCCCAAGATGAATGTCAACAATTGACAGGCCGACTACATATCACTAGGCAGAATAGCTGTTGGGAAGGAGGGGAAGTCATGTTAATAGAGAGATCTCGTTTAATTCCCCCATGAAGTTCAAGAGAAGGTTTCTCTTGCTCATCATCTCACCAAATCATTTTCCCAATATCATTAATACTGGTAGGGTCCCATATTCACTTTAACCTAACCTTTTCTTGCTTCTCTGATCTAGGAAAATTATTTCAGTTAAAATTAATAGCATTTGATTTGTTAGCAATCCACACACCTTTGTGATCATAAAGTGAAGCCAAGTAAATTTATAGCCTGTCAGATAGATTGTTTGTCTGTTTTTATGTTGGAAAGACAAAGGGAACGTGTGGATACTAAGTACTATGAAGAACAATGAATTTCTGATTCAGGTATATGCGATAAATCAGGTGAAAAAAAATAATAAAGCCATATAACCATATAGGAGGAATTGATCTTTGTGATGGAATGTTGCCTTATCCAACTCATTAATTGCCTAAAAATGGGATAACAATGTGCTAGAAATGGTTGCCATACTCTTGAGGACAAACTTGAACATGAAAATTTGGATAAGCATATCCTCATTTTCAGAAATGTCCCATATTTCAGAAAATTTAGATAAGCATATCCTCAGGTATGGCCAGAAGTGTTTGGATGACGTTTTGTTTCATATGAATTGTAATCTGTTTTAGTAAACTCGCTCTTCCAGGTAGCCTTATAAAAATTAATTAGGCACACCAAATAAAGTGAAATACGTCCCTTCACCTTCTTTCCTCACAATCAGCTTTATGCAGTTCATGTTTCCTCGCAATGCCTTTGTTCTTCATAATTACAAAGTAAAAAAGGGAAAGAAAAAATTCCGCTACCTGGACTTGAACCAGGGACTAAGCTAGTTTGCTGGAACCACTCTAACCAATGAACAGCCAAGCTGTTATATATGTCCATGTTGTGGGCAATGTAGAACAAATTACTAAAGTTAAGTTGAGGTATGTCTGTCTGTTTAGCACCCTGGCCAGTTCTCTTTTTACTGAATGATCCAATCGCTCGTAAGTTCCTATCCACAGCGAGAAAACATTTTTCAATTAGGAAGCAGCTTACAACAATGTTCCTCATGCATATTACTCATTCAAGATCTCATGATGCCTGAACTATGCATTTCCGACCATTGGTTCCCTATCCGAAATACTCGGTTTAAATCAGTGTTTCCCAACCTTTTTTGTGCTATGCCCCACCTAAATCTTTCTAAAATTCTTATGCCCCCCCAAATATACATACATAATTTAAAAATTGAAATGTTCATTGAAGAAACATGAATGACAGTTTTTGGATGAAATCACTAGGAAAACAAACACAGTAACATAGATTTTGAATTGCTTTTGAAGCCATACGCATTGCAACTATTGAATGATCTTTGTGAAGGTAACAGAAGAAAATGTACAAAAATCAAAAATTTTTTATTTTTCATGTGCTCGTTATAGCAGAATAGCTCTAATTAGCATCTGAGAGAGCAGTAATGTATCTTTCCCAGTAAGATGCGATTTTTGGACTTTTTTTTTTCCATGACATTTACAAATAAATAATAAATATAAACTGGAGATGAACCTCCAAACATCAGGTAATGATATTATTTGCAAAAATGAAAGGAAAAATTCCGCATCCTGGATTTGAACCAGGAACCTTGAGATTCTGATGGTTGGATAGGAGAAATTCTCAATCTGTGAGCCAAATGCCTGCCTTCCATTGGGCTTTCCACCTTGACAACTTGGTTGTCTTTAAGGACACTTGGTGACAGCAGTCCTGTACGGGTGTCTGCGATAGCCCTATTGGTAGAGGCGTCAAGCATATGAAACTTGAGGTTCCTGGTTCGAATTCAGGTCGCAAAATTTTTCCTTCCATTTTGTCAAATAATATGACATTTATTGCTTTTGAATGAAACACATTCGCGTAACCCACAGCATTCACACATTAAATCGTTACCAAAGATTGTAGTCAATCTGCTGTATGATGTAACAAATTTGTTCCTTCATAAAAACTGCTTATAATCGTTGAATTCTGATGTACATAAATCTAGATCAGAATCCTCAGATGCACATGTAGATGAACGGTTTTTATAATTGTTTCTTCGCACGTTACTTGTAAATTCATTAAGATAGCCTAAGAAGTCAACTGCTTTTGTTTATTGTGTAAATAAAACATTTCTTTTCAAAATCTGTGAATTTCTTTTTCTATTCCTCTAAAGCATTTATTCATCACTTTTTTTAATAAGTTAAAAAATTTAAAGATTAATAAAGGCAGTGCATTAAATCATGAAAAGGCATCTGTTAAACCATCTGAGAACTATTCGGCAGATTTTGGGTTATTTTGCAACTGGTATTTGGCAGGTAGGAGGCGTTGGAATCTGGCAACACTTCCTGGATAAGTGCAGAGAAGGCCCTTCAAGAGTGATGACAACCTATTCCATAGGCTTAAAGCGTGAACCGCCATTTTGAATCCATGGTTGAAAGTGACAACTGAGTAACTATGTTAAATTCGTTATTTTAGACAAATTTACTGTTGCCTGAAGCTATGCCATTTTAAATTAAGCCTGTAGTTGTATGTACAACTATTCGTGCAGTTTTATTTTATTTCTTTATATAAATATCACAGAAAAAAAAATACAATTACAAAAAAAAATGGCACAAATTTCTTTCGATTTTTTGTTTTAATTTTAATTAACAACAAAACTATTCCTTATTTCACCTGCAGGCTTTTGGCTGGGTTACATTACTGGATGAAATCTTAAGTCGAAAGCAAGAATGGATTAAGGGGGTTCGGGTTATTCCCCCTCGGCAAAGTCGACCTAAACGAACAAAGTCGATCGACAAGCAAGCTCCATGAACAAACATATGAAAACATACAACTTTGCCCAAATTCTTATCGACTCCATTTATATCCTCCTCTCAGATGTGTTCTTCATCAATAAAGCTTTGTAGCTTCTTTATTTATTTATTTAAAAAGGGTTGAACACTTACAATGAGCCCTCTCCAGAGCCTGTATGGCCAGCGGGCCGATGTGTAGTCTCTTTAGGGGGCGTTAAATTACAGTTAACATTATAGTACAGAATATAGCATGGGTTACGAGGATATAAGGGAAAAAAGAGAAAAAAAATATTTTATATCTATTATTATAGTTTTTTTATGGAGGTCAAGCTGGAGCATGAATGGTCCAGAAAGGTGTAGAAAGAGGTTTCCAGCAAGATAATGCATGTAAAGAAAAGAATTATTAGAGGAAAATAAAGGGGCAAATAAAGGGCTATTAAAAAGAGGTTTAAAAGATGCTAGTGGGTAATTTGTTAGTTAGAAGTAAGTATTTTAATAGCTTTTTAAATGCTGAGCTCGTAGAGGATGTGCAGATTCGCTCAGGTAAACTGCCCCACCATTTAATTCCTATATAAGAGATGCAGTGGCGTTGATAATTATTTTTGGCAAGGGGAAGACTAATTAGGTTTGATGATCGGGTGGAACATGAGTGTAGAGTATATTGGTAAGATATTTCAATAGGTGTGGAGAGAATTAGTTGATTATTTTGTAGACAAATGTACAGAGCTGAATAATGTAAATCTGGTAGATGGTTAGAATGTCTAATAGTTCAAACTGATGGGAAAGAGAGTTGGGTATTTTAATGTTAAGCAGGGTTCTTAAGAACCATTTTTGTAGACTGTAAAGGCGTAGAAGATTAGAATTTGTATTGGAACCCCAAAATTTTACACCATAGCAGAGGGCTGACTGTATTAATGAGTTATAAAGGAGGATGAGTATATGAGAGGGAAGAAAGCGCAGATGAGAAATCATTCCCTGTCTTTTGTTAAGTTTTGTTAGCAAAGTATTGATATCCAAGTTCCAAGAAAGATCATGCGTTAAATGTATTTCTAAATATTTAAATGTGCTTGCAACTGATAATAGATGTGAGTTATAGAAAATGGGCAGGACAGTAGGAACATATAGTTTGTTACGTTGAAAGAATAGCATGTATTTAGTTTATTAAGGTTTAGGGTAAGCAGGTTAACTGAATTCCAGTGACTTAAGATAGATAAGGTTTGGTGACTTAGGTTTTGATATGAAACAATTTTTTATTCATTTCAGAATATTTTAATGATCGTGCCTCCTAAATATTTGATGATGCAGTGTTCAGTACTTGTTACGTTCAGTTTCAAAATAACTGTCCTATTCGTCTTCTGTGGCCTGGACCTAACAGGTTTCTTTTTATTTGAATTACCTATATGAATTTCTCTTTGCAGCATTTGCAGGAAAGCGAAAAACATGGAGAAAGTAAGATTTCTTATTTCTCTATGAATGAAAAAGCCTTCCACCTTAGTCTAAGTGATTGCTACATGCAGGCATAGCCTTAGAATAACTTAGGCTATGAGGGTTGTTCAAGAATTTTTGCCTCTTGGTCCATAACTTTTTTATTTGTTAGCCGATTTTCAAAATTCTCTTTATATCAGATACTTACATTTGTTCTCACTATTCAGTTTTTGGCCTAGTCCCATCCTAGTTGCCAATGCGTGACTAGTCAGGTGAACCCGCAGGAGAGGAATTCTGGGGTTGTTGTCGACATCAGGATTGAATGGCAGCTTTGGACCCTCTTCTGCAGCATGATAATGCCCGCCTGCACACGATCGCCACACACCAGAGTTGTTGCAGTGCCTACAGTTCCAATATGAAACACTGCAGTTCAAAGATGAAAGACTTAGCACCTTGTGACTTTCACCACTTCCCAAAGAAGAAAGAGCACCTTAAGGGGCATGAGTTGTGTTCTAACGACGAGGTGAAAGATGTATCGTTTCTGCTCATTAAAATTTGATGTTAGTAACTTATTTTAAAAGGTCAAACGATTAAAACTTCAGAAAAATAGACAAATAAAGAGAATTCTACCATTACCAAGAGAAAATGTTAGTATCGTATGAGTATTTAAGCAGAAAACATGCGCTCTTCTATGCATAGCTGAGACAATCCGGGATCAAAATGGCAGGCAGACGTAAGAGTTGTCACCACCCTTTTCCGCACTTACCCAGGCACCCTAGCAACACTGCACAACATTTGCTAATCTGACTGAAGATGGTTTTATGACTGAAACGCTTATCTTATGCATTAAAACATTTGGGGAATCATAGAACCTTTATCTCGTTAATTATTTATGCAAAAGAGACCATATGTATGATTAAGATATAAATGACTTTTTTTGCAAAACTTCAGGTAGTGACTCGGTGTCGTCCATCGTCAAATTTTCTGGTTTAAAGCAAAGTGGAAATAATAAAATTATATTATAAAATTATCATATTGCTTTCCATAAAACATTAAACTTTCTACTCTGGTAATAGCAAAAGCATATCAGTTCCTTTTTGCCTTCCTGTTGTTCCCAGCAAGGCAAGGAATGATGTAATGTAATGAATCAATCCGTCATGAAAATATAAATAACTTTTTTTTTAATGTTAAATTTGCATTATATTAAATTTGGATAATTTTTACAAGCCCATTTGATCAGTGGGAGGAGATTTCCAGCTTTATTAGGTGTTTACTTACTGAATGCATTCAGTGGCTTTTCCTTTGTTTTGATAATCAACTATAGCTTGAATTAACTGACTATTCTCATCCAGCATCTAGAAATAAAAGCAAAACTTAATAGCAAAAAGATTACGAAGATCGATGGCAATTGTTAAGAATTTAATAAAATAAAAAAGGAAGAAAAACATTAATAAAAACAAAAACTTTTCTATATTGATTTCCTTTACAGCTTTGGCTTTATTATTATTATTTTTGAAGATTGCCAAATAGCATTTAAATGGGGAAAAAATTATGGAAATTTGTTTAGGCAATCTAAACAGGTTATAAATAAGAAAAAATAGTGAATTCCTATCAATTTAACTAGGTTAAAAAGAATAAATATGAAGAATGGTAAAAGGAGGGGGTAAACGGCTCTAATAATTGCAGCTTCATTATCCCATGAAAAATTCAAAACGTTTTTCTTCCCCTACGAACCTTTTGTATTTGTGCAGGGCTGGGTGGCGGCCGACCTTTCTGATGCTGTACAAATGCTAGCGACATCGTGAAAACGCTAAGTACGATTGTAGTCGATTAGGCTTGATTTTATTACAGATTAATCATCAGGGATGGCGATGACAGTCTTTCTAACCTTTCTAAAAACCAGGCGACGCTACCGACCTACAGAAAAAAATATAGTCATGGTCATGATGTCAGCATCAAGTACAAATACAGTGGCTGCCATCTGCAAGCAGAAAATGGAACTTTTTTTTCTTGAAATAATCCACGTTGACGTCAGAGTGACGTCATTCTTGCAATTATTACTCACTCCGAAGGCATGGGTTTTTTTGGGTTTTTTTTTTTTAATTAAAAGAAAATGAATCCATAATGCATTATATTGACATCAATATTTGGGTTGAAAATTAAAAAAAAAAAAATAATAACCAAATAATCTTTTCATTTTTTCCTTATTTTATTTTTCGAGTTATTTTTAATTTTTCTCTCTCTTTTTGAATAAGCCATTTTCTTTGAAGAAAAATTAAAACGGAAATTAAACCACATGGATGAAGACAGATTGATGAGAATCTATTACATCGGTGTCCATAAAATAAGGGATTTTCACAAAGCCAACTAGAAAGACAGGCCTGGACGCGGAAAGTCACCTGACCATGGAAGTCCGAGTAACAATGTAATCATCATTGTTTCAATCTTTATTTTTAACAGTCAGTATTTTTTCGTTTGTTGAAAACAATGAAGGTTTGATTGTTGGTCGGACTGCTATGGTCAGGTGACTTTTCCGCGTCAGGGCCTTGTATTTATCGTTGGCCTCGGGATTTTCAAGATTTTCAAGTCAGGGCCTTGTATTTTGGTTGTCCAATCGGTACCAAACTTGATAGGGAGATGCAGAAGGTATTCCCAATGCCAACCTATCTGTCAGAATAATAAAAAAAAATTAAGAACTCTTGTGTAGTGACAGTTCGGGTCCACACAAGCTGTGAAAATTTCAACGCTGTTAGAGGCATATGAAATGGCACTGGAAAAAATGGAAACTGTTTGGTTTGGTTTAGGTTTATTAGAATTTTGGCGTCGACTACTATGGTCATTTTGCGCCTTTTTACACAAGTTATATCTGTACGCAGCTCGGGACAAACACAAACATCCCTGCCCACGGCGGGATTCGAAACCACGATCAGGCGGACTCGAGAACTAGAAAGCCTACGCCCTAGCCCTCTCGAACACCTGGCCGGCGAAATGGAAACGGAAAAAAATGTCACAAGTGGTAAAATAGGAAAAAAAATGGCATTTGTGACCAATAGGAAGAATCGGATATATTATCAATTTTAACCGATACCTAACCTAACCTAATCTACCTATTACTTTGCCCAATCCCAATCCTTCTATTCTGGCCGATTCTGTATATAAAGAAGTCAATCATTCCAGCATTTTCTATTCATACCGTCAAAGTTAAATGTGAAGACGAAGAAACTCACAACAGGTTAGTCTCTGGAATTAAATCCGACAATATTTTAAAAATTCAGCATCATCAACTGAAGTCTGAGAAGGGCTTGAAATACGTGATTCGTAATGTGGATGTAACGTATGATCTGAAGGACTTCCAAGAAGACCTAAGAAGAGCCAGCTACACTGCTTTGCAATGAAATTGCAACACCCACAAGGAGTTATCCAAATCAGTGGGTTCTGGCACCACCTCTAGCGTCGATGCATTGTCCCAGCCGCAGGTTTAGGTGATCATACAGGTGGCTAATGTCATCTTGGGGTACGTCTGTCTGCCCAGGCCTGGTGAACCTGCTGTTTCAGTTCATGGGGATTGCAGGGTGATCGTAAACGACGTCCCACCATGTCCCACACGTGCTCAATTGGCGATAGGTATGGGGACCTCGCGGGCCATTGCAGGTAGTTGACATCATGCAGACATGCCATGCTCATGTTTGCCGTGTGTGGTCTGGCATTATTCTGCTGAAAGACTGCGCCAGGTATGTTGTGCAGAAAGGGCAGTAATACGGGCTGCAGAATTTCTGTGACGTATCGTGCTACTTTCAGGGTGCCTTGGATGGTGGCTAAAGGTGTTCTGGTATCGTAGCCGATGGCCCCAGACCATGATCCCGGGTGTTGGTCGACGATGGCGATACCGGATGCATTGTTCATTGGCACGTTCCAATGGTCTGCGACACACCCGTCCGCATCTGTCATCGGACGGATAAGGTCGGATAACTCCTTGTTGGTGGGATAATTTCATTGCAAAGCAGTGTACTCCCGGAAAAGGTAATCAGACTCAGGAAAACCAAAGGATCCATTGATATGCCAATGGTTTTGGTTCTGCTCCCGAACACCGAACATAACCAGTCATTGAGGAACATCATTCATACTGGGCCACTGGCAGTGTTTGTAGAGGTCTTCCGAGGGAACAACAAGCCACTACAATGCTGCAACTGCCTGCGATTCGGACACGTATCCATGGGCTGCACGGAAGGTCCTCGTTGCAACAAATGCTCAGAGGGGCACCAGTCAAGAGATTGTCCCAAGATTAAAGGACAAGACCCCCCAAAGTGCGTCAGATGTGGTAGACGGCACACTTCAAGCTACACGAAATGTCCAAAATACCCCCAGGTTAAAAGCATGCTTAGTTCCAACGCGTTAGCAGACAAATCCTTTGCAGCTGCTGTGTCTAAGCCGGAGGAAAAAGACCTCAACATTAAAGACTTACCAGGTATGTATAAATAATTAGGACGTATCTTTCATCTGTTTTCCAATCTAGGCAAAAGTTATCCACAGTTGAGTGAACTCATATTGGAAAGTATGTCCAAGATCTCCTGATGAACATGGTGCAGACGATGAAGAGCCGTGACAATGACCTGGTGGCTGGAATACTGAATAACCGGATGGAAATGAAGTGGCATACAAAGTATAGAAAACCGAGGCATATACTTGATGTCAACTTCGAAGACATTTACAACGTTTCCTTCCCAGATTATTGGCAGATGTGATACTACCCCTCCCCCTCTCTCACTCTTCTGACAATCGTTAATCTTATTTTTTGTTTTTTTCATAATGTGGAAGACCTTTTTGGGTTAGTCAGGCTTCTTGCCTATTTCAGTGTATTTCATGTGGAATTTATTCCAGAAGGGTGAGAATCGTGCAAGCACTGCTTACGTCCCACCTGATCAAATGTACACTTCACTGTTCGATTGTTCCAGCATTTTCAATATTACTCGCGAAGTTAAGGATAAGTGTAATAAGTTTGGCCTTACTCAACGAGATCTTACCACTCCAAATATCATTGCATCACTGAGATTGTGAGCATCATCAAGCACCTGAAAAGTAATAAGGCAGCTGGTATCGAACCATCACCAACGGTACCCTCCAGAATCTACCATCTAGTGTCATTTGCTGTATCACCAAGGTCATGCTGGCATATCAGACATTTCCAAAGTGCCTGAAAGGACTAAGTCATCCTCACCGTTCCCAAACCTGGACTTGATCCTGCTGTTCCTGCCATTAGCTTGCTGTCCATGCTTTCCAAGGTCTTTGAGCGCATTATTCTCAAGAGATTCAACGACTATTGCGAGGCAAACAACCTTATTCGTAAGGAGCAATTTGGTTTTCGTTCGCGTCACTCTTGGCAGCTACAGGTTTGGAGGTTAGTTGCTGATCTAAGCGTTCCTCTCAATCTTTCCATGTTTGGTGGTCTCGTATTCCTCGACGTTCAAAGGCGTTTGATCAAGTCTGGCATGATGGTCTCCTTTTCAAGATGATTTCTTGTGGGTTCCCTGATGACATAATTGCTTTGGTTCGCTCCTTCCTGACAAGTAAGAACTTTCGTGTCAAGATTAGTGACTCCTTGTCTGACCCCTGTGATATAAAAGCTGGTGTCCCCCAAGGCTCTGTCTTGGGCCCAGCCATGTTTAACTTCTTTATTCATGACTTTCCCAAGTTTGCAAAATGCAATCTCTACTTGTTTGCGGACGACGGAGCTATCATGACTTGGGCACGTAACCCTGCCCACGTCATCAGTCGACTGCAAAAACCTTTACATCAGTGCGAGAGCTGGTTCACTAACAAAAAGTAAGTGGGGATTACAGCTGAATGTCAAACAGTGTAAAGTCATGTTTATCACTCGCAAACGCAAAAATCCTCCAAGGCCTTTCTTCCTATACGGTAGGAAGCTTGAATGGGTAAGAAATTATAAGTACCTTGGTGTTATGATTGACTCCAAGCTCAACTGGAACGACCAAATTCAATATGCGCTCAACAAGACCAAGAAAGCGAACTGGGGCGAAACAGCGCTCTTGGAGTGGATAACAAACTATTGTTGTACAAGGTAGTTAGTTATACGTACCATTTTGCTTCACGGTATGCCTGCTTGGGGTACTATTTGCAAATCAAGGTGGAGGAATCTTCGGACCTTCCAAAATGTTGCTCTACAGTCCATTGCCCAACTTGACAGAAGAGTTGTCAACAACCACTCTATCTACGATAATCTAAGGATGCCCCACCTTGATACCTATGTCCAGACACTTCTGATGAACACGCTGCCCAAGATGGAAAATCATGAAAATACTCTGGTCTCCGGTATTCTGGATCACTCGTTGTTAAGAGTCCTCTCAGGTTTCGAAGTCCCCGTCATATCCTGGATGTCTGTTTCGATGACATAAGCAAGGCCGTCTTCCCCAACTACTTGATCTTTTAGATCCTGTTGATTGGGGTCTCTGTTCGTCAATCTACAATCAGACTCTCGTCCCTGCCTTGTAGGGACTTCCTTTCTGGATGACTTAAGAGGATCATCAGACTTCTTTCCCACCTCAGTGTACACCATCTGGTTTACTTTATGGGCAAACGTGCAAAATGAGCTAGGCTCCTGGACCATTCGCGTCTTTTCTTTCCATTTCACTGATCGATTGCCGATTGTCCAGGATAAACTTAAGAAGTGTCGCTGCCATATGACCATGGCCTCTTACTAAGAGGTATTCGTCCCCTTACATGTTTTTCAACTGTGAGGCTTTGTTTCTCTTCAGTTGTAGAAGGGTCATTCCGTGTCAAATCAACACAATCTTCAGCAATAATTTACCTCACTCTCTCAGATATGGATGAAAATTGGCACAGAGGTAGTGTTCATATAGGCATAGAACACTACTCTTATTCAAAAATCTCAACCCGTTTTGAAACTATAGCTCTGCAAAAGTTCAAAAAATCAGTCAAAAAATCTTAACAGACCAATTTTCAAAATGGCCTAGAAGCTTTCCTAATTGAGCTAGAGAGTCGTGGTAGGTGCCGTTTTACAGCAGTTTCCAAGACTTTTTCAATGATATACAACACAATTAGTGTTTCAAAAAATTTAAATAGGTAATACTTTATATAATACTGAAATGATTGTGTAAGTTTGAAAGTGGGATCATAATGGGTTTATGTTAAAATCTTTCTTTGAAAACAGCATTGCTGGTTAAAAAAAACATTACATAATACAACATGTTCTAAGTCCTAGGAAATAAAGCAAAAATAATAACTTATTTAATATGTCAAATTAATTGCAGTATTTGTTTTGTATAATATCAAGTAATAATTATAAATTATTATACAGGGTGTTCAAAAAAGTCTGGTAACATGGCAGATATCTCAAAGCTGCCAGTTAGGCGAGATCTGATGAGTGTGGTTTATAGGTAATAGGGGTGGGGAATTCATTGCCACACTCAAATTTGACTTTGCCCCCCAAATTTAAAGTCATCCATTTGCTAACTCGAAAACTATTAATTAATTTTATGGAAAAATTTCCGATTGCTACCCTGTAGAGCAACACCAGATTAGTCTAAAAACAATTTTTAATTACACCCTTCCCCTTGAAAGATTTTGAGAAAATGGGCGAGAAAGAGTCACACAAGGTCAGGTTGGGCTGGCCAAGTTGGCTGAGGTTTCTAACACATTTGAATTGCAGTGAAGCACACCATTAGGGAGGCTTATTAAGTGACATGGTAGGTAGAAATTGTTGAGCAAATTTATTTGGTTCGTTTAAATCTTACCAAAAAATGTTTCTTTCTAATTGAGAAAGTGTTTGATGTGCTGACCATCAGCTGCAAGGCACATTTTCGCACGTGTCACAATCGATTCCTGCACATTAGTCATAATTGTGTCTGGAATGCTGGAACAAACTGCTACAATCCTTTCTAGAAGGTCAGCTACTGTTGGTGGTGGTGTGTCGTAAACTTTGTTGTTCACATAACCCCACAGGAAGAAGTTTAATGGTGTGAGGTCTGGCAATCGTGGCGGCCAAGGTTCTGGTTCACATGTGATACCTTCACGATTAATCGTGTCTGGCATTGTTTATTTTCATAAAGAAATTTATTTATTTATTTACTTTTAATAAAAATTTGATTTTCAAATAAAGCAGGCACGGTAAAATTAATTTAGACATGTAATTTGTCGTAACGGGTAGGCATTTTTAGACAACGTTTTTTTAAAAAATTTGAATATTAAATAGACCAGGACGAAAATCTGATGTTTGTTCACGTGATTCTTTTTCGATCGGTCGGCATCGGTCGGACCAGAGCACAATAGGACAAACGTAGCAAAAACCTGGCCATAATTGCATGTTTTAAAAAAATGCATATTAAACTGCTTTTTTTTTATTTAAAAAATGTAATACATTTAAGGTGCAATTAAAATAATTTATTTAAATTCTGAAATATTTATCTTACAAATTTGCTTTAATAGAAATTATTAAATTAATTAATGAATATAATGAAATAAATTAAAATACAGTACGTGACATTGAAAATGCAACACCATGAACGAAAGGGCAAAGGCATATGCAAATTGCATGATTGACCCAGCCACAACTATCGAGAAACAGAGATATAATACTCGGCGAATGAGACCAATGATGTGACCCATTTCACAGAGATATGTAAATGATGCGAATTGCGCGGGAAAGCTTAAATTTTCCGAATAAAGCTAACTGCGGTTGCTTAATAAAAACTAAGGTTAAACAAAACAAGATGTAAATATTAAACAGCTCTATAACTAAAAGTATTCGTGTAATTGGATAAAGTTATGTACTGATAAGCGAAAATCTGGATATAAACTTAAAAATTGGATTATGATTATCAAAACCAATTAGTTTTTAATGGTTTTTATATGTTAATCAGTTTTAATTGTTGTTACCATATATACTAATTTATTTTATTTTCTTTTGATGCTTTTCCGAATATACGAGCACGATGTGCTCATGGGAAATTCATCTTATTATATATTTGTATGTTTCTTACATTGGAATAAATAAATAAATAAATAAATAAATAAATAAATAAATTAGCAATTATATGTTAATTTTTTAAAAAATCTATATATTTAAGTTACAAGGGTGATTCTTTCGACAGTTCGTTGGTGAAAATTACTACATCTATAAACCTCATTTTGGTCTTAAATGAAAGGTCTTGGTCTGTAGATATGTCAAATTTAGATTTTTGTGTCCATAATTACTATAAATTAGCGCGATTTTATAATTCAAAATGCTTAACTAGTCAAATCAAACAATCCTCTCCACAATGATGTCGCATTCAACAACTTTGCTACCATTGATGATCAGATCAACAACAATTACATAAACAATTAACAACGATGATAATAAACAACAATATAGGCATAAACAGATGGAGAGGGGTTGTTCACCGTCAAATTTTGACGGAATCTATCTAAAGATTTGCATGCTAACCAAAACAAATTTATTTTCAGTCATGAAAAAAGTTGTTTTGTTTTAAAGATATTAAAGAATATTACTGAAGCATTTGTTTTTTGTTTTTGTTTGTTTTTTTTATTAAAATTTTATATCACTTACAAGGAGAAAAAAGCCGAGGTTACAAAAATGAATAAAATTAATGGTTTTTTTGAACAAGTTAGACAGAATAAAATGAGCGCCTGAAATTTAAATGATGTTTGCTGGCTTGGGTAAACAAACAAACACAAGAAAACTTCAATATAATAAACTACAGTACATATCAAACAAAAAAAACTTCAAAAAACGTTTCTTGTCAACTACAAGTAATGCATACACTGAGTAGCCAGTTTATTAGGAATCCCATGACTATGCAAATCCATTGGCATGGCAATTACTACCTATCAGTTGGTCCGTGACAATCGATACCAATATAAAGCGAGAACACACCTGCCAACTGCAAGTGGTTTGACCGTCACCATGGGGGAAACAAAGAATCTGAGCGACTTCGAGCGCGGTATGATAGTTGGTGCCCGACGAGGTGGACTGACTATTTCCGAAACCGCACGTCTTCTAAACTTTTCTTGAACAACCATTTCAAGGGTTTACCAGGACTGGTTAAACAACCAAAAAACAACCAACCAGAGACAATCCTGTGGTCGCAAACGACTCGTCGATCCAAGGGGTGAGCGTAGAATGGGAACGCTTATTCGTGCGAATAGAAACGTCACGACTCGTCAACTAACCGTGGAGTACAACACTGGACCGCAGGATAACATCTCTGAACGCACTACACGCCGTACATGGCAAGGATGGGCTGCAACAGCCAACGACCAGTCCGGGTACCTTTGATCTCCACCCAAAACTGCAAAAAAAAGTCTCCAATTTGCCCGTGATCACTAACACCGGGCCGTCGACGACTGGAAGAAGGTGTGCTGGTGGGATGAATCCCGTTTTCTATTGCACCAAGCAGATGGCCGAAGCAGAATTTGGAGACAATAGCAAGAAGCGATGGACCCCCTCCTGTCTGGTTTCCACTATTCAAGCTGGTGTAGGTACTGTAATGGTCTGAGGAATGTTTTCCTGGCATACTCTTGATCCGCTGATACCTTTAGAACAACGCCTTAATGGTCAGGGCTACCTTAACATTATTGCCGACCACATTCAATTCTTCATCGCTACTGTGTTTCCCTCATCAGAAGGAATACTTCCAGCAGGAGAATACTCCGTATCACAAGGCTCGTATCGGCATGGAATGGTTCCAGGAGCACGATAACGAATTCAACTTACTCCTCTAACCATCACAGTCCCTGGATTTGAAACCAATCTAACATCTTCGGGATGAGCTGGAACAGGTTATTCGAGGCATGGATCCACCATCATCCAATAAGCATCAACTGGAAGCAGCTGTTGCATCCGTATGGACAAACATCACGGAACAACGCTTCCAGCGGCTAATTGAATCCATGCCACAGCGAATTCGTGCTGTTATAGTTGCTAGGGGTGGCGCAACACAGTATTAGGCGGTGTTCGTAATAAACTGAATAGTCAGTGGATAAGAATTAATAACCAGAAAAAAGTAATAATAGTAATAATCAAATGATTTTTTTTTCTGGTTTCGATAGGTTTTACCAATTTTAAATGTCACTATCGCTGTCTTAATTGTCACGTTTGCTGAAATCAAAAGTTGAAAACGTCTTTAGATAAATGTCTTTTCTTTTTGGAGAGCAGAGTTCGCAAGCTGGAAATCAGGGAATCTGAAGTCACAAGGAGGAGATTGAACAGATCTTCATGCATGCGGTTCTCGAGATGTTTCTAGTGTGACTTCTTCTAAAGCTTTTCAGATCTTTATTTCTTGCTTCTGGAGCCTCTTCTGAAAGCTGACCTACTAGAACCATTGCTGCATATAATATTGATGAACCAAGAATGAGAATTTTGTGCACATTTGCTGGCATATTGAACCAGGCGTAATTTTTGACATATAACCTGACGGTTTCAGAGACATAGTTATCAAATTTATTAGGATGTATCTCGTGACCTGAAGACAAAGTATTAAGGACAAAACCAAATCGATGGATAAGTTCTTTATCGATTCCGGTTACTGAGGAAGAGCAGCAGAAGAGGAAGACGCTAAATGTTCAAGGCTGCAGCGAGAATCAAGTCCACACCGTGAAATCTGATTACAACGAAAGAGAAGACGTAAATCTCAAGCTACAGCGTCTGTAACAGCACACCAACATACAGTGCGACTGGAGCGCAACAGACGACGAACCTCGGCAACCAGAGCCTCTAAAACTCCAGATCAACATGCAGAGCAACTGGAGCGTCAGAGACGACGAACCTCGACAACCAGCGCCTCTAAAACTCCAGATCAACATGCAAAGCGACTGGAGCGCAATAGACAACAAGCCTCTCATGCTCGAGCTGCTGAGACAACAAGCCTCTCATGCTCGAGCTGCTGAGACACTAGAACAACGAGAGACACGACTGGAGCGAGATCGCCTACGACGTCAACGACTGAATGCCGACATTGCATCGTTCGACAAAGCCATCAATACATTCTGAGCTGTTATCGAAATCAAGCTTGCTTGTGTGCCTCTGCTGCAAAAGTCACCTAACCAGCAAGAAGACTACACACCCATCGAAGGCATATTGGAACAACTTGGAAACTGGTGATATACCTAAAGTCATTCTAGTATTATAACAAGCAGAACAGTGACTATTGGCCAGAATAACACCATTTCTCAAGGTAGTCAAGTATAACGGGCGGTTTGGACAATATGGTTTCCGTGGACAAGGAGTACTCTTCGCTCAGGACATTTTCGAAGTTACCGAGAAGATATCAACCATGCTCCCAAGATCGACTGACAATTCCGGAATCGTCGTTGTTACGGAACATCTCGAGAACATAAACATTACAAGTGAGTTCTCAATATCTTGGCTAAGACTCCTTGCTGTCTATGATGGCTGATCAGCCACAATTCGTTGTATCGAGATGGCATTGTCGACGAAGAGGCACAAATCAATGAACAAGATTTAATACGAGTTATGGAGATACCACAGCAAACACCAGCAATCAATGAGCAACAAGAACCAAGCGCCTACATATCGATTGGAGATGCATCAAGAATCACACGAGGTTCATGGCATCAAGCAGAAGGGGGATTCTTCATGTCGAGATACGCCGGAGTACAGTGCTGTGTAATGGTATTGTCAAACATCGTACGAGCAGCCATACTTCCACCTCGATTATGGAACAAGACCACATTAGATAGTAACATGGTCGAGGCTGATCAAATGTACTCAGCCATAGTATCAACTTCAAGCAACAATCCCAATGGCTATCCAATTTCTGATAGTGGCTATCTCTCCGTGCGCAACTTCGATGTCATCAAGAGAGACTTCGTCATGTTCCACATCACATTCATCATGGATTATGAAGAACCAGCACTCTTTGGAAGTCTACAAGTTACTGCAAATCATTCTGTCGGCATCTCACCTGCGACAAGCTCTGGAGGACCTCTTCGCCAATCATAATGCAGGAGTACTGATAGCAGAATCAAAGTCACTAGGAGTACTGTATTATAAAAACAACTCCTGCGGACCAAAGGGCGCTACTGCAGCAAATGGAAAGGTTTGTGTCATCGAATGCGACAATATCCAAGAGCTTCATCGGATCTGTAAGCGAGCTACGTGTTCACGAAACGAGCTACGTGTTCACCTTAGATTATATTGATGTGCACCCGAAAAAAACATGCTGACAATCGAACAATACCTGGAGATGACAGCACAGGCGATACCACCACAGCAGATTGAGACAACACCAATTGTCGAACAGGCAGACCAAATGCAGCCAATTCCAATACAGACATCAGTGATGGTTCCGTTGGATTGTAATCAGCCAGACGTGGATGAAGAATTGGAAGTATCGGAGAATGCCAACGAAATTGTGCGCAAGACCAAGGACATCATCGTGAATGAGGGACACGAATTGAAAGCTGAAGAGTTAGCGTGGTTCTACCTTTTCCCCTATGGAAGAAATGGCTTGAAGGAAGTTCGACCTATCAACATATCAACGCTTGAGTACTTCCAATACAGAATACTGGGTAGCGACACAAGATTCCAACGCAATGACTACCTATTCTATGCATTATCCATGTTTGAATATCACCGGGCTAAATCAGCAATTGCAGCATGCGGTAAGAATATTGAAGGCCACGAAGGAAGGCTCGAAGACGTTGAAGAATTTCAGATGGTCATCAGCTTACTAGCCTACGACTCTGAACGAGTTAATTGCACAATTAGGATGTCTGGGTCCACCTACCTACTTCTTAACTCAACTGCAACGATCTCAACTGGCGGATCTATGAGAAGAGTTTACTCACAGCCGACGGCAGACCTCATGATAACCCCACCGAAATAGACATGCAAGCTTACACAACGGTTAATTGAGCAATACCTTGTCGTCGTCAGCCGGCACTTCTTTATTAGATTCAACGCCCTTCACGTTTCTCAAGAACAATATCAAAGCCCTCGGAGGACAAGTGCAGGATTACTGGTGGAGAATAGAGTTTCAAAATCGCGGAAGTCCATATCTTCACATGCTTACATGGATAAAGGGCCACCCACCATTTCATACTGAACAGGTCATCCAAGAACTTGACAAAGTGTGCTCCTGTGAGATGCTAACACAAACATGCAGACCTACATCGGCTAGGAACAAACATGCTTTTATCATCATCACACACACTCACACACACACACACACACACACACACACACACACACACACACATACATACATACAAAGGGTGGAACATCAACATATAGATTCAGCTTCCCTCGTGAATTGTGCTCCGAGACCCAATTCGTCGTCCATTCATCAGATGACTTTGTAAGAAGCGGAGGAAGAATATGCCTATAGAAACGACGAGAAGAGGATCGATGGGTTAACAACTACAACCCAAACATTTTAAGGCTATGGAAAGGTAATATGGACATCCAACCATGTGGATCAAACGAGGCGATTGCATTCTACATCGCGAAGTACATGTCAAAGTCAGAACCGACTGAACTCGACGGCAGCATTGCAGAAGCCATTCGTCTCATACAGCGAGAAGACTCACACCTCTCAAGAAAATTATTCAAAATGTGTATGCAAATACTGAACCAACAGCAAGTCTCAGCTTGTGCATGCGCATACAGACTCAGTCACGTTAACCTGCACGCTAGCTCAAGAAAATGCATATTCCTTAACACTTGCAAGCCAGACCAAAGATACAGGGTATTGAAATGTGACCAGTCAAACAGAGTCGCTAGATTCTGTAGCAACATATTTGACAGATATGAGAAGCGCCCACTGCAACATGCAGATTATGATTTCAATAACATGAGCCTGACCGAGTTTGCGATGCTCTGCGAACCATACTACAAGAAACAAGATGAGTATGAGAAGAGCATTGACCAGGATGCCTACGAACCTCAACAACCCCGACGAAGGAGACTAATTCACCTTATAGACAATTCCAAGATGACCATCAGAAATACGTGTACCACACTTTGTGGTTTCTGCAGATCCGGAGAACTACTACTACAGTCTCCTTGTACAATACATGCCATAGCGATCGGATAGTGAGTTGCTACACCACTTCCACAAGAGAAGCCTTTTTTTGCAAGTGAGGCACGGCTCAAAGAAATCAGTGACCACATGGAAGAATTCAGAGAACGAGATAGACAACTGGAGAATGCATTCAACCAGGCACATGCATTCGAGATCCTGACATGGAAGAAGAACTAGAAGAAGAACTACAAGACCAGCCAATGAGCTATGAACAATTCCAGACCGCAAAAGAAGCGATGAGTCTAGGCCAGCGAGAAGTAATTATCAACATAACTTGCAGCGTACAGAACCAAAGGAACGGAAGTCACCACCGAGAGAGACTGTTCAACACAGTTGGAGCAGGTACCGGCAAGACCTTCGTGTTCAACCTCCTCAAGAACCAAGTCAACCTATGCTATGGGAAAAAGGCAGTTAAAGTCGGGGCATTAACTGGATTAGCAGCGCGAATAGTAGGAGGAACTACATTGCACATCCGGCTGCAAGTTCAGAAAGATGGTAGACTTGTCAACATGCCACTTCTGGTAGCTACCTCAGAAACATGCGACTGCAATGGAAAAAAATTGAGTTCCTCTTCATAGATGAGATCTCAATGGTCCCCTACGAGATGCTAAGCATGACCGACTCGCGACTGAAACAGCTAAAAAATAGCGAAAGTCTATTGGAGGACTCAACGTGATGCAATTGCCACCAGTTAGAGGAAATCAAGTCTTCAACCAACCGGCTAGATTTGCTCCCGCCACGAATTTATGGCGGTTATTCACAATGATTGAGTTAAAGCTGAATATTCGACAACAAGGAGACGCCACATTCTCAAGTATCCTCAATGCGCTACGAATTGGAAAACTGACTTCTGACCATCTAGCGGTCTTACTGGGCAAAGTTAATAAGGCAGCAACTGGAGAGTTTACAACAGAGAAGGCTCTGCACACATACCCTACAAATCGGTAAGTAGACGATCATAACAAGGCAGGCTTACAACATTTCGTGAGCCAAAATGCAGAAATATTCAAGATCATAGCGCAGGACCAACTGGTAGATGCAACACGATATTCCACAAATATTGACTTAAAAAACATATTACCAGCCTATATCAACAAAACTGGAGGCTTGCCGAAGAGCTGGAGATATTTGTGGGAGCCAAAGTCATGCTGAAATCTAATAATGATCTTGCTAAAGGATTGGTCAAAGGTGCAATAGGGAAAATTACGGAAATCATATGGCCACATTTCCGCAGAGCACAATTGTATGATGCAGACATTCTATCAGTTAGATTAGATTTCGGTGCAGATGGAATCCACATAATAAAACCAAAATCAGTACAATTCCCAGCGAAGTACAGCTCTGGCACTGCGGAAAGAAGAATGCTTCCACTAATAATATCATGGGCCGCAATAGTCCAAAAGGTGCAAGGCAGCACCGTAGACTACTCTGTAGTACATCTAGGTTCTAAGTTGTGCGCAGATGGCCAGGCATACGTAGCGCTTAGCAGAGCCAGATCTCTAGATGGTCTGCAAATTGATGAGTTGGAATGCTCCAAGGTAACTGGAATTGAGCCTTGCAATACTGAGGCGTTAACGGAAATGGAGCGTATGAGAAGTTACCGTCCAGCAAACTTGTAGGTTACTGACTGCAAATTCTCTAAAGAGTAAAGATTAAAAAGTATAAAATAAAAAGAGTAAAGAAAAACCTTTTTAAAGATACGCTTTTATTAAAATGTACTAAAAAGTAGAAAATAATTTTTGGGGTCAGAAAATGGTGTTTTTTTAATTACTTATGTGTAACAGGATAAAAAAAATAAAAGCGTGGGCGCCGAACATCACAGCTGAATGCTACCAGAAAATAATAATACTCAGAATACAGTAATGCCACTTTCTTACATATGCATAACTTACGTAATGTAAAATATGTTTTACAACATACGGATATAAGTTATACGGATAATCTTTGCAGCTTCTTCACTTCAGTGGGATTCGAAACCCTAGGTGCGTGGGGTGCGGACACATATCCTTTCGCAGGACCTCGGAAAGAGATTGAGGAACAACACTTTCAAACCCCGTGCATTCGCGACTTCCTACATCAACATGTACGTCGCAATGGAGTTTCAACGAGCAATCGCTTTATACATATTCTCGGCGCAATTCCATCCGAAGCTCCCTTATACATGATATTTACGTGAGTTCAAGTTCTTCGATGGTTTTAATTGTGCTTTCTTTGATTGTTTACTAATACAGTATGATTCAAAGTTCAAGTTGCTATCAAGTAAACTTATTCCCCAATATGCATCTCAAATTTGCAAGCAATATCGCATACAAAAATTAAAATTTCAAAAAATTTCATTCTCTTGGCGCCCACGCTTTTATTTATTTTTTTTCCTGTTACACATAAGTAATTAAAAAAACACCATTATCTGACCCCAAAAATTATTTTCTACTTTTTAGTACATTTTAATAAAAGCGTATGTTTAAAAAGGTTTTTTTTTTTTTTACTTTTTGTATTGTGTAACAGGCTGCCTGCGTTTAAAAAGTTTTTCATGCCATAGCTTCATTGACTTATGATTTGGAGGATCCTTTTTAAACTTTGTTTTGAACATTTTCCGAACTGTAATCATTGACTTAAATTCCGCAAACCATAACACGCATTGAGCTTTTTCTTGAACACTCGCCATTGTTTACTGCGTCTCGCGAAAAATAGAACAACGCGCCATTCGCGTGTTTCATTATCAACTTACGCGAGGCTAAGAAACTTTGAGTTTTTCTTTGTGAATAAAAAAATCTGTAATAGTTTTTGAGTAATAAACAAGTATAATACGGGAGATAATTTAGAAACACCCCGTAGATATTCTTTCCATGGCCATAAGGAAATAATTGTCTTCAGTTTTTCAGTTAGTTGGTCAATCCTAGAAACCGTTGACACGAATGTCTTTATCACAGATTACACTAGTCTGCAAATTTAAAAAAAATTTTGAGCCCCGACACTATTTCAGCTGATTCTTATGTAAAATGACCTCCTGATTACGAATATAACCTTCGTTTTCCCCCATCACCCACCATTTTCGGGAGATGTCCCCCAACCCATTTTTATCATTTTTCGATAGATTTACAGGGTTGAAAAGGTTGAAAATTCTTCTAAGGGGCTAGAGGGCTGAAAAGTTCTAAAACATAAACATTTATAGCAGGGGGGGGGGGGTACATAAGGGGGGGAAACCCTCTTTAATTGTTTAAAAAATCATTAAAATTTGATCGATCGATTTACCGTTTTTTTCGTATTTTTTTCATCAGTTACAATCATTCCCCGTTGCATACTCTGTAGATATGAAGGAGATCTACAGCAACATTAGTCGAATTCTTGATAAAATCAGTTATCATGATTATAATTGGAAACTTTGCGCCGACTTAAAAGTTGTGCCTTTACTAACGGGACTGCAAACAGGCTACACAAAACACTTCTGCTTCCTATGTGAATGGGACAGCCGAGCCCGAGACAAACATTATATCACACTGAACTGGCCTCTGCGAGAAAGGTTTACTCCTGGTCAGAAAAACGTCGCTAACAATCCTCTGGTCCCGCCTTTGCACATAAAACTCGGACTGGTGAAACAGTTTGTCAAAGCAATGGACAGAACAAGTATTGCATTTCTATTTTTTAAAACTAAATTTCCTCGTCTTAGTGAGGCTAAAATTAAGGAAGGAGTTTTCGTGGGCCCCCAAATTAGACAACTTTTCAAAGATTTGACATTTGTTGAACATCTGAACCAAAAAGAAAGACGAGCATGGCTTGCTTTCTAAAATGTGTGTAAAAAGTTTTTAGGTAACAACAAAAGTGTTAATTATGTCGATCATGTCGAGGAATTGGTGTCAGCATACAAGGATATGGGTTGTAACATGTATTTTCTGCATTCCCACCTGGACTTCCCTGGAAATTTAGGAGCAGTTTTGGATGAACACGGGGAATCGTTCCACCAAGACATCGCTAAGTTTGAGAAAAGATTTTCAGGGAAGTGGAATGCGAGTATGTTGGCAGAGTACTGCTGGTTTTCAATGAGAGAAACTTCTACCTCAGGATATAAAACGAAAGCAGGTACCAAATGAACTGAAAGTTTATATTTTTATTAATGGAAAAATATATATATAAAAGATAAGGGGGAAATAGCGAAAAAAATGTAAAATTAATCAAATTTTACTTATTTTTTTTAAATAGTGAAATGGTTAACCCCACCCCTTACCCCCCCCCCCCCCCTACTATACATGATCATTTTCTAGTACTGTTCACCCTTCAAGACTCTCAAAAGAATAATAAAAGCTGAAATAAACCTTTTCATCCATTGAAATATATCGAAAAATGATAAAATTGGGTTAGGGCATCCCCCGATAACGGTGGATGATGGGGAAAAACGGAGGTCATATTCGGATTCAGGAGGTTATTTTACGTAAGAATCAGCCAAAATTGAGTCGGGGCTTTTTTTCATGCAGACCAGTGTTATCCACTCTTGGTCTTCGTGACATCATTTGCTTATTCTTTCTCAAATCATAAAAATAATAAGACAACTCGTCTGGAACATCCAGATTAAATTTTGTCTCATCTGAGAGGATGATCTTTCTCCAATCAGTACTTCAACTCATATGTTGTGCAAATTTCAGTCTGGCGTTGTCTGGCTGTTTTCGGTTTATCTTTTTTTGCTGTAAAGTTGGAGTAGACAGAACCTCTGGACAGTACGCACACAACAAGAGAGTAGATAACTCTACTTCAGTAGCAAGTCTTCTGAAAGTTAAATGCTGCCCTTCTGATCTATGAATTGAACCGTACAATTTGTACGAGGCCGTCCCGATCGTTTTATGCATGATTTAGAATTTTTAACAGCTGTATTTACAGCACATAAATTGCCTTCAATAATTTGTGAACTTTGTCTGTTTGGTTTACTTTCTGATTTGAAAGCTGAAATCTGACCTCTCAAATTCTGCCAAATGTTTTCGTCTAGGCATCTTGTGTTTTATGGCTTGAACAGGATACTCTTTTATATTAAATTCCTGATTCAGATTCAAGCATAGATAATATGTGAAACGGTTTAATTTATTCTTTTACGCAGTGAACTTAAACTTTTGTCGACTTGGTACGTTACTTTTTGTCAATAAAATTTGATTTATTTTGCAAATCTGTTTGAAACTTAATTTTGTAGTGTAATTATACACAATAAAATTACATTATTAATATGGTAATTTTAAGCAACCATCATTGTAAAATTGAAAAAAAAAAATCAGTGAATTTAGGCCCGTGTTCTGAATGATAATGTAAGAGGCATGCGTGAAGTGAAGGGAAATGTAGTGGATGTAATCTGTACGACTGATTAAACTATCGTTTGCTGGCTATGTGGGTGTGAAATATTGAAGAGAGAAGGCTGATTAATTTTTACACAACAGTACTTTTGTCACAGCAAGAAGATAAAGTAACTAAAATCTGCGTAACTCTAAATAGGGAGGCGTAAATTTTTACAAGTTATGGATAATTTGCCATTATTTTAATGAAGTTAACAATGGAAATTGAATGATAATTGCTTTTAATTTAACGACTGAGATCATTTTTTTTTAATTAGATAAAGAATGCTTAAGTAATACTTACTCAAAAACAAATTAACAGAAAAAGAATTGCATCAAATCTTAAAAAAGTGAACGTGTAGGAGTAGGGGAGAGCGGGTAACAGTGAGACATTCAATGTAGCATCCAGGAAAGACATCACCAGCAACTAGTGCTACCATAGCTAAAAGGTGAACTTAATCATCTATGCACCCGTCTAGTTTCAGTTCTCTAGGATCCCTGCAGGCTCAAGAAAACTGTACATGCATAAGTTAAGGTTAGTAATGTAAATTTTCTTGATTGCCAATTATAGTACATTGTTCACCACGTTTATAGCAATTGATAAAAAGATAGCTATATATGGAATGCTTATTCATTAAGCTTTCTGAAATGTATAAGCGATTTAAAAATTAAATGGAAACTTAGGCCTACAGGCTTGAAAAATTAAACCATGTGGTGTGGGTAACAGTGAGACAAAATGATTTGGGGAAAAGTGAGACGGGTTTCTCAGTGTTACCCACCACAGCATGTTGAATTCTGCATGATGTAGTATATCAAAGAATCATTATTGTTTGGCAAAAGAATTTCATATTTTATATTTTCCTTAAATCACAATAGTTATAAAATTTGAAGCCAACATATTATAATAGTGTTATTATTCTCCTTTTTGTACTCCTTTTCAATGTTAATGTATGATTTTAATCTTTCAAAATTTTTTTAAATTTAGAAGAATATGTTGTAATTCAATTAATAATTATTGTAATAATTTTAAATCAAAATAAATTCACCAAAAAAGCATGTCTCATTCTTACCCAACCCTGGGGAAGAGTAAGACAATGTGCTTCAGATTTGTTTGATTTTTTTTCATCGAAGGTTTTTCATAATAAAATCTGAAATTAAATTATGTCATAGCTGTATAAGTTTAGTATTTCACAGAAAAAATTCGTTGCATTTGATCCATTGTAACATGAAAAAACTGCTTTAGAAAAAAGTGTGTCTCACTGTTACCCACTCTCCCCTACTATGCAAGCTTTCTATTTAGAGGGGAGATAAGAAAAATGAAGGGTTGCTGGTAGGCGCAATGGGATTTGCTTTGAGGAGATAAAATCTTAGAGGAGGGATGGGTGGGTAGAGAGCGTATGCAGCCTTGGCTGCTGCCTGACAAGCTGTTCAAAGATAGTTGCAGTGGAAACCACGTGACTGGTGGCAAAATTGAACGGGCATTACTATGGGCAGTACTAATTAAGCGTTGTTTTAGGTTGATAATTTAAGAATAACAGATCAATTTTAATTTTTTTCAGAGTTCATCACGAGTAGTAAGATTGATTTAATGTATATATTAGAATTTTAAAATAAATTATTGTTACTAATATTTTTAAAAAATCTTGAATTTCAATTTGTTTTTGGTGTGGTATTCCTTCCTACGGATTAAAATAATCCCAAGGCAAAAATTAAATGCACAGAGTAGAACATTTAATAAACAATCTTGCACATTATTACATTATATTACAAAATAAAATAATTAAATTACAAAGACACGGATCATAATAATAAAACTCTAAATTCTAAATTCATAAACATAAAAATGATTGAAAAACAAAATATTTAAACTCTGAAATTTACTGAAAACAATTTACTATTAAATTCTTATATTCATATTCAAAGAGATTTTAATAGAGAAGGGTAAAAACAGAACATTATATATACAAATAACAGAAATTAAATACTTAAAAAAATATGTAATTTTTTTTTTTACATATATTCAAATAACAGCAATTAAATACTTAAAAAA
>JAHWFO010096352.1:0-34639 GCA_023313115.1 Rhysida immarginata | reverse complement strand
ATATGAGGGTGGGGAATTCATTGCCGCACTCAAATTTGACTTTGACTCCCAAATTTAAGGTCATCCATTTGCTAACTCGAAAACTATTAAAGATAAAGAAAAATTTCCAATTGCCACCCTGTAGAGCAATACCACATTAGTCTAAAAACAATTTTTAATCACATCCTTCCCCTTGAAAGATTTTGAGAAAATGGGCGAGAAAGAGTCACTCAAGGAAAGAAAATTCCCAACGGTGTGCTTCACTGCAATTCAAATGTGTTAGAAACCTCAGCCAACTTGGCCAGCCCAAGCTTACCTGGGCAAATTCCCCACCCCACCCTATTACCTATAAACCACACTCATCAGATCTCGCCTACCTGGTAGCTTTGAGATATCTGCCATGTTACCAGACTTTTTGGATATTTCCAAACATAGATTGGTAAGTAACATCTTGGCGCCATGATATGGGCAATTCTGAGATATCCTCATTGTAATCTTTAAATGATGCTTGTAGGTCCTGCCGTGAAAACCAGTTTTTTTTTTTAGTTCCGAACTAGTTCCAATTTTATAAACCCCGTTTCTAAAGTCAACTACTTTTCCCGCAATATTTTTGGTATCAAGAGGTCCCCACGGTCGATTTTTCGGGCATTTAAAAATACAGAATTGCCAATTTCTAACAAAGGAAGCTCTTTGGCAGTGTCATCAACCATTTTCTCTGCAGCACGCTTGATACCTCTACGAGCTTTTTCTCTTTCAGTTAAAAAATATTTTGTTGACTTTTGCAAAGAAAACACAAAACATATGACCCATAACCTTTTTTGCGCTAAAAAAATTTTGAATTTTTGAAATTCTGACTTCGGATTCTTAAAGACCATCAAAAAGTAAAATGGGAATGTCTGCAAGACCTATCCTCTATCTCTTGTCTTCATCGATAAAATTGGGTTCAAAACTTTTAAAAGTTCCACACTTTCAGAACCTCTTATCTCCTAAACGGTTGGATCAATTGAAAATACACCAAGAATAATACCTTTCTCGAATGCTGTATACAATCTGAATATACCATTAAAAATAGGGGTTCTTATTTAAGATTTCAAAATTATCCCCCCCCCCACCTCACAAGATATTTCCATGTCTACACGTATATTGACCACCCTGTGCAGTATTCTCCCAGGAAAATTTTATCAGGTGGGTGGAAAAATAACAGCCGGGCGGACAAAAATTCAAAACAAATGAAATACTAGGTAACCACAAAAGTTTTTGTAGTTTTTAATTCCGGAAAACAAAATGATGTACACAAAAAGTAGTGTATCGCTAGTCCCCAAAGTAATCCCATTGGCATCTAGCACCTTCAGCCAACGTGTCTCCAATTGATCAATCCCCTGGGTGTAAAACTTGCCGGTCTTGGACTCAAAGAAGTCCGTGAGTGCCTTTCGCAGGTCTGTATCATTGGTGTAGGATTTTCCACGAAGATCGTTGTCCAGAGAATGGAAAAGGTGATAATCCTTTGGAGCAAGATCTGGTGAGTAAGGTGGATGACACAAAGTTTCCCAGCCAAGCCGCTCTATGGTTTCCCTGGCCACCCACGCCACATTTAGCCGGGCATTGTCATGAAGGAAGAGTACCCCTTTGCGATTCACCAAAGCTGGCTCCTTCTGTTGCAAAGCCTGTTGCACACGTTCCAACTGCTGGGAGTACAGGTCCCCAGTGATGGTTTGACCAGTTGTTAACAGCTCGTAGTGAACCATTTGGCGTCTAGTCCACCAGACCACAGCCTACTATATAGATAACAGCCTGTTCAATCGACAGTTTCCAAGTTTCACCGCAGTAAAGGAGGAGGGCGCTTTTAAGTAGGGTGAAATAGAGTGCCTTTATAACCAGAGTGGTTATAAAGGCACTCTAGGGTGAAAAAGCCTTACCACTGCTACCATTCTATTGTGTTCTATTGGTTAGCCTACAAACAGGCTGCATATTTAATCTTATTTTATATTTTATCTTATTATATTTTATCTTATATATTATATAATCTTATATTTCATCTTATATATTAATCTTAATCTTATAAAAAAGTTTTTTAACAATTATATAAGATTAAGTATTAAATAATGTTAATATATGAAATTAATATCTACTACAAGTACTATATTAATATATTAACATATAGTACTTATATATTAACATTATTTAATACTTAATCTTATATTTAATCTTATATGATTGTTAAAAAACTTTTTTTTTTAACATGTCGCATTTTTTTTTTTGAAAAGTAACATGCTTTGGCTTGTTAATGGTGCATATTAATTGATATCTAGGAAAATTGTTTCATTTTGACGCTTAAAAAGACTTGGTCAGCTGTAGCTCTGTACATAAGTAATCACCGTTGTTTCCAAAGTTTCCCATTCTAAAAGCGCCCTGACGTGAGAAGTCGTTGAACTAAGGCGGTCTTAAGATTTCAATGGAAATCGTGTCGATTGAACAGGCTGTTATTTATATGGTAGGCTATGGTAGGCCCACACTAGACTATGGGCATGGATGAAAAAAGACAACAAAAAAACAAAAAAAAAACACACGTGTTATTCTTCATCCATGCTATGGGGCTCATCAGAAATGGCAAATCCTGAATTTCTTGAACCAATGCCTTGCAGTGTGTTCATTCACAGAATTATCTCCAAACGCAAGACACATTGAAGCTGCTGCTGGCAAGCTCACCTTGAAGTCATAAAGCAAACATCACCTAACCATCTCCTTTGATACCTCCATTTGCCTTCACTTCTGCACGAGATGTGATTGATGTGAATGCCCAACAGCCCTGTATATATACAGGCTAACCTTCCTGCTTCCCCCCTGACAGATTTTGGACCACACTGTACACTCGTTTGCATATCTTCTATCACTTCCTTTTATGGCAACATAAAAACGGCAAGAACTTTTGTGGTTACCTAGTATTATGCATTGGTGGGCAATTTTTCATGTATTCAGCCGGGCGATCACCAAAATCAGCCGGGCGGGGCGCCCGTTCAAAAGAGTCTCTGTCTTATTGATGGTCTCCGGTTCAAAAGGGCCTAGGGTCTCTGCTGTATATTATAATAGTATTTAAGGGGGTGGCTACAGGGGCTATAGCCCTCCCCATTGGTCCTAAACTTATACCAGTAAGATAAATTGTAAAGATTTTTAATACTGCAACAATTTTACAAATTTACATTTACAAACTTCAGTATAGGAAAGACTCCAGGACCATCACTTCCCTGGGGAGGGGAGGAGGGGCTATTTGAAATAACCAGGGATGGATGAAAGTTCCAGATCCGCCACTGTAATACCACAACATATTGCATGTTCATCGCCATGAAAAATATTATTTTTTTCGTGTGAATTTCTGAATAAGTAAGTTCTATTTTACTTATTTCGTATAGCTGATACGGTACTAATTGTAGCAGATAATTAGACCGAGATTTAGAAAAGGGGGTACAAAGGCGCAAATCATTTCTAGTGAGTGTCTCATGATTTATTTCGAAAACTAGGGTACTAGTCCTTTACAGTCTCCCTTCTTCATCTTAACTACAGTGGCTAGAAGTAATAGTGTGGCAATTGAATACTAAATGCAGGCATGAGATTGTAATGAAGACTGATGACACCGCCAGATGGCATGACAATCTAATGCGCCGACAATTACTCTATAATGCATGGGATTCAATGTAAGTTTAACAGCACGAACGCTTTAAAAATACTTGTTTAATAAAATAAAATACGATTGTAAACTTGAAATAATATCCAGATAAACTAATTAAATGAATTTCAAAGCAGTATTCGTTTTATTTATTATTTAATCGAATAGTCATTTTTCTCATTTCTTGGTTGTTTTATATTTGTTTTACAGTTTCGTTATGTGTCTCTAAATTAAAATTTAAAATATAATAATATAACCCTGCAGTAACAAATAGCATTATCAAGTTCTACGTTCTTACGCGCTTGCACTTTCTAGTAAAAACACCAAACGAAAAAAGAAGTGCAAAACGTGAAAAAAGTAAACTTTTAAAGCTCAGACGTACACAATAACATGTAATAAATTATAAATTATGAAATTTGTAAAATATAAAAAGAACATTTCAATTTAAAAACCATTACACTTTTCCATATAATTATTTTCTGCGCTTAACTTTTTATAACAACAGCTATTCGATTAAATAATAAATAAAACGAATACTGCTTTGAAATTCATTTAATTAGTTTTTCTGGATATTATTTCAAGTTTACAATCTTATTTTATTTTATTAAACAAGTATTTTTAAAGCGTTCGTGCTGTTAAACTTACATTGAATCCCATGCATTATAGAGTAATTGTCGGCGCATTAGATTGTCGTGCCATCTGGCGGTGTCATCAGTCATGATGACACGAAATCAGCGGCAATGGACACACTATTACTTCTAGCCACTGTAATCTTAACGGAAAAAAAACAACATAATTTAAAAGGCGAAAAATGAAATCTTTTAAAACGGAAAAATAAAAGGAAAATTATTGCCAATAATATTACTTATATATTTAAACGCAACAGATGTTTAATAAAAAAAAAAACAACTTACAAGATTAGTTTTTTATTCTTAACATTTTAACGTGCTTTTGAATACTAGTTGTTTACAGCTATAAAAATTTTAGTTTTTTTTTTTTTCCCGTTGCACATAACAATTTCCGTTTTTGGAGTATTTCAGGTTTTCCACCACCCGAGTTTGGTGTAAATTTTGCAATTTCTATCTATTGATAAGTTTCAATCTAGATTAATATTCATGAAAGTTTGTGAAATGTTGACGTTTTATAGAATTGAGGGTATTATTTAATTGTAAACAGTTTAGAAATTCTAACTATGAAACATATGTAGATTAATTTTGTGTTTTTTTCCCCTTTCGAATTTACAGACCATGATTGCCAGGCCTGATGATCCAGCAGTGAACTCGAGGGTTTATGAATATGTACTCGTCATGTATTCTTGGTGAACTTGGTTTAGTGCATATATATCTTGAACAGTAAGGAGATCATTTATTAAAAATAATGGGTGATGCCGATTCGAGTGTAATCTGCCTGGGCTTTAACGATTCGACTGAATCGCAGCAGTGTATTTCAATCTCTTCCGATGAGGCTGAAAACTCGGACGATGAAATACAGATTGTCGATTCTAATAATCCTGGATTTAAAAAGAAAGCAAACAATCAGTCGGAACAGGATATTATAGTCATAGAAGACTCGCCTGCTGCTCATCATGGAGTTGGTCCTGCTGCCAATAGGTGTGTGGAAACCGAAAATATCGACTGCAATGTTAATTTTCTTTCGATTGAAAGCAGCACCTCAACTGCAGCGATCAAAGAAAAGAAAGTTCCGACGGGAAAGCGGTGTAAACAATTAACAACTTTGACGTCAACCAAAAAACAGAAATGTGACAAGAAAATTGTTAAACTTTCAGATACGAACGAACTTGGTGTGATTGTAATTAATAACACTGGACCATTGATTAATAACACTGGGCCGTTAACGAACGCTATTTCTGAAACGAGAAAGCCCCAACATTCAACATCAAATTCCAGTACAGTTTTCTTTACAATAGATAAAGTGCCAACACCTATATTAGCAGCGCATACGTCTAATATTCGCCGCTGGAGACGTGTAACAAAAAAAAAGTGTGAAAAAGTAACTGCCCCACCACGTTTGAGACCAATTTCAATTGATGGTTCGAATGTTGCCATGGCGTAAGTAATATGGTTGTTTATAGAAATTACATTTCTCTTGCTTTTTTTTTTAAATAAATATATTGCAAGTAAAACTTGCAATTATAACTGCCAAATATTAATAGTGGTTACTATAAATCCGATATAGTTCATGCTGATGATAAACATTTAATATTTTGGTGATATTTTGATCCTTGAAAATTAGTATATATTCCTAGAATATTGCTGACTGTAGCCAGGAGCCATTCACAAATATATTGCCTAGTGTATAATTTTAAGAGTTATGATCAGATCTTACTATGCACCCATAGGCACTGCGTGATGCACTGTGGAATTTAACAGCTGATAAGAGGGGGGGGGGGTATCTGGCATGCTTCTCCCCAATTGTGAAAAAATAGTTTCCATTAATTTTTACTAAATATTTGCTATATTTTTTACTATGGGTCGTTCCATATCTCAAGTAGCTTAACTACCCTTTAACCCGGCGTCACTCGCGCCAAATTTTATAACAGCACTACCCGCGCTGCGGTGTTTACACCGCACTTTTTAAAAGTAATTTTATTTGATAAAAAAAAAAGAACTCAGTGCAATTTTATATGATAACTCAAGATAATGAAATTTATAATCACTTATATAAATTAGAAGAAAATATTAAAATTAAGTGATTTTTTAAGTAAGCATGTTTATGTCAAAAATTTACTTACATGACTACTCGCGCAGCGGTGTTTGCACCGCAAAGTGAGACCATGCGTCGAAAACATAGCTTTAATCTTCACTTTAGATAAACTAAATGAGATCAACACCGGCGCTATCTGTTGCCAATAAGTTGTACTTGAAATACATGGAAGTTATCACAAGGTAGCGCCTCTGTATGATGAGCTATATCAAAAAAATCAAAAAGTGCGGTATAAACACTGCTCGCGCGAGTAACGCCGGGTTAAGTACCATTTCATTCAGTAAAATCCCATTACAATGCAACTCACTTTAACGTTCATTTTAAAATAACATTCACATTTAAAATCCTGGCAAAAATCATATTCTTTTAATGTGAAAAAGTTGTTTAACGTACCTCAAATTAATGTACTAATTTATTGTTCCATAGATATGCTCATTACAGCGGTTTTAGGTCGAAAGCCTTCTTCTAATTGAGAAACTGGAAAGGACTGTGGATAACGACATGACCAACTGACAACAACCTCTTGTCCACCTCTTCTTTTGTGGACAAGAGGTTGTTGTCAGTTGGTCTTGTTCTAATTGGCTAACTGAACAGCCGATGAGAAAATGACACATGGGAAAGCATCAAAGTCGCTTAGCCATTCAAAGTTAGTGTCATTGTTTTGGGAAGGCAAGTTTTACAAGCAAAGCAAACTTGAGGGTTCACTTTAGGACCAAAAATCTACGAGTCAGTTTGACTCCTCGGGCTGAAAACTGCAAGTCAAATTTCACAAGATTGAAATCAAATTTTACAAGGGGACCACACGGACATGTAATCATGGATATGGTTGAAATTTTCGGAGGTCAATCTACAACATTAATATACCTTCTGTGTAAAAGGATTTGAATCAGTGGCCTTTTGTTTCGGAAGAAAAGCATAAAATATTTTAATAGTGATGGCTACAGAAACAAAGGGCAGCAAGGCGTGCTCGAGGGCAATGGGGCACTGAACATCTGAAAGGGGCACTGAATGCAGCTAAATTCTTACTTTAAAGTTAATAAAAGTACATCCATTTCAGTGACCTACATTTATATTTTTAAGGCATAATGCTAACTTCGGAATCTGTATGAGATTAGGGCACGTTAAGGCTTTCTAATTTCTTCTAGCTAATCTCTTCCTTACTTTGTAATGCCGCAAAAAAGATGTCATCTGGCGGTACAGTTCTCAATAGTTCTTAAAGTATATTTTTCAACAATTTATGCACTATTTTTGGAGGATAAAATTGCGAATAATGATTGCATTAAGATTTTTAAACTTTATACCTTATACAGTTGATCTGTATTATCCCTCAACATTTTATTAATGTTAATTTAAACGTGAAAGCTTATTGAGGAATACTTCTCGCAGACGAAGCGGTTTGTTTTGACAGTTAAGTAACCACAGGAAACCACCGCACACAAATACAAAAGGGTTGACTTGTCAGCGCGGAAGATAAAAAAAAAAGCACAAGGAGTAACGCGATGAACAGCTCATCACGGCTACCAACTAAACTGATGTAGTTAGTTAATATTTTAAATGAATGTACTTAGTAGTTTAATTAAAATGTTTAATCTTGAAATCATTCACGCCACAATGATAAGCTCCAATGAATACTTAAGCCGCACATTGTTGGCATTTATTGGATTCAGTTTCCTGCGTTTGTGCAGCGCCGAAGGGCAGCGTGGGTGGGCCGAGGGGCAGCGTGGCGGGGCAAGGGGCAGCATGGCGCTGCGCCACGCTTATTTTACCTAGCTGCATCACTGTTTAAGTTTACTATCGTAGTGCCAGATAAGCCAAGTGGGAAGAAAGGTATTACAACTAAAAGCGGTGGTACAGTGGTTAACGTCTGGCTCTGTGGATTTACTGGCCCACGTTAGATTCCTGTAATATTGAATTTTTTTTTTCATTTTTTTTTTTTTTTGGTGTTTTTTGCCATTTTTATTTGTTTACATTTTGCATAGTAACATTCACATACATAAGCAGCACCATATAGGTAAAAAAAAAATGTGTTGCATTCTAATGTAGTGGTGCCAGTGACGGTACAATTGTGAATAGATTTTTATCGTTTCTTTTTCATTTCACTTGCCAAATTAACATCCATCTTCCATTTTTGGTTACTATGGAAATGGGTTTGGAGGGAGGGGAGGGGTGGAGAACGAATCTGTCATCGCACCGTCATCACCGCTACGTCTCCTCCAATCATGGATCAGCAATTACTGTCTGTGAAAATATTGTGCAACACATTTTGCATTTTTTTTTTGACCTGTGATGTTGCTTATGCATGTGAATATTACTAGGCAAAGTGTAAACAAATAATAATGGTGAAAAACAAAAAAAAAAATGAAAACAAAATTTCAATATTACAGCAATCGAACCTGGGCCAGCAAATCCACAGAGCCTGATGTCAACCACTGCACCACTGCTGTTAAGTTGTAAACCTTTCTTCCCACTTGGCTTATCTGGCACTATGATAGTAAACTTAAAATATCTTACGCTTTTCCTCCAAAACGAAAGACTATTGATTCAAGTCCTTTTACACAGAAGGTATATTAATGTTGTAGATTGACCTCCGAAAATTTCAACCATATCCGTGATTACATGTCCGTGTCATCCTTGTTGTTTTTTTTTAACTTAGGTATTTTTACATGCGTCCACAATCTCTGTAGTTAATTATTAGGGGCTTATTAAATTAATAGAAATTTAAACTAGACAGTATGGGTCTTGTTGCAAATGAGACAATATTGTTATACTTGGAGTAGAGAGAGGAAGAATTATTATGATATTGCTGCTGCATTGTCTGAAATGCTATTATAATTAAGCCGCCCAAGTGGCCGAGAGGCTAGGGTTGTAGGCTTTCTAGTTCTCGAGTCCACCTGGTCGTGGGTTCGAATCCTGCCGTGGGCATGGATGTTTGTGTTTGTCCCGGGCTGCGTACAGATATTACTTGTGTAAAAGGCGCAAAATGACCTTAGTAGTCGCCGCTAAAATTTCTAATAAACCAACCAACTATTATAATTATGCGTACTTGGAGACATTGAACAGTAGAAGTTTCTGTGTACTTTCATGAGGGTTCTGAAGCATAGAGTATGTCAGAAAGGGAATACCAGACTTTATATGCATAGCAATGACGAATAGTAGAATGACATCCACAACATTAATTCAACAATGGAAGCTATAATCTGTCCAATGAAAGTTGAACTGGGCATAGCCAGTCAAATTTCCAATTTCAGTTTTCACACACCACTAATTTTACTTAGCAAGATCCAACAATTGAAATCGGAAAATAAGTCTAATAATATATATATATATATATATAAACATTGACAAGAGACCAAAATCATTTAACTGTAACAGCATCATCAGTGATAGAGGACCAAACAAATACATTTTCTCAGTAAGAGCCCCCTAGTTTAAATTGAAAATTGCATGCATCATCTCGGGCCAGTAACAGAGGCCAGGCCTTGGTTCCTTTCAGTCATTCCTTTACTTTGCAAATGTCATTATTCATACATTACACTTTCATGCACTAAAAGTTTTCTCAAATTATAATTATGATAAACTATTCTGATTCATTTTCCTTATCTGAAATTATATCCTTATTCATCTCACAAGGAGAGTCCAACGTATTCTGACTCACTGATTTTAATAAAAAATTCTACAAGTAGCTTTTACCCAGTTAAATACCCATGAAAAGCCATTCGATGCACTTCTCAAAATTTTCTGAGAAAAAATTCATAAAGCTTGTTATCGATGACTTCACTTTATAAATGCCCGAATTGTGGAATAGGATTCTAATTAGTTGGGGTAGTCCAGTGGTAAGACACTGGAATCCTATTTTGCAATTTGGGTTCAAATCCAGTCTTCGATAAATGTTTTATTTCCTGCCTCAATTATTTTAATATGTATGCATTTACTAAATATAATCCTGAAAGGAAGGAAAAAAAAGTTTATTGAAGACTCAGGGGTGGATCTGGAATTATTTTTTTTTGAGCCACTGTTAACCACTTTCGTATTATTTTAGCCACCAGCGTTGCCAACTCAAAAAAGTTTTTCCCTCTAAATCTGAGCAAAATAATCCACTGAATTCAATTGTACAAATGAAATTAAATCCACTAAATTCAGAGGATTTTTGCATAATGTTTATGTAATATTCACAAAATTTATCGGAATATCTACTAATTGGCAACAATGATCCCAATAATGCAGGTGTCAATGCCCAAACGTCGAATACAGACAACTTAAATGATCTGAATAATTTTAAACTTCAAGTTAGAAGTAATTCAAGAATAGCCCCAGGTGAAAATGACAATTAAGGAAAATTATAATATAAACTTGATTTTTTTTTTTTTCGCCACCAAGTTTCGCCACTTCTATGTTTTTGGGGCCATTGGCGAAAGTGGCGATCAACAGCGCGACCCCTGAGACTGGATTTACACCCATATCTACAAAATAGAATTTCAGTGGCCTACCACTACGACAACTCGATAGCATGCTATTGTACAACTCGAGCATTGATGACAAACTTTATGAATTTTTTCACTCGGAAAATTTTGCATGGGTATTTAATTGGATGAAAGCTACTCGTAGCATTTTTTTTTTATATCAAAATCAGTGATTCAGAGTACATTTAGTCTGATTGTCAGTCCCTCCTCCATTAATACAGAACATTTCACATTTTCTTTATTGCTGGGATCACATGACCTGACCTCTATATCTGGCTTCAAATATCTGGATGAAGCTGGGATAAATGAGCAAATGTAATAGATTACTGTAATTTCACGCGGATAATCCACCTCCCAGATATTCCTGTAAAAATTTTCTCTGATAATCCGCTTCTCAGAAAATCCGCGGAATATCGGAGAGTTCAAGGCCTAAATAATTCCGCTCGTGTAAAAAGTGGCACATTTCAAATCTTACTCAAAATGTTTAAACATTCTATCTCCAATCCAAGCTCGGAATATCATTTCTAATTAATAACCAATGTAAATTCAGTATTTAACTTAAGAATAAATAATAAATGTTTTAAAAAAAAAAATTGCGTTTTTCCGATTAAGTCCAAGTTCTTCACGTTTGGATAGCCATTGTCAAAATTAATTTTCTTTCTGATGTTTCTAAGAATTATCACATAAATTCGTTTATAACTGTGTATTATTTTTACTTGAGCAGAAGAGTGTTAGAAATTACAGGGAAATTCAATTAGGGTCTGTGTTAAATCAAGGTTTTAAAAGTGCAGCAATTCGTCGGCGGTTAGGCCTATCGGAATGCATACATTGTCGGCGATTGCGAGCCTATTCTGAAAATGCACTAAATCATCAAAAATACTCAAAACTGTAAAGGAAAAAATTGTGCATTGTGAATATTATTTATTAACAAATTTTAATTAAAACTAACTAAATCTTATTCAACAAATATGAAACTAAGCAACTTCCGCGAATATTAAATGTTCTTTATCCGTCGTAAGGTTCAGTACTCTTCGTTTGTTTGGTTTGTTTTTTTTTCTTGTCTTCCCTGAATGTTGAGCGTTATTTTTGTATACATTACATGGGTGATGTCGAGAATTAATTATAATACTGAGTGTTATTTTTTCCTCATTATAATTTTTTGGTTAATCTTCACTATCTGCACATCGCAATTCTACCTGTCGATCGAGGGCCGTATTGCTTCTTGTTTCACAACATTGTGGTGGATTTTATAGATAGACATTAAAAAGATTAGCATGAAAGTATATAAGTACATGTATATAAGAAATTTAACGCTTTAAAAGTAAAGTGCCAAAAGTCAAATGGGTTTATTTGCTAAAAATTGACTCATGATTTTTTTGGCCAGCAAATCAAAATTGACTAAATTTTGATTGTCGGTCACACCCTTCTCACCATATTTTAAATTCATTTCATTTTGTCACATCCTGTCTTGTTTGAATATCTAATTAACTACAGAGATTGTACATGGTTCTCCCCGGGCCCTTTTGAAGGGACGTGCCATCTAGTTGACTTTGGTGAGCGCCTGGCTGATACAGGAAAACCTGAACAACACTGTATAATGTTTTATTTATTTTTAATTTTTGTTTGCATGGCTATTTTATCTTTTCACCCGCCTGAGAAAATTTTCTGGGGAGAACACTATTATAGGTAGGCCTATATGTAAAAATACAGAAACCAAAAAGATTCTATAATTTGGCTCGCATCTTGTGAAATTTGACTTGCAGTTTTCAGTCAAATTGTTTCGTCGATTTTTGTCCTGGCACGAAGCCTGACAATGGATCAAATCAGTGCTTTGCCACATGGCAGCTTTTAGTCATCCAAGGGGCCAAATCAAGGTTTAACAATGGTTTCTGCTTTGAAATATCTAGATCCTATCAGCAAATATTACAGGATTGGAGTGTCTACATCCTAAAATATGTTCTTAGCAAATGTTCTCAACTGGTATGATTGCTTGCATTTAAAGTGTGATTAATATTCTGAACTTAAGCCTAAAAAGTTCAGAGTAGTGTTCCCTAATTTCCTTGTAAGATAATTAGAGAAATATTGTATTCATATTTAGAATTTCTTACTGTTTAATCTCTACTTAAGAGTTCCTAGAATGAAAAAAAGGGGCCAATCAGAATTGTACACTTATCGATTGACATATTGAGCGGCCACACAAAAAATCATTTCATGGAGGCATCGCCTTGTTAAAAGTGAAAGTTATTCACTGTAGTATCTGCAAAGCATAAACTTGTTCTAGAGCCAATTGCAAAGACCAAATAATTCATAGTCAGGCCAAGGGGAATGCTTTGAACGTTTACATAAATAGAAAAGCTAATTATTTTAAAGAACGATTCTGGGAGCTCCTATTCATAAGTGTTTTGTCTGTTATAATCGATCAACTTGTGCTTAAATCTGATTGGTTCTCGCTAATTTTGCTCCCAACTTTGGTTGCGGTAGCTATGGTAAGTAAATTATTTACAGTACTCTATTTTTAATCCCATTTATACTATAGCACAATGTTACTATAGCACAATGTAGGTAAATGTGTATATCTGATTTTAAAATGCAAACTTTGGTGTAAATTATAAAGTCCAATTTAACATAGCCATATAATACTACCACAGTGATGGAAGAAATCCAAAACTGGTTATCAAAACCTAGAAGAAATTATTTACGGTAATTACTGTTAATAAAGGAGTGCATATGATTGATAGGTTTGATGTATGCACTGGATACCCTGTTTGAACAGGCCAGTCAGCCAGTGCAACTTTGGCCATAGTCTAAGGAGGAAAATTCTTCAACTCTGCTTGGGCTCTTTTGATGTTGATGATGCAACATCATACGCAGTGCATCAAGTGGTGTCAAGCAGATAATAATATATTGATGTAATCAGCTGGTTTCATTTCTTCAACTAAATTTTTAAAAGTGCTATTGTTAAAAAAAAAAAAAGTGCTTCAATCTAATTGTGTGTGCTTTGTTGTTCATTTGCATTAAGAACTAATCAGAATTCGCAGCATAAGAACAATAATGAATAAGGTAAAAAACATTTTTTTTATTCGTATGCCACGAATTCTGATTGGTTCTAATGAAAATAAACAACGAGGAACATTCTGCTATTCAATTGTCTGTTCGAGATCTGCGAATTCTGATTTGCTTTCTGTATTTATATAAATGGTGCATTTCGATGCATTGATCAGGATTTGCAATTCGTAATATTCACGGCCCTTTTCACAATGCAATTTGGAACAGGTTTAAGCAAGTAAGTTTTCATTTTATTGTTGTTGTTATGTTAATTGAAATCCGAATATGTATTAACTCTGCTGCCTCTGATGTAGATACGTCAGCAAAATATCCTTAGCAATGGACTAGTGTTAAAGGAAAAAGCGGAAGAATGTGTGAAATAGTTGAAAATCTACAACTTTGTTTGTTCGAATGGCTGGCTGGGGCACTTTTACAAACACTGGATAATGTGGGGGGAAAATGTTGGGTCCCCGAATTTTGTAATACTGGGAAACTTAGGGAATGCAGCTCTGAAATGTTTTTAACCTTTAACTTAATCCTTTTGCTGTTAAAGCTGATATACTCACCCAAAATTTCATTACTCTTACCTGTAGAGAATGGATTCACTTGTGTTATGCTGCAAGAGGTGGATAATTTCATGTCAGTAATGACCAAAAATTTTAATTATGCAGTAAAAGAGTTAAATAATAATTATCTTGCAGAACAAATGTAAAAAGTTTTCATTCTCTCTCTAGCAGCAAGGCATTATCTAAAAAAAAAGAAATCTATTAGCAGGCTATTTCAATTTTTAAAACTTAAAAGTAGAGAAATAACAAATAAAAAATATAAGTAGCCATTAAAAAACTTAAATACAGTAGTCCTTAATCACATGTATGTTATAAAAGCCAAATTAAAGAGTTTAGCAAATATTTTTGATCATCATTCTCCCTTTCTCTCATGCACAAACGTGCGCACTCCTGTTTCTCCCTCATGGCTAAAGCGTGTTTTCCATTTAGTGATTTTTTACCATTTGTTAGGTGTCTACAACATTTTAGTGTATTTTTGGAAATCATATTTGTTTTCCAATTAGCGATTTTCACACTTCTGCGTCTGTTAGGCATCTGTCATGCGATTTTCACACTTCGGATCTGGCATGGTTAGATATTTACGTGTTTTTTCAGGCGTCTTTTCAGATCTGAAAAATCGGTTGCAATCTATTCACTATGTATTCTGGGTACTGGTCTTTGCTGATTCAGATGCCGTAGCTGGTATTTGCAGACATGGGTTCTCATGACTTTTCCCTCATGAATATACAGGGTGTCTCAGAATTCATTGTACAAACTTCTAGGGGCGTTAGTATGGGTGATTCTAAGCAAAAACGTTCATATGAACATGGGTCCAAATTTGAACGATAACTGAGATATGAACAGAAATAAAAATGCTGCCACCAAGATCAACAAGTAAATAACTCAGGTTCTGTAAAGCCTAGAACAGTGTTTCTCAAAGTGGGCAATATCGCCCCCTAGGGGGCAGTGGGATCATTAGAGGGGGCGTTAAGTTACAAGTGGGTGATAGGGAAGGGGGGGGGGGGGGTCCGTTACCTGGGGGCGGGGGGGGGGGCGTTAAATTACAAGTGAGCAGTGGGGGAGGGGGGTTGCGAGACATGCGAATGTTGTCAGTCTTTAATTGATTGTCTGGGTTGAAAAAATAGCCCTTGTAATTTATTTTATCACCAATGATATTAGCAAAAAAGAATTTTTAAAATTTATAAATCCTTTCATATCTATAATTAATTATGCAAGTTCTTTATAAGATGCCAACTGCTCTTTCGATCCATCGTTATATCTCGCTTCCTCTCTCTCTCCCTTCTCCCGAACCAAGGACTTCCCCGATCCTACAATCTGTGATTCCCAAAGGATTTTTTATAATCTCTTTGATATTAGAAGAAACCTGAAGATGTGGGGATGGGGGCATTACTAAATTTTGTAAACGCTGAGGGGGTGTTCATAGAAATAAGTTTGAGAAACACTGGCCTAGAGTAATAAAATATGGGGGAATAACAGGGTACATAAGACTGTGTATACCGTTAAAATTTGATCGAATTCCAACAAGAAGTTTCCGAGTTACTCATTCAACATCATAAGACGTGCTCACTTGTGAGTGCTAACTAGCACTTGTTACAATTTTTACTGTGTAACTCGGAAACTTCTCGTTGGAATGCAATCAAATTTTAACGGTATACACAGTCTTATGTACCCTGCTATCCCCCCCAAATTTAATTAATCTAGGCTTTACAAAACCTTAGTTATTAACTTTTTGATCTATCGGCCTCGGTGGCTCAGTGGTTGTGTGATCGCCTCTGATGCCCGAGTACGTGGGTTTGATCCTGGCCGAGGACGACGAGGATTTTTCAGGGGGAAATCCTGAGATCACGCACTTCCTTCGGAAGGGAAGTAAAGTCGTTGGCCCCATGTAGTCGTTTGCCGGCTGCACGTTAAAGAAACCTTGCAAGGTAAAATTTGCGGCCCCTATAACGCCGTCCTGAAATGACCATAGCAGTTGAAAAGGACGTTAATATCAAACAAACCAAACCAAACCAATTCGTTATCTTGGTGGCGGCTTTTTTATTTCTGTTCATATCTCGGTTATCGTTCAAATTCAGACCCATGTTTATATGAACTTTTTTGCTTAGAATCACCCATACTAACTCCCATAGAAGTTTGTACAATGAATTCTGAGACACCCTATATTAATAAACTGGTTTTAAAAATTTGATGAATCATTTATTTACTAAGTAGAAATGATATAGTAATAAATTCAAAGCATGAACGTGATCGGAGTGGTCGATATCCTCTTTTCCATCGCCTTGAGAGAGCGACAATTGTTTGCCGTGACTTGACCAATCAGATCAGACCAGAATCTGGATAATGCCTGAAAGTCGCTAAATGGAAAATGACTGCGCTCATAAAGCATCTTGCAGGCGATGCCTAAAAGTCACTAAATGGAAAACGGGCTTACGTCTGTTAAAATAAGCCAATTGTTGTTTTACACTCCACAACATCTACAGCTAACCACAAATGGATTATTTCAGTTTTTTCCCTATAAAATGAAAAAAAAAATGTACAGCTGGAAAATTACTTTGTTAAAGTTAAGGAAAAAGAAACACATTGCTGAAAAAAAAAAAGTGTTTCATGCTAAAATAGGTAGGAACTGTGGGGAAACTCTTATCTCTTACTCATTAGCCAGTTAAGCTAATCACTTTTTTAACATCCATAATCTTAACAATGGAAATGATGATAATGCTCCCTTTTTAGATAATTTAAATTTTCAAATTTCAAAAAATTCTCAAATCTTAACACCTAAGCAAAGAATCTGGAACTTGATTATACAGGATGTCCATACTCACTATTCCTGAATTTATTGTACAAATGTATCAAAATTTACAGCATAGCATAGTTTGAATATATGAAATAAAGTTCTGTACGTACATTGAAAAGAAACTTGTAGAGGAATTTATAAATAGATTTATGTTTGAAATGACAAGTCATTTTCCTGAGGCATAGCTCAACATATTTGCACCTTTTTTGAGATGGGCATTTCAAGATGGCAAGAGTGACGTCTTATACCATCTGTGTAATTGCTCATCTATTGTGTCGGGATAATCTGCATATACTTTATTCTTTAAATATCCCTACAAAAAAAATTCAGGAATCGCCATAATTTTTCAGAATTTTGAAATTTTCACTTTTCAAAGTCAGACTACGGGAACTTTTAGACACCCTAAATTTGATAATCGACACATCTCAAAATAGCTGCAAATGTTTTGAGCTTTACCTTCAAATTAAATTTCATAAATTCTGTGTACAGGATGTCAGAAAAGTATCTTTATGCATTTAGACAATCAGTAAAAAGAAGCAAACAAGGAATTGCAGTTACGGTTTTGTGTGTTCAATATTGAAAGTATCAAAGTTTTTCTTGTTCAGAAATTTCTCTCCTATACCATCCTCAGGGGATTATGGTAATTTCTTGTTATTACTGTACATGAGAATTTTTTCCAGAAAAAAGACCCAAGATGGAATTTTTTATGGACATATGTATCTGTAAAGCAGTTGTTCTAGTAGTTTATTCGAAGTTTCTTGTATATTCTTGCATACAGTAAAACCTGTCTATAGTGACCACCCATGGGACCAACCAAAAGCGGTTGTTAAGCTCAGGTGGTTGTTATAAACAGGTTCAATAAAAAAAAAATTACAAATCAACAGTATCAACAATCCCAAGTGAGCGATCCTGTCCATTTGTGCTTTTTAGACAGCTTTGATAATGATTATTCAAAACTGAAACTTCGTCAAGAGAACAATTCAGTGATTAAGAATTAAAAATATTTGATTATTCAGACAGCTAAAGAGTTGAATTTCTTGACTTTCATCCACCATTTTGATTCCCCTCGACTAGGTAGAGCCCGGTCTTGATGTGCACAACCTGCTGCACACAGTGAGCGAAGGGCTCATTATGTCAGACAGGTTTTTCGCAACTGCACTCGAACTTTGCGACCAGGTGGACTTATGGAAACACCCCCCAGTGAAGTCACTAATTCCGCTGAACGTGCCACTTTGCATTTCTACTGAAGCAATGGTCTTCTGAAATTCCAGGTTGCGATTTTATCGTAGATTTTGTGAAGAAGACCTTTTACCATCTAGAGGAACATTTGCTTCCCAAACACAGGCCTAAGATAGTAAACAATATCAGCAGGCTAAAAGAATCGGTTGTTGCATTTTTGTATCTTTTGACTCTTGACTGGCTGATTACAGAGAATAGTGTAGTGGTGTAACTGGCAGTTAAGACTTGATTGGGTGCATAAGTGGTTGTTGTAGAAAAGTTTTTTAGTAAAGGTTTAGATACAAGGGGGTCAAAGATACTTGTTGCTGGTCGCGTTAGACAAGTAGTTGTTACACTAATAGATTTCCCATGTAACTTCCCGCAGGACCACAAAAATGGTCGTTAGCACAGGTTTACTGTATTTTATTTCTCGTAACCAGTCAAAAATGGGGATTGCTTTTTATAAGAGGATTAAATTTTTAACTGTTTATTTTGGCTCCGAAAGTGGAATCGCATTATACTAGATGCGCATTTTAGTAGAATAAATACAGTACTTGCCATGACTTTGTAAGTGACCCTCATATTATAGTACAAAACCCTTTATCCAAAATTCTAAAAAAAAAATGCATTTTTTCGGAGAGTCAAGTGTCAGGTATAAGGGTTGATTAGGGTAAATTTTATTATAATGTTAAAATTTTGCAATACCTATAAAGATTGGTAAAAATACATACCAGTGTCCCTGTACATCTGCTCTAGAATCATTGCTACCCATAGCTAACGTAGTTTCATGAACTTTAGTGTTTTTTTTCTCGTGCAATTTTTTTAATAAATAAGAAATAAGAACAATATAAATCTGTTCTTATTAAGCAAAGATGGTACGCTAAAAAATTTAATGCATAAATAAAACCGGTCTAGCCAATATCCTTCTACTTGTATTAAATGTTATGACTTTGCACTCGTGCTGATAAAACAAGTATTTGCTGTTTACCTGATAAGCAGTTATTTTTTCTTGCCTTTTGTTTTGACTTTGCGTGCAAATGCCAAACAAACAGAAGATAGACTTATTTTTTTTTTCCGCATTGAACATTTAACATACTGTGAAACTTCTTAAAACAAAATTTTTAATCATTTAGACATATTGCAAGATTTGCAGATTATTAATGGCTTGGGTCCAAGTTGTGCGGCTCATATTTTCATCAGTTTTTACTCATTGCAAACCAATTCTTGCAAGCCTGGTATCATTTGATTTATTGAAATGTCTTTTTCTTTAAAATCTGTGCTCTGAAGTTTTTTACATTTTTGTTTTCTCACATTTGTCATTAGAAGACCATCTTTTAACCATCATGGAGAGATAAATAATTTGCTTGATCATATGTAAAAAGTATTATTTCTATCTTGTCACATATTGTTATATCAATTTAATAATGGATAATATTACTCTTAAAATAAGATGTTTCTTCAGTAACTGTTAAAAAGTTTTATTTGCATCGATAACTTAAATTTGCCTGTGCTATAATTTATAATAAATTGTGACATTATATGGTTTTGGAAATCATTGGGGAGGGGGATCGAGCACAGCGGTAAGTAATTTTAGAGAGGGCATAGTTAGGTTACATCTGCATTACAATGGGGAAAGAGGGACTTAAAAATGAGCCAATTTTTCACGACGTAATTTATGGACGACCCCTTATATCATTCTTCGATGTTTGGCGATTGACATGTCCATCAGTTACATCAGGGTTGCAGATTTTACAGAAGGTTGTTAGAGATCTAGGATAATAAGTTACAGAGGGCCAGAAAAGATGGAAAACCCCTTTCGCCACCATCAAGTGACTTCGATCTGCTAGTCATGCATCGCAGATTCCACTAAAGGAGGCTAGAACGCAGAACACCAAGATCAATTCGTAACCACTCCTGTTAATACACTTTCCAAAGATCTTGCACTGTTTGTGGTCATCTCTTTCTAAGAGTTCATTTATTTAGGCCAAAGCCACAAAAATTCATAGGCAATGCTCCTGGTGACTTGATGGGTAAGTCGCTGAATGGAATGGAATAATGGCTTGGCTTTTATTCAATTGCTTCAATAAACATACGCCTCATCTAGTGTGACCATGTATTTCCACTTTTCATCTGCCAGGTATCGTTCATACAGTTTACGGTAGTTGGTCTGTCGCCCTATTTATTAGATTAAATACGGTTAAATATGTGATTGGGCATAGTTTCTATTAACTTCTATAAATATTCCAACTTTATTTTCTCATAACAATCATAAACAGCTAATTTCAACTCATTACATGAATGATATTGCTTGTTATTAGCATATACAAGTTTGGTTAATGCAGCCTAGACGTTCTCCATCGATTCTTATCAGGACATCTAGAAGGCCAATCCAAAACCCTGATTTTTTCACTTTTAAACCATTGCTTTTTTGCTTTTGATACATGGCATGAGGCATTGTCTTGCTGATAACGCCATTCACCTCCTCCAATGAGTGGGGCAAATGGGATGAGATGATCATATAGCATCTGATGATATAGCTTTGAGTCCATTCATTGGTTTGTCAGTCTTTCGTTCATAATCAAATGTCACCTACACCATGCCTCCACCACCTCCTGCTTGCCTGCTGAAAAATTCAGATTTCTCCATTCTTATTTCTCCAGAAATGCCTGTTTCCATCAGGGCCGCCCAAATTAAACTTTTTTTCATCCGAAAACACAATTCTTTCCATTGAACTTTCCATGTCATCACTCTTTTTACCCATTCCTTGTGCGCTGGAGTTAATTTTCGTTTTGCCTTCAGTTTTACGTATCCAGCATTATCATTGGCGTGTAAGCACGTTGCCATTGTGGTGTGTGATACAGGGGTACCTAACTCTTGGGCAAAGCTTCGGATTGACATCTATTTTTTGGTGGCAAGATGGAAAATGCGACGCTTTGCTCTTTTGGATAACACAGGTTTTCGTCCAGTACATTTTTCTTGTCCATACTGGTCTCTTTTTTTTCAACACATTTCTCTGTAGGATTTTCCCTGACCATGGTATAAGTACACTTATTGAATCTCTCATTCCTTTTAACTGACATCCTCGTGGCATTTTCGTTTATCTTTCTATTCAGCTAGTAAGTTTATATGGCTTATTTGAGTGCTTTCTTGACCTCGAATAATTGAATGGAATAATCTATGGTGTGTCCCATTCGATTATTACTTGTTTTTGAAGATGTGTCTATAAATGTTTTATATTTACAAAACATCAAACTAGTTTTTTGCATGTTTCTTAATAACTATAAGATAATTTTTTATTCTTTTCCATGATTGGTGTTTCCTTTGGTTGATTATTATATGTCATTATTAATTTTTTTGTTTAAACTGTGCTATTTAAATAAACCAGCGTTTTGGGAAGTGTGTCTATACTTTCTTTAAGCACCTTAAATATGCTAATTGCTACCATAGATTCCTAACAACCCTCTGTATTATAAACAACTGTGGATTTTATGCTCGGTTTTAGCAGGAAAAAATTTTTTTGAGTTGGCAACATGGTCCTGGTGGCAAAAAAATGTATAAAAGTGGCTATAAAAAAAATAATTCTAGATACACCTCTGCCATGTCAATAAGGCCCCAGAAAAGGCAAAACTGATTTGGGGAGGAACTAAGAACCAACTAGATTACAGTAAGTGGACTTTGTAAAATATCCAAATGAATTTTTTTTTTAATATGCTTTGTTTGAGGATGAGTCAAAACTTAACATGACACCAAACAGTGGCAATATTAAGGTTACATTTTGATGCTGCTTCACATTTTTCTTGTTTATTAGAATGAGCATGGTCTCTCACAGAACTTTAGGTTGGCTCTGCCTTTTCCTTGTATTTGCAGTGAATATGTAGTTTTACGTGTTTTTCATCTCCATTTGCAGGCATGGTAAAGAAGAAGCTTTTAGTTGCTATGGAATTAAACTTTGCATTGACTTCTTTTTAAAGAGAGGTCATACAGAGATCAAAGCATTTGTTCCTCAGTATCGCCGGAGAAAAAATAGTTTTGTAAAGGACCAGCACATCTTGGAAGAACTAGCCAAAGGAAAACAATTTGTTGTCTTCACACCATCTCGCGAAGTTGAAGGCTCATTAATCGCAAGTTACGATGACAGGTAAGTTCTTTTTGTAATTGCAAATAAAAAAGGTTTGCATCAGTAGAACAGCTTTAGTCAACTTTAATGAGAAAGATATTAGCATTATCACTGTGGGAATGGAATTTGTAGCTGGGGCAAGGATTTGAACGGTTCTTTGGATTTACCACTGTTGTGGTGAGGTCTACATTATTATATCAGTCCTGTGGATTGCAAATGCATGTGACTTAGGTTGGGACTTCTGTCGCTAAAGGGCATGTGTTAATGAGCCATTTTCAGTTTTCTTGGGGGTGTGGCTTGCACATGCGCTGTGGTTGCTTCCCGACAGGGAGAAGCATTTCCTGTTGGAACCTATCCCTGTTGCAATCTGCTTCTTCCAGCCAGCCGCGTGTGTAGTTGCTTCCGGTGGTTCGAAGAAACTGTTAAAGTCCCAGGTGAATGAACAAATCATCCTACACCAAAAGCAAGCTAAACCACAGCAGAAACCGGCTTCGGACCTTAACAAAATAAATTATAAACCAAAATTCCTATTATACAATAAAAATTACATGCACATGTGTATCGTCAGTTTTATGTAATTATTTTTGTACTTTATATAAGGAATTTATTATTTTGGAATAACCATGTTATCACATTGATTTAATTTTCTTATTCATTTTAATTTTATGTATTTACTAGCTGATATACCCGGCTTTCCCCGGCCCTTTTTTTTGATGAAAGTTTGCAATATCTGAATGGGAATATACAGTAAAAATTAACACATTAAAACAGCAAAAATTCATATAGAAAAAGCGAAAAAAAAATTTTTTAAATGTTCTTAATGGATGGCCCTCTAACAGTTTTCTCTGGTTTGTGTTGGAATGTTATGTATAACTGAGCGAGTTAACCATATTGCCGGAGAAACAATGTGTGGAATAATGTGTATGGCTACGAAATTGGGAGGAAATAGAATGAAAATGATACAATAGTTTGATCTGACGTTTTTTCAGCCCTGGCTACGGCTGTAAATTTGTGTGACCTGACCTTTAAAAACTCATTTGTTTATCTAAAAATTCAACAACTCCAAAATTCTTTTCGTGGATGGCGATGGATGTAATTGATCGTTTGTGTCTGTGTACACTGCAATTCCAACAATTGGTAAACTGTTAGGAAATAAAGAAATTAAACTGGAGCAAACTGCAAGCATCAGGTAAATGATATTAAATAGAAAAATGGATGGAAACATTCTGCGACTTGGATTCGAACCAGGAACCTCGACTGTCATGGTCGACACCTCTACTAATTGGGCTATGGTTTCTTAATTGAAGAGGTTATGAGTCATAACTTATGACACTCCCGTTTAAACGCGATCCCGTATTATTTTGTCCACGAGATGGCGAAACATCGAAGTATGCTTTAAATAATCAGATATACAATAGAATTCAGCATGTAAAGCATAAGTTATCGATGTTTATTTTAAGGCACAGCTAGTTATACATTTTAAGTTTTTTATCTTAAATAAATGATTCAAAATGATTCATAAAAATTTAATAAATGGAGCATAGATTGTTCGCTCGCCATCTACTTCTGGTACATCTTCTGGTTCGCGCCGATAGCATTGGAACAGTTACGAGTGTCATAACCTCTTCAATTAAGAAACCATGAATTGGGCTATCGCAGACACCTGAACAGCCATGCTGTCACTAAGTGTCTTAAAGACAAACAAGTAGTCTTTACCTGATGTTTGGTGTTTGCTCCAGTTTAATTTTTTTATTTCTTATTGTGTGTTCATCAAAATTTCTGATGGTTTGGATAGGAGAAATTGGGCTTAATTTCTTGACAACTTGGTTGTCTTTAAGACACTTTGAGCATGGCTGTTCAAGTGTCTGTGATAGCCCAATTGATAGAGAAGTCGACCATGACAGACGAGGTTCCTGGTTTGAATCCAGGTCGCAGAATTTTTCAAAATGGACCTATAAGAAACACACATGGACCTATCTGTTCGCTATGCATTTCAAAATGGCGAGACCGTTCTTGATGAAATTTTTCATGGTAATTTCGATGGAGCCTGGGAAGGTTTTAGTAGGTCATGGTGGAGATATCGCGCTTCATGGAGAGCACACTCTACAATTCGTTACCCCCTCCCTAAAAAAGGTTAATTTGGTTAATTATGCAGTGCCACACTAGTAAATGTGTTACGTTTGTAGTGCAACACCAGTTAATGTGTTAACAAACTGGAAATGAATTTTATATAAAAGGTAATTTTTTTTTCGAAATCTCATGTAGACAGTGCTCTTCTTGCTTTGAAGGTCATGTGTGCACAATTTCATCAAGATTGGAATAAAACTGTAGATTTGTATAAGACACAAACATTATACATACATTCATTTATATATATATAGATGAAATAATGGTTATTTTATAAGAAACAGATTTATAAAATCTTAATTTCTGCAAGGAGAAATATGCCCATGAAAATAAAGAAAGGAATCATTTATTAAATAACAGACATCGAGTATGTATTTTATTTACTGTTTTCTTTTGCAGAAATGGCATCCCCTCCCGTGTCGGTGCAGTGGAAGCACATAAGGTGAGTTTCAAAAGTTTAAAGAAACATGTTTTTGTTCAAAAGAAAAAAGACTATTGAAGGTATATACAAATGCTTTAATTACTAGCTGTACAAAGCACTTAAAAGAAACTCCTGAAAATATTATTCATGAAAACATAATAGAAATAAAAATATTCAACAAAATGGAATTTTGCGTGTCTCAAAAGTTTAAAGAACTACCCTCAGATGCTGAATGGAGATGTCCAATATGTAAATTTGCGAGTGACAAGGTATTAATCTGTTGGACAGTTAGTCATATTCTTTAAACAAAGCTTTTCTTCCACTCACAATTGACCTACGACAATGCCTCGGCAATCTCAATTCGCAACCGATGAAGTGGCTGAAATCTGGTGATTGAAAGCCAACAGACTATCTGTTGTTGATATTGTCACAATTACTGGAAAATTCACAGCAGGAGTTTATAATGTCTTGAAGAGGAGTTTATCGTTTCACCAAATAACAAGATCTCGTCATCCCAAAGTTACCTCAACTCGCGATGACAGATGCATTGTACGACTGGCAGCCACACAAAATCTTTCTATTCGCCAGATACAAAACCTGACTGGGTTAAACATATCAAAAGACACTGTACACCGGCGAATAATTGCGAGTGGGCATGTTATCTACAAAAAAATGATGAAGAAACCGCCTCTGACTGCCAAGCACATTCAAGGCAGGCTACGTTGAGCACAAGAGCACATGGCTTGGAAAGACGAATGGATGTTGGTGTTGTTCAGTGATGAAAAGAAGTGGAACTTGGATGGTCCTGATGGGTGGGCGTCATAGTGGCACGACCTACGACAGGAACCGAGGACCTTTTACTCAAGACAACAAGGTGGTGGTTCTGTCATGGCTTGGGGCGGCTTTGCATTCAACGGTACCACCAATTTGGCTTTCATCAGTGGAAGAGAAAATTCGCTGACATACCAAGAAACACTTACACAGTATCTGTTGCCCGCCTGTGATCATTTGTGTGGTCTGGAATTTGTGTTCCAGCAGGATAACGCCAGCATCCATACTTCACGATCAACAATGGAGTGGTTCAGAAAACAAAACATTCATATTATGATGTGGCTCCCAAGAAGCCCAGACTTGAACCCCATAGAGTATCTATGGGGAATCATGACTCGTGCAGTTTATGCCGGCGGACGTCAATTTTCTTCTTTAATTGACGTCCGCCGGCATAAATTGAAGATGCATGGTATAATGTAAGACCAGAAACATTGTTCAACCTCATAAACTCAATGCCGAGGAGAGTATTTGAAATAATCAAGGCAATGGTCATTCAATTTAAGCTATTGTATATTTCATGCAATGGTTTTCAGTCGTTCTTTAAACTTTTGAGATACGCAAAATTCAATTTTGTTAAATATTTTTATTTCTATTATGTTTTCGTGAATAATATTTTCAGGAGTTTCTTTTAAGTGCTTTGTACAGCTAGTAATTAAAGCACATGTATGTACCTTCAATAGTCTTTTTTTTCTTTAGAACAAAAACATGTTTCTTTAAACTTTTGAGACGCACCTTACATGTATTTATGAATTTCACTCAGATTTAGAAATTGTCGGTTCAGCCAGCTCAAGAAGCTTTATGTCAGTACCTATGGACAGTTTAGTGATATATTTTTTTCTAGATGACTAAAAACTTCACTAAAAAGGCTCAAAGAAACATCGTCACTGATGCTTCGCTAAACAAGATGCCATGTTTATTCGAGAGCCTTTCAACTCATGAGCACTTGAGCAATGAGAATCGGAACATAACTTTTAAACAATCAAAGCTATCTAGATTATTATTATTAATTATGCAGGTAGCCTTTTAATTATTATCTAGGTAACCTTTCAACGATTAATCCTTGTAGGCTGTGATCGGAAGGAACACATGGGGATGCAGCCTGTCATTGGGCTCCATAGTAAGGATGCAGTGTTTCATTGGGCAACACACTTCATGCGAATATGCGTGCATGTAAATCAGTCTTAACGAGCAGCGTATAACCACAGATGAAGAAGTAATATAACGCAGTATGTCTTCATCCACTCAGCAGGAATCGGGAATTTCGAATGTGTACTCGCCTCTGCTGTAGCTGAAAAACACAGGTGACTTGTGGCAGATCAGCTTGCTGGAAGTTGTTCTGCGTGTTGGAAGCAATGTTGGAGCATGTGCGTGCTCTCCCCCTCCCCTCTAGTGAAAAGGGTCTACATCCTTAACTTTCCAAAAATTAAGCAAAATATGTGGAATGGAACAACCAAATCGAAGGGAACCTCTACTTTCACAATACAGTAAAATCCCATTACAACGTACCTCACATTAACGTACATTTCAGAATAACGTACAAATTTCAAATCCCCGTCCCAAACGTAGGTATTTTAATGCTAAAAAGTTTCAGAATAACGTACCTCACTTTAATGTACATTTCAGAATAACGTACTAATTTTACCTTCCCTTGGTTAAATTATCTCTTCAGTACAACGTACATCGTTCACATGTCTTGCTCTGATTGGTCAATGCAGCCCATGTCCACAATGTCAGACATGGAGGACTTTTTGGGGAGGCAAGTTATAGAAAGAAAGCAGATATTGATATCTCAGTAAACAAATCAGACTAGCTTTTCCACAAATATTTACTTTAACATGAATATGCATATTTCAGCCATCATGTGGCTGTCTTTCAGCATGACTAAATTAATTTACAAAATATTTTACATAAGCAGTAAAAGTAACAAAAAATATATCGGAGAGCCAATGAGAAAAAAGGTTATTTCAAATGTTCTAAAATGTCAAGCAAATTGGAAAGGTCCCCGATCCCGATTCATCAGCTGATTGGGAGGTCTTCTGTGAATCTCCACTAATTCCAGCAAATTCAGAAATCTATTATCTCGGACTCTGTAAGGCTTTAAAAACAAATGATAAAAACTATTGGTAATAATAAAAACGGATGGAGAGAAGGTGTGATCGGGTCATATTGAGAAAAAAAAGGTTAATAATTTCTTCTAAGGAGCTTTTTCATCGGCATCTACCACGGTTCGAGCTCATTCCTGAATGGATAAATGCCTAGCATGGGAAAGAGCGTAGTTGCTATAACAACCACATCAGAAAGACCCAAACATCAGTGATCACTCATGATGCCATGTGCAGAAACGAGTTGAAACGGGGGCTCAAGATCCCAATCTGGAGACTAAAACTCTATAGGCACTTCTTCCTCGATCGGCCTCGGTGGCTCAGTGTTTGCGTGATCGCCTCTGATGCCAGAGTACGCGGGTTCGACCCCAGCCGAGGACAACGAGGATTTTTCAGGGGTAAAATCCTGAGATCACGCACTTCCTTCAGAAGGAAAGTAAAGCCGTTGGTCCCGTGTAGTCGTTTGCCGGCTGCACGTTAAAGAAACCTTGCGAGGCAAAACTTGCGGCCCCTATAACTCCGTCCTTAAATGACCATGGCAGTTGAAGAGGACGTTAATGCCAAACAAACCTACCAACCAACCATTCTTCATCGCGCACAAAACGAACTATTGTGAGAGTGAGTCACGTGACGAGTCATTGTGAATTGTGCAGTGTGATTCGTGGAGTTTAGGCAGCCCCAAGAAGAACAGAGTGTTAACAATAAACTTGTGTTTTTTGCAAATGGCGAACAATGATAGAAAAGGATCGATACTGTCAGTGTTTCATACAGTGCAAACAATTGTAAATAAGGATATTGTAAATGCTGTTGATGAAAGTAGCAGTAACTATGATTTGCTTGACAGTGTTATGGAGGAAATTGAATAACCTGAATCCAGCTTCTCTGCAAGTTCTCCATCCACGTTCACTGTTTCGATTTTGAAAGTCAGAGAATGTCAGGGAAATGAAAATGAAGGTCCATTTTTATGCATTTGTCTGGGAAATGAGAATTTTTCTGGGAAATATCAGGGAAATAGATTTTACTGGAAACATTGTTATTCATCGAATAACCGATTGATCGATAAAGAAGAGGATTACATTGTGTGCCAACAAGAAGAGGAAGCTAAATTAAATTATGTAAACCTAATTAAAAAAAGTTTTCTGTAAACCAACTTCTATATGTGATAAAGTAATGTAATTTAATTGTGTCTGAAAAGCTGTTGTAGAGATAGGTTTTAAAATAATTACGATTTTGTCAGGGAAATCAGATTGAGATTTTCTGTGGGAACCCTGGTTTTGGTTTCCTTATTGCTCCTCTGCCATTTTGAAAACACTGAGCAACCCTAGCCTCTGGCTCGTGTGCTTCGTGGGCACACGAAATGCACCAAAGACACGACAACTAAATGCACTGGCAATGAAGAACAGCATGCACGAAACGCACCGAGCGATGCAGGGTTCAGGGAATCGGTGGGTTCAACTCCTGCTGAGGCATGGCTGTTCTTGTTTGTCCCTTGACTAACAAGCTTAGAAGCTCGGTAGGTTGATCCCCTGCTAGGCTGAATTTCAAAAATCATCCAATGATTACTCAATATTCTCGACACTGAAAGGTAAATGAAAAATAAAGATAGACTGATAAGTGACAATGTTCCATATTCTGATTTCTTGTAAAACTTCTTTGATTCATTTTAGATTAATAATCATTTTGACTGTACAGCCATAGGCTATGAACAAGTGGATACCATCTCAGTCATAGGGCCTGGGCCTAGTACATCATATTCAAATTTCATAAGCACCCTAAATTTTACTCCCGTCGTTCCTATGAGATCGATATTTCACGAGATTGTATGCAGTAATATATTTTTTTTTTGTATGTTTCCATTAGCGACTCTTTAGGAACTAGAATAATGCATTGACTTTTGGATGTATTGTAAACTCATCTGAAAAGTGCTACAGGTTTCACAAATGTGCCAGGTTATTTTCCATTTAACGATTTTCAGACGATTGGCATAGGAAGAAAATTGCATCTGATTGGCTAGCCTAGAAAAGGAGCCTCAAAAAACCCATAGGAAAGTTTTTGCCTGTTAGATCTGGAAAAGTTGCTTGAAAAATGCGTGTGCATCAAACTCATTTGGAAAATAAGTTGAGGTGAGATACAGCTGTAGCAAGTCACTGAAAGTAAGAAGCTACCGAAAAGTCACTTAAAACTCGCTAAATGGTAAACAGGCTCAATAAATGCAAAGCATGAACGTGACTCGAGTGGCTCATGTTGTCTGGAAATATTAGATGCTTTTCTTTACTTTTACAATATTTGGCAATCGGCCTTTTCTTTAGAATTTTGCTAAATGACACTGAATTCTCTTATAATATTCTCTTATATACGAGGGGCATTCAAATTTGACCTGGGCTTTAATTTTTTGTAAATTTCATTATTGTAAAAATCTAAACTTTCATGCAAATGCAGCACCACTCATCTGGTTGCCATGACAACAAATTTTTTGTTTAAATGTTGACCAAAATGGAACAATGAATAATCATGAAGTTTCTCCACAGCAAAGGTGTGAAAGGATCTAAAATTCATCAGAGACTTCAAAGACAGTTCACAGAGTCATGTTTGTCTCGGTCATCCGTCTTTGCTTGGTACCAAAACTTTGAAGAAAGGCGAGAAACCACCGGCAATGAACCTCATAAGGCAAGGCCAGCAACTGCTGTCAATGATCCAAGGAATTCAAGATGACACCGCACAGTGCGGCCGATTGCCAAAAAGCTGGCCAAAATTCGAAAACTCAAGTAATTCACTCCAAAATGGAATCTTGGGGGTTTTTGGGATCGCTGATTACAAATTTTATGTCAAATGTACGGAAATTCACCCCCTTCACCCCTAATCGACCACCCCCTGGGGTATAATATCATGTATTATTTATCATAATCAAGTTACATATCGTTTTTGAGGGTTTTGGGGTCGCTGATTACGAATTTTCTGTCAGAATTATAAAATTCGAAATGGCAAATACAAGATGGCGTCACCCAGGGCGTTTTAAACCCCAAGCGAGCCAACCTCACATAAGTCAGAGCAGTTTCTCGTTTTCTGATAAATAATAAGTCGCATTTTGGTTTTCAGACAAAAATTTTTCGATCCTTCCATAAATCACGTTGATATCATCCTTCAAAATATCTTTTATTACTTGGAATAATTGTAACCTTGGTAAATCAACAGTAGTGGGCATACTGGAACCTAAAAATAAGATTATTTTTATAGTTGAGAGAAAATTCTGAAAAAAATCATATGGGTTTTTTTGAAAAATTAACGCATTCGATTTGTTTAAGAAAAATAATAGCTTATCGCAAAAATTGTTGAATAATTATTTGTTTAAACAATTTATTAATAACTTTTGGGCAACATTATTATTGATAATAGTTGTTTAAGGCATGCCAAGTGTTGCTGAATTTTTTCAGATTTTTATTGCATCATGAAGTATGGAAATTTCAATAAGATTAAATTTTTGACTGGGAGGTTTGGGCAAAGCATCCTTAGAAAAAAACCCATAACAATTCAAGTGGCAGGAGGTGGCAGCTGAATTTTGGCTTAATCGATAGTTAATACTTTTCCAAGTAACCTCCAAATAGTTAGAAGACAGCATTCGACAGCGTTTTATTGTCATTTGATTTGAAAACTCAAATTTTATTGGAAAAAAATGAAAAAAAGTACCCTTATTATTGTGCTGCTAAAAATTTTCTGTCAAATGACATTTACAAAATTTTTTACGTATTTTACTAACCTTCAAACGTACATTCCATTTGGTTTTATTAGATTTTCTTTGCTGTACGCGCTTTCACACGTTTAAAGGTTTTGCCGAATAACTACACCAATAGTGCGCTTGAAAAAAGGCCAAACTCCAACTGAAAATAAAGAAAGAATTTGGGGTATAGGACGTTACTCTTAACCATTTTTAATTCTTACAGGATCCCTCTAGCCAACTGCATTATAAAAAATTCTTATCTAGACACTTTTATTTTTCGAGTTTTGGCCAGCTGTTTGGCAATTGGCCGCACTGTGCACCGTGAGCAACAAAAGTGATGGCGACTGTATTCTGGGACATTAAGGGTATCATTCATGTCGATTTCCTGGAAGAACGTCGAACCATAAATGCACCCTACTACTGTGACATGTTGAGGTCGTCCCTGAAGCCGACAATAAGGAAAAAGCGACCAGGACTGCTTACCAGTGGTGATTGTTTTCTTCAAGACCGTGCCAGACCACACACAGCCAAACTGACTATGTTCACACTGACGGAACTCAAATGGAACATCTTACCACATCCTCCATACAGCCCGATCTCTCTCCTTACGACTATCACCTTTTTGGATCATTGAAAGAGTTCTTGGGAGGGCAGACGTTCAGCTCCAATGAGGAAGTGAAAAAGGATGTCCTGACTTGGTTTCGACATCAGCCTGAAAATTTCTACAGAACCGGTAATCAGATGCTTCCAGAACACTGGAAAAAATGTGAAGAGAAGCAAGGAGAGTTCTTTGAGAAATAACTAGAGTGTGTGTGGGGTTTTTTGTTTTTTTTTGTGTAGTTTCCTGATTTTATAAAAAAAGTCCAGGTCAAATTTAAATGCCCCTCGTATAAAAGTCTCATTCATAATATTGTACAGGGTGAGTTTAGAGTCCCACACATCAAAGTTTAGCTGCCCGAAAAAGTACCAAGTCCGGGAGGAAATCGAAACTCGATGCGTTTTCACTGAATTATGGCCCATTTAACTTTGATGTGCGCGACTTTAAACTCTCCCTGTATTAGTCACAGACTTCAAATTTTTGTAAAATTTTAATTAAAGAAACCATGTGATTTATGCACTGGAAAATATGGTAGACTTGTGAAAGTATGGAAGCCTAGTGAAATTTTAGAAATTCTGTTGGAGAATGTGGTCACCCAAAATTGCTATATAGGTTTTGGAATGTATCTTTATACAGTATCTTAAAGTGATTTCTTAGCTGCAGATTCTATTTTTTCACTAAAATAATGTTGTGTAGATGAAACTTATGCATGTCTAACCTTCAAGAAGCCAACCCAAAACACGAGTCCACCGAACCATCATATTCACATCAAGGTTTAACACTTGGATCAGTGATCAATGCTATTTAAAGAATTTATTTTAACAAGACCTGCCAAGTGTCACCTTTTACAGCTGTGTCGTTAATGAGTAACATAAAATTGAATCTCATCAAGAAACTGCCTCGCTCTTTAAAGTCAATAATTATATACCTAAAAATTTGATCTGAGGCCCAGGCTTCTATTTGTAAAAGCAGTCTTGACCCGTTAAGTTTTTTGAGTTTATTTCATTTCATGTTATTCATCTTTCAGGTTTATAATTGATTATGCAATTGAAAGCAATGGAGTGATAGTTTCAAATGACAATTACAGAGATTTGATGAATGAAAGTGAACAGTATAAAGAAACCATCAAGAATAGGTGAGATGCTTAAGATCTTCATAAGAATTTGCTTCCTTGTTAATTAATCTCTTAAAGCAAAATTACTTCGATTTTTCTTTTTTTTTTTTTTTTTTTTTAAATTTGGAAAAATAAAGTTTGTGTTTCAATTATGAATTGGATGCTTTGTTTTCAGATTAGTAATGGTTTGAGATTCAATTGAATTGGTTAACATTTTGTTATAAATTTGGAGAGAATAGAAGTGTTTGAATGGTGCAATTTTTCCCCATCAAAATGTAATAAATTAAGACAACTTTAGCACTGTTTCAGAATGCTTTAATTTGCTTAATGTTATTTAAATCAAATTTTAAATCTTTTTTGCAAGAGCTAATTCACTTCATATAAGATTCCTAAAATTTCTTGATTTAAATTATCGTATTTACCCAAATAGATCCTGACGTTGAATTTACATCACCCCCCCTCCTTTTTGGTCTTTTTCATAGGAAAATATTCTTAAATTTAAACTGAGCTCTATTTTTAAAATGTTCTGAAGATTCTAGAAGAATCTGCCAAGAAACTGTGAAACAACGAACGATGAACAGACACGACAGATCCACAGAAATAATAATTTTTAATGCCTCAGATGTACAGTCTGGTACAAAATGGTTTTTACCTGCCCAGTAGGGGCTGAGCTTTCTGGATGTTGATCGGTTGCAAAATCAGGTACTTGTACTGAGAGTCAAGGCAGATTAGAATGGACCTGTCCCTTCTGAATGAAAATAGGATAGCAAGTATACACTTAGGATGTGCTCGCCGTGTGCGCCCTCCTGACAATAATAAGCGATAGCGGCTGACAGCATTATCGTTAAAGTCTCTGCCTACTGCCTCGAATGGCAGAGTTCGAATCCGATATGGATAGAAATTTTTATTTTTTTTTGTTCATTATCGCGTTTTTGATTTCGTTTAAGTTTTAAACAGTGTATGTAAAGAACACCATAAACAGATTAAAATATTTTCATCCAAGTGTACAATTTGATCTGTTTATTTGTGGGTTTAAAAAACTTTTCATGTTAATTGTCATGTCATGCTTTATTCTATATTTTAGTTTTTAATAAAATATACACTAATTCATATCACCGTTATTTTTACAAAAATCCTCTTTTGTTCAAATCATTTAATATTCTCTACTAT
>JAHWFO010096351.1:0-13299 GCA_023313115.1 Rhysida immarginata | reverse complement strand
CTCGAGACATATGCTTCGGAACACAAAGTTAGTATTTTTGAAAAGGCTATCTAACGATACAGTATGACATTCGACCGATTGATGGCGCTCTAATTGCAAAAAGAATTCTTTCTTGCAAATGAAAGTATTTCTACAGCTAAAATGAGGTTAACATCTTTCCTTCATTTTGTATCTGACTTTAGTAAAAAACTATGTTTACCATTACCAGGAACAACGACATAGACGTAGTAGTTTCTTGTTCCCTTCGGGGTGCTTGTTTTCAGTGATTCCTCTTGTCTCTCACTTATCGGGGTGCTTGTTTTCAGTGATTCCCCTTGTCTCTCACTTATCGGGGTGCTTGTTTCAGGTGAGTCCCCTTGCCTCTCACGATTGGCCCCAATAACTTGTAGTAAATGATCAAATTATGCACCGTCTACTTCCCGGCAGTAAGCTAATCGATGGTAAACAGATTCGATGGAATTGGTTAACTATTTTGCAGGTATTTGGGCAGCTATATCAATTATTCTCTGAGGCAATTCATCTAAATTTTGAGGTTTCGTTTCATAAACCCTATTTTTAAAATAACCCTACAAGAAAAAATCAAGTAGTTTTAAATCTGGTGACCTGGCAGGCTATTCGATCGGACCTCTTTGTCCTATCCAACGATCAGGAAAATGTTCATCTAAATAATTACAAACGTTCCGTACGTAATGAGGTGAAGCACCATCTTGCTGAAACCAAACATGGTCCAAGTTATCGTCAGCAATCTCCCTTATTGATGGCAATATTTCATTTCGAAGCATGTTCTCATACCTTTGAGCAGTAAGAATGGCCAAATCAAATGATTATTTATTATTCCAGCCCAAATGTTTAATTTCTCTGGATATTGGCTTTTGCTATCTCGCATCCAATGAGCACTCTCGTCTGACCGATACATGCAATTATGCCAATTACAAGTACCATGCAATTGAAATGTTGCTTCATCTGAGATACAAAGTTGTAAAGAAAGTCTGGATCTTGATCGATTCTAAGCATCCTGTGCTCACAAAATTCAAAACTTCGGTCGGGATCATCTATATTTATCTCATGAACAAGTGTCATTTTGTAAGGATGTAACTCATTACTTTTCAAAATCCTTCGGACTGAAGATGTATCAATTTCTTGAGCTTCGGCAGTTCTATGAAAACTACTGTGAAGATTTTCCGTAAATGATAATAAAACATTCAACGCTTCTTCTTCGTTTGTTGCTGACAATGGTCTTCCTAATTTAGCTCGATCTTTCACAGAGCCCGTAGCTTTAAATCTTCTAACCGTTCTCTCCACAGTCGATTTGGAGATAGGATTCATTGCAATTCGAAAAGTATCATTGAAAATATCTCTTGCTTCAGTATGACTATTACCTATCACCCTAGCCTACCATCATCACGTAATGATATTCTTTCTTGTTCATTAAGATGAGCCATTCGGAAAGAAAAAAACTTTTTCAAGTCAAATTTTTCTTTACAGAAGAAAGTTCATCTGCTTGAATCAAGTTAAACAGTTGAACTAATGTGTTTTTTATAAAGTACCTATCAAATGAATGAAGCACAACAAAAAATAGTCTACTTTTTGTTTACATATTTATTAATAAAGAAAAGAATTAGTTTACAAGCGGAAAGAATAAGAAAGAGTAATTTGAAGGATTTTATTATGTTAATTTAAACGATGATATTAGCATTTTGTGGAATGAAAATACATACTATCGTTGTTAGATTTTTTTTCACAAATCTTATTTTAACAAAACCATCCACCAAAATTAAACTATGTTACAATATTGCGTTAAAATTCTGTATTGATTATGTAATTATTTTAAATGTTTTAAATATTTTCATTGAAAAAGTTGATTTCCTCTTAATTATACCCCCGGGGACTGGGTATGGGTAAAAATTTTTATAGTACCGAATACACTTAAAATCGGAATCTGCAATAAAAAATGGTAGTTTCCATTTAAGATTTCAGTGATGCCCCCCGATCCACCTCCGGGGGTGTCATTTGATAGATTTATGAAAAGATATTGAAAACGTGTGTTTCAGTTTTTCGATCCGATGTAAATTTCGCGAAATATTCGACCATCCCGCTTCTTTTGGCACATCCTGTATATATACTAGCACAGGACCCGGCGTTGACAGGATAGTTTCGCTTGTAGAGAAACATACACACATAGACAAAGAAACAAACACACCTTTCCTAATATTCTGAACGCTTATTAGGGACCTGAAGGAAAACATGTGTACTTCCGTTGCCTCATCGAGAAGACTGTTCTATCTATATTGTCTATTATATCCATTTCCTGTTCATTGTTAATAATTCTTAAAAACGAATGTTCTGTCATTGCATCATCATGTTATATTCATTCTTATAATACTTGGAAACGTATGTTCTGTCTTTGCATCATAAAATTATGTTCATTCTTATAATCCTTGGAATAATTTTGTGCTCATTGTTATTGGTTAATTGCGCATTGAGACCATTGCTGATGCAAACACAAAGTGCCTATTGTTGCACAAACTTTGCTTTGCATTGTTGGTCATGAGATATTTCTCATTAACATGCCCTGCCATAACAATGAATATCAATTTTTTTAATCAATAATTATTACTCTATCGGAATCTGAGGTTCATAGTGACCTTCCTCATGCTTTGAAGGTCATGTATGCGAAATTTTATCAAGATCGGAAAAAAAACTGTAGATTTGTATAAAAAGAAACAATTAAACCCACCCACAAACAAATATCCTTCTTTATATATACAGATAGACTAGCAGAAGACCCGGCATTGCCCGGGATAATTACACATGATGTTGTTCTTCCATCATTCCATTCTTTTCATTCTTCTTTCGATGTCTTGTAGCAAAAATGGGCCATTCATCACATTGTGTAGTCTAGCAGTCTCCGATTCTTCCATTTACTTGCTTACTATTCGCTCAATGCAGCGCCAAGTACTTTCTCTTTCGTCTTCCTACTCTTTCTTAATAGTCTGCTAACTCTCCATTAACTGCAGTTATTGATTACTTTTAAGGATTTTCAAAAAATTGTTAATTACTAAGAACTCTCTTTTCTAAAAAAAAGCCTGAACACGAAGAATTTTCTGTGCATTGTTAAAAATTGAAACTTATCTATATTGCACAAACTTAGCCTTGCATTGTTGGTCATAAGATATATGTTGATCTTTGCTTAGTGTTGTTACATTGCGTGTTGATACTTATTGTTGCACAATCTTTATCTTGCATTGTTGGTCATGAGATAGTTCTCATTAATATGCCCTGCCATAACCATGAATATCGATTTTTTATCAATAAATGATATTTTTCTGAAATCTGAGGTAGACTTTGAATGTCAAGTATGTAAAATTTCATCAAGATCGGAATAAAACTGTAGATATGTATAAAAGCTCACCCACAAACATCCTTCTTTATATATATAGATAGAAGACTAGCAGAGGACCCGGCTTTGCCTGGAATAATTACACTTCACGTTGTGGCAATTTCCTTTCTTCTTTTGATGTCTTGAAGCAAAAATTGGCCATTCATCACTTTGTTAGTCTAGCGATCGCCGATTCTTCTATTAACTTGCTTACCATTTGCTCATTATACCATGGCGATATAGGAGTGCGTCCTATTTAGTCTTTCACTCTTTCCCAATAGTGTGCTAACTTATTATCTCCAGTTACTGATCATCTTTAAAGATTTTCAAGAAATTGTTAAGTACTAAGAATTTTCTTTCTCTAAGAAAAGCCTGATTAAGAGGAATTCAATGCATTTAATTCAATTCAATTAATGCAAGGAGATCAATTCTTTGCCTCGCATTGTTGGTCCGAGACATATATTGTTGATCCTTGCATAGTATTGGTGCATTGCGTGTTTACACCATTGTTGATACCTATTGTTGCACAAACTTCTATTTCCATTGTTGGTCGTGAAATATATATTATTGGTCTCTGGAGAGTGTTTGTGAATTGCGAATTGATAACATTGTTGATACTATTGTTGCAGAAACTTTGTCTTTTATTGTTGGTCTTGATATATTTCTCATTAATATGCACGGTCATAACTATGAATATCGATTTTTTTTCAATAATTATTAATTTTCGGAATCTGAGGTAGACAGTGGCTTTCCTTTTGCTTTGAAAGTCATGTGTGCGAATTTTTATCAAGATTTGTATAAAAAACAAGCAAACAAACCCACAAACAAAACGCCAAACAAACAAAAACAAACATCCTTGTTTATATTTATAGAAAACTAGCAGAGGACCCGGCGTTGCCCAGGATAATTACACTTGTAGGTAATCCGAACAACCACAAAAAGCTAAATTAAACCTCTAAGTTGGTTAAATAAAAAGTCAATCACTACAATATAGAGCGAAGAGAATATCCATTCTAAGAAAAATCCGAATGACAGGAGATTACCTCCTCACTGAAAAAAAAACACTTAGGTGATATACCGGGACTTTCTGTTGGAAATATCTTAAAATTAAACATTGAAAACGCTTCGAATTATACAGTAAAACTTCGTAATGAAAATTTGAAAAAAAAATTTTAGAAGGCTCACAATGGCGGGACCTCTCTAACGATGACTTCTAGTCAAATTACTTTTTCACTCACGTATTCTTACTTTAGATGTACATTTGATGTTTTTGCAATTTTCTTTCTTCTTTCTATGTCTTGAAGCAGAAATTGGCAATTCATCACTTTGTGTTGTCTAGCAGTTGCCAATTCTTCTATTTACTTGCTTACTATTTGCTCAATACAACATGGAACTAAAGGAGCGCTTCCTCTATCGTCTTTCAAACTTTCTCAATAGTCTGCTTACTCATTCTCTGCAGTTACTGATCATTTTTAAAGATTTTCATGTAATCGTTATGTACTAAAAGTTCTGTTTTCTAAGAAAAGCCTGAAAAAGAGGAACTCTATGAAAAAAATTTTATATTGCACAAACTTTGCCTTGCATTGTTGGGCATGAGATATTTCTCATTAATATGCCCTGCCATAACCATGAAATTCGATGAACAACCATTTTTAATCAATAATTATTTTTTCGAAATTAGTAACTTTCTTCGTGCTTTGAAGATCATATTTGCGAAATTTTATCAAGATCGGAATAAACCTGTAAATTTGTATGAAAAACAAACAAACAAACCCACAAACAAACAAACAAACAAACATCCTTCTTTATATATATACATAGATGAATTAGCAGAGGACCCGGTGTTGCCCGGGAAAATTACGCTGGTAGCTGAACAGAACAAACTCAAATATCTTATCAATGACTAATTTTTTTCGAAATCTGAAGTAAACAGTGACCTTCCTCATGCTTTATAGGTCAAGTATGCAAAATTTCATCAAGCTCCGAATAAAACTGTAGATCAGAATTAAAAACAAAGAAACAAACGCACAAACAAACATCCTTCTTTTTATACATAAATCTAGCGAAGTACCCTGCGTTACCTTGGATAATTACGCTTGTAGGTAAACAAAATAACCTGAAAAAGCTAAATTAAACCTTTAAATTGGTTTACCTTCTTTTCTATGGGTGAGAAATTTTAAGTATCAATGACGAGATACCCGGGTACCCAAGTCCTTCATTACTGATTTACATGGGAATTATGACCATACATTATTTTTATAACTTACCTACATTTGTTGTTATTGATATCAATATGAAATCAATAGCAAAAATCATAATTTTTGTATTTTAGTAAAAACTTTCACTATTTTTTTTTCGTAAAACTTTCAGTTTTGTTTTTCTGAAAACATTCAATTCTAATTTTTGTGTTCGTTTTATTTTCTGGTATTCACTGGACGCTTTCTATACTTGAACTTGCTAGTTTTATACTCGCACAAGACCAACATACAAATGGCAAAACGCGATCAAGTTTTCTCATTGGAAGAATTTAGATCAAGAATTGGTAAGATGATGCACTTACTAATACGCCTACACTTTTGAATTCAATGAGTTTTGACTAATATGCACTTACTATAATGCCTATTGCATCTTGTTGTAGAATGAGTTTTGAGCAACAACAATCATATCTGGATAATTTCAGTGATAATTCAGTAAGTGATAATAAGTTGTATTGCTCCAACATTCCTGATGATCTCAGCGTTCCACCAAAACACAATCAAGCTCTTCAAGATGAAGAATCTGATATAGAAGACGTCAATGCTGAACATAATGCCCAAATAGAAGTAGAAGACCGTTCTGAAAGTTCAGGTGAATTCGAGAATGAAGAAAGTGTTCCCGATCAGCAGATGCTGTATGGCAAATTTGGAACTGCATGGAATCTGACAAGTCCTGACAGTACTCAAACACCACAGCAAAACATTTTACGCCAAAAATCAGGACCTGTAAAAAAACTGAATCCCTTTCAGTTCTTGAAACTTTCGAGTGCATTTTTGATAACATTATGTGCAATATCATAATCTGGGAAACAAACAAGAAAGCCAAATCTGTATATTCTCAGTGGAATACAGAAAATCCAAACAGCCCTCCCAAAGTTTGGAAGGAGTTGAAAGACAAAGAAATCGATAGTTATTTTGAGATTTTCATTACAGCAAGGGTTCACCATTCTTGCTGAGAAGACATCAGAGAACTGTGGAAGAGTGATGCTAATCCGTTACATCGTGCATGCATGTCAGTGATTAGATTTTGGGAAATAACAAGTTTTCTTCGTTTTGATAATGTTACAACAAGGCAAGATAAGTTGAAAAATGACAAAGCAGCAGCAATTTCAGAGATATGGCTCTTGATGAATATGAATCTCAGAGCTCATTATGTGCCTTCCGAATGCCTTACTGTCGATGAACAGCTATTTCCATTTAGGGGTAAAACAAGATTCACCCAGTATATGCAGCCAAAACCGGCAAAATACGGTATCAAAATATGGTGGGTGTGTGATGCTGCAAATTTTTATCCACTGACTGGGCAAATATACACCGGGAAATCAGCTGAAGGTCGTGAAAAAAATCAGGGCGAAAGAGTAGTAAAAGACCTGTGCTGCACATTCAAGAAAAGTGGTCGGAATGTTGTGATGGATAACTTTTTTACAACGCTTCCTCTGGCACGATTCCTTCATTCATGGGGTTTTTCAATGGTTGGGATATTGAAAAAAATTTTGCCTTACATACCACCACAAATGCTCGCCAACAAATCGAGAGAACCACTGTCTTCTCTTTTTGGATTTAGCAATGACAAATTTACAATAGTTTCGTATGTGCCAAAAGCTAACAAGTCAGTCATATTGTTGTCAACCATGCATTACACAAAAGATGTAAGTGGACCAAAGAAAAATCCCGAAGTCATTCCGTATTACAACCGGGGTAAAGGTTGTGTCGACAATATGGATAAAAAGGTATCGCACTACACCTCCAAGAGGAAGACTAGAAGGTGACCTATTGCAATGTTTTACAATATGATTAATTTAGCTTGCCTAGCGGCTTATATCATTTACATGGAAAACAATCTGCCAGAATCCAAGAAAGATAATAGCCGGCGTGCGTTTTTGAAAGATTTAGGTAAACAACTGGCAATGCCAGCGATTGAAACTCAGTCTAGAAACCCACGAGCTTTTCAGCACTTCAACACGAAATCAGGAATAGAATGCATGCTGGGAGGGCCTAATGCAAGTTGTATTTCTGCAGGTGATTGAGAACAACGCGGAGATGCCTCTGGTCGGCTTATAGTAACTGGAAGTTATGTTTGCAAAAACGTAGAAAAAAAAGAATATCTTGCTCCAATTGTCATCGCCTAGTTTGTGATGAGCATACCAAAGCAATCACAAAATGTTATGCTTGTTCTGCAAATGTGTAAGCTTTTGAACTGATGTTTTTACTGATTGATATGGTAAATATCTTAGAATCGTTTTTGTAATTAAAATTCGTTTAAAGTGTGATTTATCATTTTTATATCGTTTTTTACATCGTTTTCTTGAGTAATAGTTGTAAGGGTACTTGGGTGCCCTTATCATGGATGTAAAGTGTTAAAAACTTTAAAAAAAATTTTTGAAATTACACAAACTTTTATTTAAATTATTTTTTTATAAAACAGCATAGGATTACCAACTTAGAGATGTCAAAAAATACCACGGGAAAAATACCAATGTATGATAGAGAATTTTTATGTTAAAAATGAAAATGGCACCCAGGTACCCCGTCATGGGGAAGAAGGTTAAACAATAACTCAATCACTACAATATAGAGCGATAGGGATTATCCATTCTAAGAAAATCTGAATGACAGGAATTTACCTTTTCACTAAAAAAATCCATTCTAGGTGATATACCAGGACATAATTTACCGAATAAAAATTTGTTAAAGGTTCACAATAGATAGACATCTCCAGAGATGCATTTTAGTCTAAATAATATTTTACTCACGTAATCTTACTTTAGAAGTACACTCGATGTTGTTGCAATTTAGTTTCTTCTTTCGATGTCTTGATGCAAAAAGTGGCCATTCATCATTTTATGTAGTCTAACGATCGCCGATTCTTCTATTTACTTGCTTACCATTTACTTGTATGGGAAATTTTTGCAAGATCGTAATAAGACTGTAGATTTGTATAAAATACAAACAAACAAACCCACAAACAAACCCACATACTCACAAACAAACAAACATTTTTTATATATTTATATAGAGGACCCTTATTCGTATACTGGGAAAGGAATAGGCAAAGATTTGTTTTAAAAAGTTCACTTGATGTACTTTTTACATGTGTAAAGTTAAACAAACAGTATGAATCGTTTTACATGGAATGATTATGAAGACATGCATCTGTGTCTCGGTGCTCCTGGTACCATGGATGGTGCAGGGCGTTTGTATGCTGAACGTTATCCCAACATACTGCAATATTCATACAGTAGATTGCTTGTGTTAATTGCTAAAAATAAAATAATCTAGGCCTATCATCGCACACTGCGTCCTTGTGTCATTTGATTGTTCAATGCAGTATTGTAAATAAACGGAGCTGCGGGGACCCCATGTTCATATGACAAAAAATACTTCTAAGGACCTCTTCTATCATCTCCCTGTACAGAAAAATCTGTACTCAATTCAAAAACACCCTGTATATAGAAAGACTAGCAGTGGACCTGGCATTGCCTGGGATAATTACACTTATAAGTAATGAGAACAATCTCTAAAAATTAAATTATAACTCCCAATTGGTTAAAAAATAACTCAATCAATATAGCACCAAGCAAAGGGACTATCCATTCTATGAAAAATACGAAATTGGAAGATTAGGTGTTACACCAGGACCAGATACTTTATACTCAAGTATTTCTTGCTCCTGACTTACAAGCTTTTGCTCTATTCGAAACTCCCGTTGCTGAGATGTTTCAAATGCCTGTATAGCTCTTACTGTTTAAGTTGCAGACTTTCTCTGACCAATACACCTTCTTTCTTATTCTATTCCATTGACGTAGAAGCTCTTATATTCTCTTTCTCCGTTCGAATCTGCCATTGTTCAGATGTTTCAATAGCGCATATACGAGCTTTTTATGGCTTAGTTGGAAGAGATTCTCTCACCAATACTCGTTCTTTCTCTTTCCTTTACAGACATACAAATTTTGGCAGTCGTCTGGATGTTTGATAGGAAGCTCAAGGGAGACACGCGTCATTCCTTTGCCTCATCAATACATGCTGCCTTATTAATGTTTAATCACTGCATCATCACTTTGTTTATTATCCATAATTCTTGGAAACGAAAGTTTAGTCATCGCATTATCAGTCTCTCAGTTTCCAAAATATTCATATTCACACAGTATATAGCCAAAAATAAGCTTTATGAAATGTTTGGATCAGCTGTGCTACCAAATAAGCTAGGTGATAATCATAGAGTGGCTGAGATTTTTTTTTTGGATAAATGAAATATTAAAGAAAAAACATGAAAACGCTTAGATATAATACAGCAAAAATTCTTAATGAAAACTAGAAAAAAATTTTTTTAAAGGCTCGCCATAGATCGACCTCTCCAAAGATGCCAGTGGTAGTCTAAATAATTTCTCACTCACGTATTCTTACATTAAATAAACACTTGATGCGATTCTCTTTCTTCTCTCGATATCATGAGGCAAAAACTTTATTCATCTCTTTATGTAATCTTGCGGTCGCCGATTCTTCGAATTACCATTTGCTCAACACAGTATGGGGCTAAAGGATTGCTTCCTCTGTCGTCTTTCCATTCTTTCTCAGTAGTCTGCTAATGCTCCATTATCTCCAGTTAATGATCAATTTTAAAGATTTCCAAGAAAATGTTAAGTACTAAAGACATTGTATGTTAGAAAAAGCCTGATTTACAGGTATTCTGTGCATTGCTATAAATTCAACTTTGCCTTATATTTTTGGTCTTGAGAAATATACTATTGATCCTTGCATAGCGTTGGGGCATTAAGTGTTGACACCATTGCTGATACTTATAGTTACACACACTTTTCCTCACATTATTGGTTATGAGATATACATTGTTGATCCGTGCAGAATGTTTGTTTGTTGCGTGTTGATACCATTGTAGATACTTATTGTTGCAAAAACTTTGTCATGCAATGTTGGTCTTCCTTTTATATATACATAGAAAGATACAGAAGTAACTAGCGCTGACCGGGATAATTACACTTGTAGGTAAAGAGAACAACCTCAAAAAATTAAATTATAACTCACAATTGCTTAAATAATAACAATCAGTACAACACAGTGCAAAGGGACTATCCATTCTAAGAAATATACAAAAAACAAGAAGTGTAGATGATATTCCGGGATTTTATTTAAACTTTTCTTGTTCTGCCTTACCAGTGCGGAGCATCACCGGATAATTCAGACTCAAGTTCTTCTTGCCCTTGACGCAGAAGCTCTTACACCCTCTTGCTCTATTCAAAAACTTTCGTTGTTCAGATGCTTTCATTGCATGTCTAGTTTTTTCTCCTTTAGCTGCAGAAATTCTTTGACTAACACACGTTCTTTCTGTTTCCATTACAGACACATAAATTATTGGTAGACGTCTGGATGTTTGATAGGGAGCTCAAGGGAGACATGCGTGATTTTTTTCCCCCTCGCGAGATGTTGTGTTATTTACGTTTTGTAACTGCATTGTCATTTTATGCTCATTAATAATAATTATTGGAAATTAACGTTCAATCATCGCATTGTGATCATCTCACTTTCCAAACTGTTCACATTCAAACAGAATATAGTCAAAATGTATTTTTATGAAACAATTAGATCTGCTGTGCTACCCAATAAGCTAGGTGATAACCCCAGCTTGACTCTTTGTTTTTTGTTTATTAAATTTCGAAATAACTTAAAAATACACAGATGAAAACGCTTAGAATTAATGCAGTAAAATTCTTAATGAAAATTTAATAAATATTTTTTTTAAAAGCTCACAATGGACGTACCTCTCCTAGCGGTCGCCGATTCTTCTATTTACTGGCTTCACATTTGCTCATTACAGCACAGAGCTAAAGGAGTGTTTCTTGTGTCGCCTATCCACTCTTTCTCTGTAGTGTGTTAACTCCATTAACTCCAGTTACTGATCATTTTTAAAGATTTTAAAAAAATTGTTAGGTACTAAGAACTCTCTTTTGTAAGAAAAGCCTGAAAAACAGGAATTCTATGCATTCTAACAAATTGAAATTTATCTAAATTGCACAAACTTTGCTTTTTATTGTTAGAATAAAAATTTATATTATTGATCCCTGCCTAGTTGATAACTATTGTTGCACAAACTTTTCTTTGCATTGTTGGTCATGTTATATATATTTTTGGTCAGTGCAAAGTGTTTGTGCATTGCGTGTTTATACCATTGTTGATACCGATTGTTACACAAACTTTAGGTTGCATTGTTGGTCATGATGTATTTCTAGTTAACATGCCCTGCCATAACTATGAATATCGATTTTTAATCGATAATTAATTTTTTTCGAAATCTGTGGTAGACAGTGACCTTCCTCTTGCTTTGAAGGTCAAGAATGTAAAATTTCATCAAGATCGATATCTATGATTACAGCGAGGCATATTATTGAGAGATATCTCCTGACGAACAATGCAAGGCAAAGTTTGCACAACAATAGGTATCAGCATTGGTATCAGCACGCCGTTCACAAACACTAACTAACACAAAAACTAATGCTAAAGCAATCTCTCCAAGAATTATATTAATAATGTAACAACAACGGGGGAAAGACCAACCAGGTAAACTGGAAGGCCAGATCCGAAGTTGTCCGCCAACAAGCTAAAAGCCCAAAAACGGGGTTAATAAAAATATAATTAAAAGACAATAAAAGAAGATAAAACAAACAGACATTAGGACAAGAAAGGTCAGTTAAAGTAAAAGATAAAAAATATGTGAATATTGATAAAAAAAAAATAAACAATAAAGATAAGCTAAATCCAAAAAAAAAAATAATAACAAAAAAACATAAAAAAAAATACAATAGTGATATGGCAGCGTCAGGTGGAACTACCAAATAATCAGGATGGCCACAACCCGAAGCTACTAAACAAAACAAAACAAAAAAAAACAACAACAGATAATACATAAAGAGTTAATGAATAGATGAATAAATTAAAAAATCAGAAAGTTAAATGAACCACACATAAACAAAATTATAGTTATCAAGAAAATAAATCAATTGATGTATAATAATTGTTATAGATGTGAGTTAGTTTGGCGGCTGGTTCGAGAGCAGATACTTTCGTCCTCGTGTTTCCCAAATAGACTAGAGGCTGGTTACACCTATTACCAGTAGGAACATGGAAACCGATCAGTTCCAATGTGTGCGGGGAATCTAGTTGCCCTCTAAGAATCTTTCTCAGTACGTTCAAAAGAGCAGTATTAACAACAGGTGGAAGGTTAAACAAAAGCATAAAAGAAGCTTTGTCCGTGATTTGTAAGGCTCGACTAACAAAGGAGCCGAAAGACAAAAGTTTAGATTGAAGATAATGAACTAACTGAGAACTCCCAGGGAACCAAATGCATATGGCGTAAAGAATTTTAGACAAAACGATAGATTTGTATAGTAATAAGAAAGTCTTCTATTTTTTGAAAAAATTAGTATAGCGCTTCAATATACCAAGGCGTTTACTAACTTTGGTCATCAATTATTCCAAATGGTTGGTCAAAGTCAATTTGTGACTGAATACGACACCCAAATCTTTAATTCTATAGCATCTCTTAATTATCTTGTTTAATAGATTGTAATCATAGATAATGTTTACCACCTTCCTGGAATAAGTTAGACAAAAAGTTTTAGATACATTCAGGGTAAGTCCATTGTCACTCGCCCA
>JAHWFO010096346.1:0-14022 GCA_023313115.1 Rhysida immarginata | reverse complement strand
CTCTTCTGTATATCTTCTGTGTTTCTTCGTCCTGAGTTTCTTCACAAGTCCTGTGTTTCTTCGTCCTTAAACTTTTACTCTGGTGACTTTTTTCATTGTTTTTTTATTATTTATTTTAATTTTGTCCTATTTTAATTAAAGGAGTGTATTCATCTTTATTAATATATTGATAAATATTAGTTTTTACTTTTACAACTTCTATCCTTTTGGGTATAATGTTTACAATCTCTTAAGTGGACTTCTCCTCTCTTTCTTCCTCCCAGCCCCCCTCTAGTATCACAATTCCTATCCTGAGCGTCATCTTTGTGTCTACATTACACGTCGAAAACTAGTGTCACTTGTTTTCGATTTTTTAAACTGGGACTAAAGGATGTTTTGAGAAATATCATCGTTAAGCAGAATTCTGATTATCAAGTGCTAGAAAATTGCAAGGGTTTACACCCAGTCTACAATCGTTCACATTTTAACAGAATTAAAACACAATGTATGAATCTATGCTTATGTCCAAGAAAAGGTTTATATGAAGGAACTCTACGACAATTGTTGTATCAACAGTACCTTTCTCAAGTAAGTTTTAAATTGCTTCGCTACCTATAATGAAAGTTGGAATTTTAGATTATTTCAATATCAAAAAAACTGATTCCAAATGGGATAAGGGAAGTGTTATAACTCACATGCTGACAGATTTGAATGAAATATAAAATTTAAGAGCTTTCACATAAAAAATTAAACGAGTGTTATAAACACTCCAGAGGTGATGCGGGTGATTGTGACAAGGATGATGGCACGTGATATCTAAGGCGGCATATTGAAACTACTTTTTTTTAAAAATATAAATAATAATGAGATGATAACTAAATGAAGAGAGAATAACAAACCGCTTTTCCACAAAAACTTTAATCCGCATGACTCTTCGTTTAGTTACTTTTTTTTTTGTTCAAACATAAAATTTATGGATATTTTTATCTGTCAGTTAACTTTACTTCATTGTTAATGGAAACCTCAACAAACCTATTGTTATTATCTGAAAAATGCAACTTTTCGAAAACAATTAAACCTCTTATTTCCTCAGAATTAGACATGGATAGATCTGGAAAGTATTTATAGATTAAAATTTGTATTTTGCAAAATTTTTAACCCTCAATCATATACAGGGTGCTTTCGAAACGGATGTCTTGAGATACCTAGCGATGTTCTGCACCTTAAAATAAACACAACTTTCCTCATACACTTTTGTCAAAAGTGCATTCCTTAAAAGAGTAAACAGCTCGTGAAGTTCGGTTAAACTCCGCCCATAACATTAACAAAAGCGCATGAAAAAAAGTAAACATCACCACGTGTTCCATTAGTAAGTTTCTGCAAACCACCTGCGCACTTATGTGTTGGCCCTAAACTCAACCACTCTCACAGCTTACTGAAAATTACACGTAGATTACAATCTTCTCTAATTCATGGGACTCTTCAAATAATTAGACTGTTACATTAATTTGGCTTTCATGATGCTATTTTTTATCACAGGATAAATGTAATATAATGTTTATGGATATTTAAAATTATTTTTATCTAAACTAATATAAACAGAGGTTATATGTATATAAATTTATATTTATAGAAATGTTATATTGCTCCTGATATTCAGAAACAATTTTAGTGTTCTTGCTTTCTTTGCAAATTGCAATTACTCCAAATATTTGTTTTCAAATAAAAATTTCTAAATAGGAAAATATTGTAAACTAACAGTAAGTTGGGAATTAACTGAAGAAATTGTTTAGGGAATAAAACATTTTAAAAAAGTAGAATATATTACTTTTTCATGAAAACTTTTAGTAACAAATTTGGTGGTGTGCGGTCCCTGAGACAGCATGTCCTGTTATAAAACAATATGCACGCAATCGCAGATTCAGACACACTGACTTCTTCAAGGATCCATAAATGGAAAAATACTGAAGTGGTCATTTGTTTTTTTTTTAAATTTATGAGAAGATATTCAGGAAAATGTAGCGACACAATCCTTCAGATCGTGCTTCATTGCTATAGTGTTAATTGCTTATGTTACTGACTCATCTACAGTATTTTCAAAGTATACCACCTAATTCAACTGTCAGGTAACGCTTGTGCTAATAAGGACAGCTTTTTGTCACTCTGGCTGATTTCCGCGTAAAACTTCACCGCGTAGATGAATCAAAAGAGGATGTTCAGTATAAATTTTTTGCGTTGATGAGAATACATTTTCCGCACTTTTTTAAATGGAAATCTGCGATGCTTTAGGCCGTGTACTACTTTCTTGGGACTCTTAAACTTATTGTTACCTGGTGCGTGATTGCAAAAAACCTACATTTGTAAATATTATTCGGTTAAACTCCGCCCATAACGTAAACAAAAGCGCATGAAAAAAAGTAAACATCACCACGTGTTCCATTAGTAAGTTTCTGCAAACCACCTGCGCACTAATGTGTTGGCCCTAAACTCAACCACTCTCACAGCTCACTGAAAATTACACGTAAATTACAATCTTCTCTAATTCATGGGACTCTTCAAATAATTAGACTGTGACATTAGTTTGGCTTTCATGATGCTATTTTTTATCACAGGATAAATGTAATGTAATGTTTATGGATATTTAAAATTCTTTTTATCTAAACTAATATAAACAGAGGATATATGTATATAAATTTATATTTATAGAAATGTTATATTGCTCTTGATATTCAGAAACAGTTTTAGTGTTCTTGCTTTCTTTGCAGGTTGCTTTTCTCCAAATGATATTCGGGTTCGCATTGGGTCATATAATTTTTGAATATTTTTTTTACATTCTAAACTCCGCTCTGTTTAAATTCAATACTATTTGTTTCCCCTATCTTTTTTAGGTTAACAAATTAGCCTCACATATAACTGCAACGAAATTAAACTTCGCCTTGCTAGAGAATCGTTCTGATGCAACCACTATTCAACAATCTCACCATATAGAAGAGCGGCAACACAATCTGTATGAAAACAGGTGAATTTCGCCAATTCATCCTTCACCTTGCCAAATTTATAGAAACTTGTAAGTTTGGGAAAGACCACTTTCCCTGGACTGCGATTTGTTCAATCCGCAGATGTTTCGAAGTTCGTCAGTATGTCAACATCACGTTTAATCATATCTACCATAAGCGGGTAATTATATACAAAAACAGAGGTGCGAGTAATGAAATTTGTCTCTCACTGAGTTTGAACAAAGGTTATATATATATCACACTGGCTGACAAAAAAAGTGAAGAACCAAGGAGGACTGGTTGAAAATTAATGAAACGATATGTTTTGAAAGACCATGTGATTTTATTGTACTGATTACAAGAAGGGATAAAACGGACAACGCCTTGGCAGTATAGGTGGAATGTTGGCACCAGATCCGTATGGTGTGGTAACCACTGTGTCCCCAATGCAAGCCCTTATGTAGTACGGAATGTCAAACAGCCTTTGGATCCTCTCCTGAGGCAAGTCAGTCCATTTAGTCCCGCAGGTTGTTACTGGGACGAAGTCGCCTTCCCAAAGTCATACGCACGTGTCCAATGATGGAGAGGTCCGGAAAACTTGCTGGCCAAAAGAGGGCCAAAAATACTGTAGGCAGTCTATAGACACACGTGCTGTTTGTGGGCGTGCGTTATCTTCTTGGTACAATGTCCCAGGGTGCTGTTTCAGAAGGGGTAGGATGTGCGGGTGCAGAATGTCTGTGACGTATCGCTATGCCGTCAAAGTTTGCAGAAGCAATTTTAGAGGTGACTTGAACGCATATCCACACTATGGTGCCAGGCTTTACGCCTGTGTCTCTCCACAATATGGGAGGGTTGTGCCCTCTGCCCTCGTCGCCACCATAAGCGAACACATCGAAGGTCATGGACAAGCGGGACTCATCAATAAATATGATGCGATGCCATTCGTCTTCTGTCCATGCCTCCCGGGCAAGGCACCACTCTAATCCCAGGCGTTGTAGACTAAGAGCCAGCCCCGTTAGATTTAACTGGAAAGTTCTAATTCAGTTAACTATCTCATTTCACAGTTTTGCCCGTAGGAACTGAGAATATGTCGGTCTGGCACTCCAAAGCAGCCAGACTTAAAAATGGCTCTTCAAAATCCGTAATAACTGATTTCAATTTAACCAGTGCGATCTATTATTGGTTCATAGTTATTTTCTTAGATTACTCCTCCCTAATTAAAATTTCATCGGTCTAGCATTTGAAATGGCTGCCTGACCAATTTGGTAAAATTGACATTCATTTAACCAGAATGATCTAATTTTAGTTTTTGAACCAAATTGTACCTAACTGCCTGCCATTCACGAATTATTCGGTCTGGCCTTTCGAAGCAGCGGGAATCACGGTGCCAAACCCATTTAAAGAGTCTAAATTGTCATGTTTTTTTTAGGTTCAGTTTATGAGAAAAATTTATACTTTACTTCCACGAGTAATTTTTATATTTTGTGCTTTCTATATTCGAATTCGATCTGTTCATATTTACCAGAATGATCTAAATTTGCCCCTGGCTATTCAATTGGCTACCGAACCAAGTTAATATGCATTCAGGGTACCAGACTAATTTTTTTACAAAATTTAAATTCAGTACCTAATATATATATCTGATAAGCTACTATTATAAATAAAGTAATATTTATATTATGTTTGGTAGTCACGGTATAAGGATATGAAAGAGGAATAAACTGAAACATTGTCATTTTGCCTTTATATAACGAGATTTTAATGCAACATTGCTTTGTAATACAACAAATGAACTCTTTTGCTTTCGATATTGTAAACAAATCAGTCAACTTAAGCTCAACAGAATAATGAGATCAATTCGGCTAACATCTTTAATGGGTATTCCGAATCCATTTTTGCCATATAATACATGATACATATTACACTGACTCGCCAAAACTCATGATACACCCGTCGAATCTGGTTCCCTTGTGCGTAATGAGACACATCCTGCTGCTTCCATTCTCGGAATGCAGGTGCAGAGGACTCCTTGATATCACACAATCATTGTAAGCAAAACTAGCTGCAGAAATGGCAGCACGCCGAGAATTCTCCGCATTTGAACGGGGGATGATTGTTGGTGCCAGACGGATGGGTGCCTCAATATCAGATGTAGCCAACACCTTGCAATTTTCCCGCACAATCGTTGCAAAGGTCTATCAAGAGTACACCCAACAAAGTGTTACAACCCATGTCGTACAGTGGACGGGCCGCCGACGTCTCATTGATACCAGAGATGTTTGCTGAGTCACCGGGCTTGCAACTGCTGATCAAAGGGCGACAGCAGGCCAAATCAACATGTTGCACAACCAGGGACGTCTCACAACTGTGTCCGTCACGACAATTCAGTGAACCTTGGCAGCTGCAGGCTTTGGAAGCAGGAGGCAACGACGGGTGCTACTCTTAATAGATGCACATCGTCAGCAACGCCTAGCCTGGGCCAACCAAAATCCGCATTGGACCGCTGAAGACTGGCGAAGGGTTGCCTGGTCCGACGAGCACGGTTTCAGCTTTATCGGGCCAACGGTCGTGTCCGTGCCTGACGCAGGCCACACGATGTCATCGACCCCGCTTGTCAGGTAGGGACCACTCAGGCAGGAGAAGGCTCTATATTGGTCTGTGGTGTTTTCTTGTGGCATGCAATGGGTCCATTGGTGCATCCACTCTGCGTGCTACTTCCTACGTCGATCTGCTTGGGGATCACCTGCACCCCATCATGAACTGTTTTTACCCCGCGGGTGACGGCATCTTCCAGCAAGATAATGCGGCTTCACACGCGGCCCTTGTGGCACGGCAGTGGCTGGAGGAACATGCTACAGACTGCACGACAATGATTTGGCTTCCGCGTTCCCCAACGCAACTGGTAAATGCAGCATCGTTGTGCAGTGCAGTGGAGGCGGCATGGCTTGCAGTGCCTGTGTACGTGATACGGGAACTGGTAGACTCTCTTCCACAACGGGTCGCTGCCGTTATCCGGGCCAGAGGAGGCCCAACATGTTATTAGGCAGGTGTGCCATGATTTTTGGTGAGTTAGTGTATACAAGGTGTATCAAAAATACGTTTACAAACTGTAAAGGTGAGTTTTTCACACCAAAACAATAAACATAGTCCCCATAAATATATGTCATATAATCCTTAAATTTTGCGGTATTAATGAAAATTTGCATTCAACGAGGTATAATCCATCAACGAAGTATTTAACAAAATCAGATGGCGCTGTGTTGCTATGGAGACTTGTTTACATTTGTCATTTGTGGACATTTGTGGTTAGTTAGTCTTCAAGGTTTCACTTTTGTAGTAAGTTAACTGAAAGGTGTTCCATTTAACCATGGCAGGTAGGGGAGGACCAGTTCGTTGGCCGGCACATTCTCCGATCTCAATCTTTCGGATTTTTATCTCTGGGGCCACTTAAAACAATAAGTCTATGCAAGCAACATTCTTAATACAGGGACTCTTCAAGGAGTATTTGAACGGGTGCGATAGTCAATAATCCGAAGAGTGCATGAGTGTATAGAAGCTCGCTGAGGGCAGTTTGAGCATTTGTTATAAATTTCTGAGGTGACGTATAATACAGTTTTTCAACATACCTTAAATAATAAATAATACCAGAAGTACCCCATACATTGTGCACTTCTGTAAAAGATCTTTCATCCCAGATGACCTTCCAAGGATTTTAGTATCCTGTCCTTTGGTGAAATGAATTGATCGTTACATATTAATATTTTACTGATTTATTGTTATTAAAATCTTGGCATTCGGTATCCAAATATTTTTATATAAATTTTAACTTAAGGCATATAAATTAGTCTGAATTTTTAAAGCCAGACCGTCAGAACAAAATATTTATATTCAGAAAAAACCCAAGAAACTATTATTCTACAGTCTCGTATAGTTTTTCGATTATATAGCTAACATTGAAATTAGACTCAGAGTGGCAAGACCCTGAAATGGTAAGACTGTGCCCAATTTTGTTTTTTCCAAAGTTTCTGCGTTTCGTCTTTATTTTTTTCTACATATATCAACTGCTAAAATTGACTAATTTGATATTTTAAAACTGTCTGGCACCCTTTTTCCGGCTGCTTCGGAATGCCAGACCAAATAATTCGTAAATGGCAGGCAGTTAGGTACGATTTGGTTCAAAAAGTAAAATTAGATCATTCCCGTTAAATGGACGCCAGTTTTTCCGAACTTATGATTGGACTGGCAGCCATTTTCCGGCTGATTTCAAATGCCAGACCGAATAAATTTTACTTAGGGAAGAGTAATCTAAGTAAAAAGCCACGAACCAAAAATAGATCGTTCTGGTTAAATTGAAGTCAAATTATCCGGATTTTGAAGGACTGCCATTTTTAAGTCCGGCCACTTTGAATTGCTACACCGACCAATTCTCATTTCCCACGGGCAAAACTGAAATAATGTAGTTAACTGAATTAGATCTTTCCGGTTAAATCTAATGGGGCTGGCTCTTGGTCTATTGGTGTTATGGTGTTAAAAGCATCCGAAGCATGGGGGATAGGACCCAATCCGACGAATGCGACACTGTGCGGGAACTCACAGAGTGTTGTCGAATTTCTAGTGTATGTTCGCAGATGGTGGGTGCCGAAGCCAAGGGATTCCTTAATGCTTGGAGCACCATACGACGGTTCTCCTTTGGGTAGTGTCTGTTGGTCGACCCGAACCTGCATGACGTGCATGGGTGCCCTCAAATACCCACTGATTCCAACATCCGGTCACTGCGACATCTGAATGGCCCAAATGCCTGGCAATTGCATGGTACGACCTACCAGCCTGGTAATTGATTATACGACCCACCAGCCTATGGAGTCCCACAATGCAGCCCCTGTCAAAAGCTGGCACTAGATAGATATGATGTCTACCGCGTCTGCGAGGCATCACGTGTGCTTTGTCCAGTACAGTCATCCTCTCCGAATGACTTGCGTAACTGTCGGACTCACAGCAGTTAACAATTTACCAAAAACATGGTGGTGATATCACCAATCCAATCTGGTGAACGTTCTGCACATTAAAGATCGTTGCGAATCTAACCATTTACTCACACATCAATGGTATGCATGTGTACCTTAATAGGATTATATTGGACCACTGTTTTTGGGTGCTTCACTTTTTCTGCCAGTCAGTGTATTTCGTGTTTACCGGCTGTTTTTCGTCAGACGTTATAGGGAATTATTGGCCTTCCTACATTTCCATTTTAAACATCAAAATTTGTATATAATGTCAAAATTCTTTTTATTTCTTCCTTTTAAGTTTTATTTTTGTTATTATTTTTTATTGGTGAATTTTCTACAAGAATGTTATAAGTGATGTTTAAAGGAGAAGAAAGAAAAGTAAATATACATCATATAAAAAGCAAAGCCCTTTTGGTCTGTTTAATCAGGTAATATTATGAAGGTATTAAATGGCATTTTCATCAGCAAAGACTTTTAGATTACAAATATAAATAGCCAAATCCTTGTTACACTCAAAGTAATGTTATAGTTATATTGTTATTTAATCTATATATATAAAGCACAATGTTTTTATGTTTGTCCGGTTTTAAAATGCAATTGTATATTCAAATTGTACACAATATACGAGAAATGTTTTATTCTTGGTGTTTATAGGGTTTTAGCATCATCTAAAATCCTATTAACAACGATATGTAACATATATGTCACACGCTCTAACTTTTGAAAGGATTGACCTAGATGCTTGAAATTATGAACAAACGTAGGCCCTGTACAGAGGACAGTAAGAAAAATATAGCGAATCCTCTAGGGTGAGCCAAACATGTGTTTTTTGTGGTTTCCGCAACTGACTTCCGTTCATCTCAATGGAGTTTTGATTGCGTTTGAGCTAACTGTAACGTCAGAGTTTGACGGTTTGACGTCAGAATTTAAAGTACTCTTTCTGAGTATAGCGAATCCTCTTGCTACTGCTCGTAATATTTTGATGCCATAACTTTTGAAAGGTTTCACTTAGAGGCTTGAAATTTTGTACACACGTAGGCCCTATACAGAGGACGGTGTGAAAAATATAGGGAATCCTCTAGGATGTCCCAGGGACCCTGAAGGGCCACTTATATGAATTTCATGGTTCCGTTTTTATATTTTGAACAAAGAGACTTAGAGGCTTGAAATATCGTAAATTTGAAATTAGGTTCTATAAAAATAAAACCAATATATAAAAAAAATGATATTAGGGCCCCGCCAGAGGTCCCGTGGCCCTAATTACAATTGAAGCTATAACATTTGAACAGAACGACCTAGGAAACTAAAATTTTATCTATTTCTAGAGTGGTACTAAAAAATATCTTTCTATATATATAAAGAAGGATGTTTGTGGGTCTGTATGTTTGTGGTTTGTTTGTTTCTTATGCAAATGTACAGTTTTATACGGATCTTAAAGAAATTTTGCATACTTGACCTTCAAAGTATGAGGAAGGTCACTGTCTACCTCAGATTTCGGAAAAATAACAATTATTGATAAAAAATCGATATCCATGGTTATGGCAGGGCATATTGATGAGATAATCTCATCACCAACAATGCACAGCAAAGTTTGTGCAAAAATAGGTATCAACAATGGTGATTAACTTAAGAATAAAATAAAACTCTTTTTCCACAACGAAACAGGAAATGAACAAACATAAAAAGAAAAAGACCGAAAATAAAATAAAAAAAGAACCTGAGTCTGAAAGCGTTTTTCGAAAGGCGCTTACAGACTCAGGTTGTATTTTTTCATCAGGAGGCCTGGATTTTTAAGGGCGGAATCAGAAGTTTGTCCAACTGTGGAGGTAAACTAATTTATGATGTTAATTGTTCTTCTCCCCGTGCTTGTCTGTTGTTCAAAAGCAGTATTAACGCACTTCCTATGTATCACTTATGTTCTAGAGATCTAGCAGTGGCGAAAATCACCCTTCGTCTGGATGGTCTGGATCGTGACATATTTTTTGTGTCGGTCTACCTTCCATACGAGAAAACCTTTCCCATTAATGATGATATCAGGAAAATATGGGAAATCTCGACTTCTCACAAGGTAGCGATTGTCTTTGGATGTGATGCCAATGCTCATCATACCCTGAGGGGTAGCACCGACACCAATCTCAGAGGTAAACTCCTTTTCGATTTTATCCTAGAAAATAATTTAGATTTATTTAACCAAGGTAATAAACCTACCTTCATTACTGTGGTAAGAAGGGAGGTTATTGATGTTACCTTTGGTTCTTCCATTTTGAGGAAATGGATTAGGAAATGGTATGTAGATGAGAAACCATCTTTGGCTGACCATCAGCATATCCGGTTTTCTTTTATCACTAGTATAGACTGGGAGAGAACGTTTAGGGATCCTAAACGGACAAATTGGATTCAATATCGCGAGGACGCTCGTTCCGCGATTTCCAGTCTTCCGACTAGAATCAATGATACTGTTGACCTAGAGCTTTGTGTAAATGGGTTACAGCAGGCCCTGGTACAATCGTATCATAACAATTGTCCCTTGTTGAGGAAGAGATGTAGATCCCACAGTGTCTGGTGGAACCATGATCTCTCTCAACAAAGACAAAGAATAAGAAAGCTTTTTAGAAAAGCTAAAAAGACCAACGAGTGGCAAGTGAATCAGCTTTGTTATAAAAACGCCCTCGCTGATTATAACAAAGCAGTCCCATCAGCTAAACGTACATCTTGGAGGAAGTTCTGTGAATCAGTCCAAAAGACTGTGGAAAGAGCTAGACTCTATAAACTCTTGAGAAGCGATAAACCTATTATGGTTGGTACTCTCAAGAAATCAAATGATGAATTCACCAGAAACAGTAGAGAAGTCCTTTAAACTCTGATTATGACTCACTTCCCAGGCGCTGAGCTCATCAGTCCTCTGGACTCGGAGTATCTTGACTCCTTGGTTAGGATATCGCGGACTGGGTGGGCTGCGGCTGGTGAGGTGATTACTCGTAGTAGGGTCATATGGGCTATTAAATCTTTTGACCCCTACAAATCACCTGGGCCGAATGAGATCATTCCGGTACTTCTTCAGCAAGTATCAGATGTGATCGCGCCGATCTTATGTTTAATTTTCAGAGCTAGTTTAGCTCTAGGGTATATTCCAAATCTCTGGAGGTAGGTCAAGGTGATTTTCATACCAAAACCAGGTAAGGGTCGCTACGACCTAGCCAAGAGTATTCGACCCATCAGTTTGTTTTCCTTTGTGCTCAAATGCCTTGAGAAGATCATTGATGGGCGAATTTGTGAAGTTTTTGGGACTTCTGGTCCCTTTCACGCTAACCACAGCTTTATACCATTTAGTGGTAAGGATCAAGAAAACTCTGGAGTATAAAGAGTTTGCTCTAGCTGTTTTTCTCGATATTGAGGGAGCGTTCGATAACACTTCCTATGATTCTATTGCTAAAGCTCTAACCGCCAAAGCAATTTCTCCACTAATCTGCAACTGGATTCAGGTCCTCTTAGCGGATAGAATTATTATATCTGATTTGTTGGGCGAGGGAATTTTTGCTCGTCCCTCCAGGGGATGTCCGCAGGGTGGTATTCTTTCCCCCCTGCTCTGGAACCTGATTGTGGACGACCTCATTTCTTTTCTTAACAATCAAGGTATTTACGCCCAGGGTTACGCAGATGATATTCTCATCTACGTCTCTGGGATCGACAAGCACATCATTCTTGATCTCGTACAAATGGCTTTGTACAAAATTCAATCATGGTGTTTAGAGCGGAATTTAAGGGTTAATCCCTCGAAGACCACTCTAGTTCCCTTTAAAGGCCATAAAGAAACCATCTATGATTTCATACCAACTCTGTTTGGTGAAAAAATCACTGTGAGGAATGAATCAAATACCTAGGAGTTATCCTTGATAGTAGGTTGACTTGGAACCAACATCTTGATTATAAAATTAATCAAGTTAAAGTTGGACTTTATCGTTGTCCTCGAGCCCTTGGTAAATCATGGGGTCTTACTCCCAAGATGATCTACTGGCTATATGTCATGGCGATCAGGCCTATTTTGACATCCTGCGCTCTAATTTGGTGACGTAAGTCTGAGCAACTGACCACTAGAACCAAACTGGCCTCTCTTCAAAGACTGGCGTGTTTGAGTATAACGGGTGCTATCTCTACCACGCCAACCAAGGCTTTAGAGATTATCCTTTCTCTGACTCCACTTGATATTTTTATCAAAGGTGTAGCCAGGAAAAGTTCATATAGACTGAGTAATCAAGGACTATGGGTGGACTTCCCTGGGGTGAAGTCTCATACTTTCATTAGCCAGGCTTTTACCAGTCATATTCTCCAGATGCCTTCTGATATGGCAATTCCTCAGGCCCTCCCTGAGCCCTCGAGCGAGGTCATAATTGACCCCGTAGTAGAGCCAGATGGGTTTTTGCAATTTCCCAAGGGTGCCATCATTTGGTATACTGATGGCTCTCGTCATAACGGCCTTTCGGGCCTGGGCGTTTATTGCGGCAGTCCCAAAACCCTTCGCTTACGTCGATTGGGTCTTTGGACTACTGTCTTCCAGGCTGAATTACTGGCCATTATTTACTGTCTGCAGATGTGCATGGATAAATTCTATGTACATCGTCGTATTTTTATACTCAGCGACAGTCAAGCGGCCCTTAAAGCCATTAAATCCTCTAGGGTTAATTCCAAACTTACATTGGAATGTCGACAGCTCCTACAGGAACTTTCTTTACACAACAGTGTCACTTTGAAATGGGTTCCTGGACATAAAGGTGTTGTCGGAAATGAGGTAGCTGATACCTTAGCCAAACAGGGTGCCATGTTTACTTTTACTGGCCCTGAAACCGTCTGCGGGATTTCTAAACAAACTGCAGTTAAGGAGATAAATATTATCTCTTATCGACAAATTATGGAAAGGTGGGATCATACCACTGATCAAAAACATGCCAGACTCATGATTAAGAGATCTTCTCTTAGTCTAACATCTGGCATTCTACAACTCAATAGAAACAAAATACGGACTATCATTGGCTTTCTTACTGGTCATGATTTACTCCGTAAACAACTACATAGAATGGGAATCCTTCGGGAAGAGCCACTATGTTCGAAATGTGGTTTGGCGGAAGAAACAGCCTACCACATTCTCTTTGACTATGTCGCCTTGACACATTTCCGCCACTTCAGGATTGCTTAACCTTTCTTGAAGATATTCACTTGAACCTCGTGGGGGGCTTGACTTGCTTTCTAAGTCTGTCTGGTTACCTTTAGGTGATCTTAGCTTTCCTTTTTGGGTATGGCGCATCATTCCTTAGAGGAATAAGTGCCTTTTGCGGTCAACGACCTTGGCTGCTAACTGACAGCCCATTTATAAGATAAGATAAGATAAGATAAGATAAGATAAGATAAGAAACAGTGAACAGAAAATGGATCTAATCTATCTATATATATAAAGAAGGATGTTTGTAGGTCTGTCTGTGGGTCTGTCTGTGGGTCTGTCTGTGGGTCTGTTTTTTATACAAATCTACAGTTTTATTCCGATCTTGATGAAATTTCGCATACATGACCTTCAAAGCATGAGGAAGGTCACTGTCTACCTCAGATTTCGGAAAAATAATAAATATCGATAAAAAATCGATATTCATGGTTATGGCAAGGCATATTAATGAGAAATATCGCATGACCAACAATGCAAGACAAAGTTTTTGCAACAATGGTATCAACACGCAATTCACAAACACTCTGCACGGACCAACAATATATATGTCATGACCAGCAATGCAAATAAAAGTTTGTGCAACAATAGGTATCAACAATGGTTTCAACACGCAATTCACCAATAACAATGAGCTCAAAATGATGATGCAATGATAAAGCAATTCTTTCCAAGAATTATAACAATGAACATAAAATGATGATGCAATATGGATAAGTTTCAATTTGTAACAATGCATAGAATTCCTGTTATTCAGGCTTTTCTTAGAAAAGAGAGTTCTTAGTACTTAACAATTTCTTGAAAATCTTTAAAAATGATCAGTAAATGGAGA
>JAHWFO010096335.1:9710-24363 GCA_023313115.1 Rhysida immarginata | reverse complement strand
TTACTAATATGCCTACACTTTTGAATTCAATGAGTTTTGAGTAATATGCACTTACTATAATGCCTAATTCATCTTGTTGTAGAATGAGTTTTGAGCAACAACAATCATATCTGGATAGTTTCATTGATGATTCAGAAAGTGATAATGAGTTGTATTGCTCCAATATTCCTGATGATCTCAGCGTTCCACCAAAAAACAATCAAGCTCTTCAAGATGAAGAATTTGATATAGAAGACGTCAGTGCTGATCATAATGCCCAAATCGAAATAGATGACTGTTCTGAAAGTTCCAGTGAAGTCGAGAATGAAGAAAGTGTTCCCGATCAGCAGATGCTGTATGGCAAGGATGGAAGTGCAAGGAATCTGATTAGTCCTTAAAGTACTCAAACACCACAGCAAAACATTTTACGCCAAAAATCAGGACCTGTAAAAAAAATCAATCCCTTTCAGTTCTTGAAACCTTCAAGTGCATTTTTGATAACATTATGTGCAATATCATAATCAGGGAAACAAACGGGAAAGCCAAATCTGTATTGAAAGATGAAGAATTCGATAGTTATCTTGGGATTCTCATTACAGCAGGGGTTCACCATTCTTGCTCAGAAGACATCAAAGAACTGTGGAAGAGTGATGCTAAACCGTTATATCGTGCATCCATGACGGTGAATAGATTTTGGGAAATAACTAGGCCTCTTCGTTTTGATAATGTTACAACAAGGCAAGATAGGTTGAAAATTGACAAAGCAGCAGCAATCTCAGAGCTCATTATGTGCCTTCCGAATGCCTTACTGTCGATGAACAGCTATTTCCATTTAGGGGTAGAACAAGATTTACCCAGTACATGCAGTCAAAACCGGCAAAATACGGTATCAAAATATGGAGGGTATGTGATGCTGCAAATTCTTATCCACTCACTGGGCAAATATACACCGGGAAATCAGCTGAAGGTCGTGAAAAAAATCAGGCGAAAGAGTAGTAAAAGACCTGTGCTGCCAATTCAAGTAAAGTGGTCGGAATGTTGTGATGGATAACATTTTTACAACGCTTCCTCTAGCACGATTCCTACTTTCATGGGGTTTTTCAATGATTGGGACATTGAAAAAAAATAAGCCTTACATACCACCACAAATGCTCGCCAACAAATCGAGAGAACCATTGTCTTCTCTTTTTGGATTTAGCAATGACAAATTTACAATGGTGTTGTATGTGCCAAAAGCTAACAAGTCAGTCATATTGTTGTCAACCATGCATTACACAAAAGATGTAAGTGGACCAAAGAAAAAGCCCGAAATCATTCTGTATTACAACCGGGGTAAAGGTGGTGTTAACAATATGGATAAAATGGTATCGCACTACACTTCCAAGAGGAAGACTAGAAGGTGGCCTGTTGCAATGTTTTACAATATGATTGATTTAGCTTGCCTGGCGGCTTATATCATTTACATGGAAAACAATCCGTTAGAATCAAAGAAAAATAACAGCCGGCGTGCGTTTTTGAAAGATTTAGGTAAACAACTGGCAATGCCAGCGATTGAAACTCGGTCCAGAAACCCACGAGCTTGTCAGCACTTCAACACGAAAACAGGAATAGAATGCATGCTGGAAGGGCCTATTGCAAATTGTATTTCTGCAGGTGATGAAGAACAACGCAGAGATTCCTCAGGTCGCCTTATAGTAACTGGAAGTTATGTTTGCAAATCCACCAAAAAACGTAGAAAAACAAGAAAATCTTGTTCCAATTGTCATCACCCAGTTTGTGATGAGCATACCAAAACAATCGCAAAATGTGTAAGCTTTTTCTGCAAATGTGTAAGCCTTTGAACTGATGTTTTTAATGATTGATATTGTAATTATCTTAGTATTGTTTTTGTAATTAAAATTCATTTAAAGTGTGATCATTCTTTTTTATATCGTTTTTTATATCGTTTTCTTGGGCAATAGTTGTAGGGGTACCCAGGTGCCCTTATAATGGATGTAAAGTGTAAAAGACTTTCAAAATTTTTTTTGAAATTACACAAACTTTTTTTAAAATTATTTTTTCATAAAACTGCATAGGATTACCAACTTAAAGATGTCAAAAAATACCACGGGGAAAATACGACTGTATGATATATAATTTTTATGTTAAACACGAAAATGGCACCCGGCCACCCCGTCATGGGGAAGAAGGTTAAAAGAATTTGAGAAATGGTTCGGGGAGGAAATTAAGGGCGAGAGTCCAATCTATTATTGTTAAAATTCTCCCAGGACCTTCACCGTGACCTTCCTGTGTTTCTTCTTTTTACCTGTGTTTCGTCTGCTTCATCCAGATCTACATAATACGCTCCACAAGAACTTCAATTCATTTGTGTTTCCGTCCACTTCATAAATTGCATTACTCCACATTGGGTGACTTTCATTGTCAATTGTTTTTGAGATTTTTTTTTTCTATTTTTTTAATAAAGAAGTTACTATTTTTAATTATTTTGTCAATGCTATCAAAAACTTTGAAAGCAGTTAAAGGGTCTTTCTATTACAGGTTGAAAAATCTCTTGTTAAGAGCTTTGGACAGAAGCTTGAGTAGTGGGAAGAAATCCTTCACTAAGGAATAGTATAGGCTTTATACTTACTAACTGAACTTTTTCTCAAGCATTTTAAGTTTTTATTTCCAAGAATCCGTAAAAAATGAAAACTTTATTTGTGACTAATTGATAATAAGTCGTATGATCCGTTTATTAAACTCTTTAGAGCTTCAAGCAATCCACGTAGAAGGAAATCATGGATAAGAAATATTCGGCGATCGGAACGTGTGTTGTAGATGAAACATTATGTTCGTGAACTTCATTTTCAAGCCGCTTTTCTCCCATGAAATACATGTATTATCTGTATATACAGGTGTAAATGGACGACGTTTCACAAATTTAAGGATATGTAGAGGATGATGTGGTGAACATTTTTTATTAATAAACCCATAGTCCCAAACGAAAGGCGACGGAGCCACAGCATGTTTGATGCTCTGTTTTGCGTCAAGCCGTGGAATGGCTGTCTGAATTACTGTGCTGTCACTGCATTGGAATTTCGAGCGTGAAACCTTCCATGAAATTACTTCTTTGCAGATACGCTAAAGATTGTGCCATCGTGTATGATGGAGTAATAATAATAATAAGCAGATCACAGTGTACACTGAGATAATTTGTGGCGATCTGATATGGGACAGTCCAGTAACAGTTCTGTAAGTAATTGGTTAAGAAAGTTCTCGCTGTTTCCTGCCTCACAGTAACGTCCATTCCTGAACTCATACAGCACAAAACGTAGAGCGCAAAATACCTTCACCCTTACGGAATGTACCAAACTAACAACGGGAATTTCGTACCAACCTGATATGCAAGATTATGTGATTGGAGAATGTGCTGTGCATTCGGACGGTACCATTTAAAAACAGCCTGCGAGCTGACAGTCTGCATAAGGCCTACAAGATGCAATGACAGGGGACATCGTAGTAAACGTGCCTAGTTCAATGCTTGACAAACCAGGACATCAAACAAGCTGTGGCTCCGTCGCTTTTCGTTTGGGACTATGGGTTTATTAATAACAATGTTCACCACATCATCCTCTACATATCCTTAAATTTGTGAAAAGTCGTCCATTTATACCCTGTATAAAAGAAGAAACGGACTGAGTGAAAGATCAACGCACAGCCCAAAACGTCAGGCCTAGAAACCTGAAATTTTGTAGAGAGTTCTTTACAAAATGTAAGTGAGCACTATGAAGGGATTTCTGGAAAGTCAACCCCAAAGGGAGGGAAAGGGGGGTTGAAAATTTAACACATTAGCTGTATACTTAACACAATAACTGCTGTTGCACTATACAGGGTGTAACTAAAGATGTGTTACAAACTTTGGGGAATGATAGAACTGGTCAAAGTAAGCATTTTTTGTTCAATGAACATTGGTCCACAACTGCATCGTTTAAGAATTATAGCCACTGTTCAAAATGACTTCTTCAGCATCAATGCAGGCTGATGACACACCCCTTTCTGAATTATGGTATGGTCATGTAAATTTTTAAAGTAACATGACCACACCATCACATTACCATGCAAGCAGATCCTGCACACTAAAAAATCTAACGTGTGTGATCGCATCCGGATATGGACTACACATTTAACGAGTGCACTGACATGCTGTTACTGTACGGTGATGGAAGGGATGCTTGTCGTCTGTACAGACGGCAGTTTCCACAACGTCGTCAGCCAGCTCACACAATGTTTGCTCGGCTTGTGCGACGTCTATGAGCAACAGGAAGTGTAGCTGTGATGCGTGGAGAGCATGGCCGCGCTCGCACCCGTCGTACCGCTCAATTCGAAGAAGCTGTGCTTCATAGAGTTCACGAAAGACCAACATGTAGCACCCGTGCGCTTGCACACATCATGAACACAGATCACATGTCTGTTTGGCGAGTTCTGCATGACCAACTGTTTCATCCGTTTCGTATGCAACGATTGCAAGCATTTGGAGCTGCGGACTTTGCACCACGTATGGCATTCTGCAGATGGTTTCTTGCACGTTGTAGAGAGGAACCAGCATTCCCACAGCAGGTGCTGTTCACTGATGAAGCAACCTTCACCAGGGAAGGCATTTTAAACCACCAGGATATCCATGTTTGGGACCGTATCAACCCACATGCCATTTCTACAAGGCGCTTCCAGTAACGATTTTCTGTCAACGTGTGGGCTGGTATTGTTGGCAATCGCCTCATTGGGCCGTACATTCTCCCAGCTCGTATGAATGCACAAACCTACCTCGTCTTTCTTCAGGAGGTGCTGCCTGAACTGTTGGATGACATACCTCTTAACATCCGTCAAGTAATGTGGTTCCAACATGATGGTGCACCTCCACATTTCTCACAGCATGTCCGGGCCTTCCTCACTGATACGTTTGGCGATCGTTGGATTGGACGGGGTGGTCCAGTTACCTGGCCGCCACGATCACCAGACCTAACATCATTGGATTTCTTTGTGTGGGGCCACCTAAAGTCCCTGATCCACGAAACAATGGTTAATTCAGTGGAGGAACTCGTCGCACGATTGGCTGTAGCAGCAGACAACATCAGGGACTCCCAGCAGATGCTGCAACGGGTGTCTTGCAACGTACAGCGACGAATGCAAGCCTACATTGACGCTGAAGGGCGTCATTTTGAACAGTTGCTGTAACTCTTAAACAATGCAGTTGTGGACCAATCTTCATTGAACAAAAAATGCTTATTTTGACCAGTTCTATCATTCCCCAAAGTTTGTATACTTTAGTTACACCCTGTATACTTAACACATCAACTGGTCTGGCACTACAAACATAACACACTTACTAGGGAGGGCGGTAACGAATTGTAGAGTGTGCTATCCATGAAGCGCGATATCTCCACCATGACCTACCAACAACTTCCCAGGGTCCATCGGAATGACCATGAAAAATTTCATCAAGATTGGTCTAGCCATTATGAAATGCATAACGAACAGACAGTCAGACATACCGAGAATATATATATATAGATAAGGTAGAATGTTGTTTGTGTGTTTCTTTCTTATATAAATCTAAAGTTCAATCTTGATGAAATTTGCACATTTGATCTTCAAAGCAAGAAGATGGCAGTTTGTGCAACAATTGACTGCTCTGTCTGTTTCAACAGTAGTGATAGCAACATAGAGAATTCAAAAAATGATATGGCATTAAATACAAAAATTGGAGAAAATATACCAGATTCAGCCAATCAAATAGTTATGTATGTAAGATATGTTCATTAAGACATGTAAATGAAACTCAAGATTGATCATTTTGTAAATTTCATTAAAAAATATATTTTGAGGACACACGACTTAAATGCATAAATCGAGGACAACCCTCTTATAAAATATAATATTCTTCGGGCTTTCTAATTTCCTGAACATAATTTAAGTTTCGCCTAATGGCCGTCAGTATTTAGCTGGAAGGGTCTTCCTCCTCTGAGAATCAGTGACAAGGCGTTGGAAATTTTAACAATACACATAGTTCCTGTCCTTTGTGCTTTTTTTAGAATTGATATTTATTAGAATTTACCAGTTTCTTGAAAAGCTTTAAAAATGAGCAATAAATGGAAATAATGGAGATTTAGCAGACTATTGAGAAACAGTGGAAAGGCGGCAGAGAAGCCAAGTGGTGAGTGACCCTGTAGCCGTCAATGCAAATGTGTCAACAGAAGAAACTTCGACTGCCAGATCACACCGAGTGATGAATCCACCAGTTTTGATTCAAGACTTCGAGAGCAGAGTGTGAATTGCAAAAGTTTACCATTTAGAAAAATTGATAGAAAAATTCCGCCACCTGGATTCGAACCAGGAACCTCAACTGTCATGGTCGAATCTCTATCAACTGGGCTATCACAGACACTTGAACAGCCATGTTGTCACTAAGTATCTTAAAGACAACCAAGTTGTCAAGAAGGAATGCCCGATGGGAGGTGAGCACCCGGTTCACAGATTGTGAATTTCTCCTATCCAAACCATCAGAAAGTTTGATGAACAGACAATAAGAAATAAAGAAATTAAACTGGGGCAAACATCAAGTAATAACTACTTGGTTGTCTTTAAAACACTTAGTGACAGCACGGCTGTTCAGGTGTCTGCGATATAGACCAATTAGTTGAGGTGCCGACCATGATGGTCGAGGTTCCTGGTTCGAATGCAAATTGCAGAATTTTTCCACCCATTGAAAAGGACGCTAATACCAAATGATCAATTTATTGTCACATTTTTCCAGAATCTCACAAAACGATGATAAATTCAAACTCCACTACATATAAATAAATTTCATATAATTTAAGCAATGATTGGGAGATGTTAACTACATAATATAAAAATTGATTTTAGTCATTGTTTCATGATACCAATTAAAATTAATTACTTATTAAAGTTTAAAATATTGGATGAAAACCAATAAAGAAATCAATTGACCGATTTCAAACACTTCTCATTGGTACATAAGGAAAATAAGTGATGTATAACAGTTAATAAGAGAATAGTAAAAAAGACATCACAAAATAACGTAGGTAATAAATAATACGAGGCCTTTCGGTCATTTTATTTTACAAAGACCTTCTTCAGGTTAAAAATTTTTTGAAAGTGTAACTGATTTCTTCTCTCAGTAAAGATTAAGAATATAAGTTTAAATAGATACATTGTTAAGAGGTATTATTACATCAATTGATTGTTTACATCTTTAGTTTGAATTTTTAAATTGTTATAATCAAAGACTTTTTGTATAAAGTTATTTTTAATTGATTAAAGGTATATTTACAGTTTTTTATTACAATATTTACAATTTTTTGCTTCAATATTTCCCATTTTTTGTATACATAAAAATTATACAACAGAAAAATAACCAAGTCATTAAATTAAATCAAAATTATAACTATATAACATTTAATTATCACCCAAAATTAAATAAATCCCTTAGAAGAATAATAAAAAGAGAACAAAAAGATAATATAAAAATTGCTTTCAAAAATAAAAGAACAATTGGAAACTTTTAAATAAACAGAAAATTAGAACAAAATAATAATAAACATATAAAAAATAATGTTATCTATAAAATTCCTTGTAAAGAATGTAATGATCATTATATCGGTCAAACAAAAAGAATTATGAAAAAAAAAATGATGAACACAAGAATGAAATAAAAAAATGTAATGAAAATAATCAATTATATCTACATAAAAAAACAAAAAACATGAAATTGATTGGGAAAATACAAAAATTTTAGGAACTGAAGAACATTGGTAAAAAAGATTAATTAAAGAAAGTTACTATATTACCAAATCAAAAAATTGACCAGCCCATCAATCATATAAATTAGATAAAAAATGGGAAATATTGTAATAAAAAAATTGTAAATATACCTTTAATCAATTAAAAATAACTTTGTACAAAAAGTCTTTGATTATAACAATTTAAAATTTCAAACTAAAGATGTAAACAATCAATTGATGTAATAATACCTCTCAACAATGTATCTATTTAAACTTATATTCTTAATCTTTACTCAGAGAAGAAATCAGTTACACTTTCAAAAATTTTTTAACCTGAAGAAGGTCTTTGTAAAATAAAATGACCGAAAGGCCTCGTATTATTTATTACCTGTGTTATTTTGTGATGTCTTTTTTACTATTCTCTTATTAACTTCTCATTGGTCCTAGAAATGGTGTCATTTTTCAAGATGTTAACTTTAGTTTAAAAAATTCAGAAATAATTAACCATTTAGCCTTGAAATGACACATCAATACTGGAATTTACCTTATAGGTGATCGCATTCACGCATTAACAACAGTGCAACCACTTAAAGCAGTTAAACTAAGTGGACACGTAAGCGCTTCTTTCAGTTATGTAAAGGCATTTGAAAAATGGTGCTTAAAATAAAAATTATTACTCTTCTTGTTATAAATAAAATAATCGATGAATGAATAATTCATAATATAAAGTATAAAATAAAATTTTTTTTATAAACTGTACTTATGAAAACATTATTTAATTCTGTTTATTGTATGCACAAATTAGTGCTGTTATTATTCACATATATGTTATGCTTGATAAATTTTAATTTGGTTAAAAACTTGAGATTCTGGTTAAAAGAAAATTGCTATTGGCTAAAATAATACCTATACACATTTCAAGTACCGAAATTTTCAAAGTAATTTCAAATACTGGATATTGGCTTGAAAAATTTCAAGTCATTTATTAAGAATGACATTGGAATCAAGGGTTTAAATATCTCAAGTTTTTTTTGCATTTTTTTAATAAAAATTCATTCCCTTCCAGCTTCTGTATTGTTATTTAAAGAAGTAGTATACATCCCCATTTGGCGCACTTTTAGCGCATTTTATGGTGCCTCCCAAATTCAAAAAATTATCATTATCGATAATCAACAGATATTCATTATGATAGCAAGGCATATTAATGAGAAATATCTCATGATCAACAATGCAAGGCAAAGTTTGTGCAAGGTTCAATTTGTAACAATGCATAGAATTCATGCTTTTCTTAGAATTGAGAGTTCTTAATACTTAAACATCTCTTGAAAAACTTTAAAAATGATCAGTAAATGGAGATAATGGAGAATTAGCAGAGTATCGAAAAAGAGAGGAAAGACGACAGAGGAAGCACTCCTTTAGCTCCGTGCTGTATTGAGCAAATGGTAAGCATGTCAATAGAAGAATCGGCACTGCTAGACTACACAAAGTGATGAATGGGAATTGCAAGACATCCAGAGCAGAGTGGGAATTGCAAGAAGATCAAGTGCACATCTAAAGTAACATTACGTGAGTAATAAATTATTTAGGCTAGCTGTGGCATCCATGGAGAGGTCATCCAGTATGTGTTTGTAAGAAAATTTTTTTTGGAATTCTAATTATAAATTTTTACTGTATTAATTGTAAGCGTTTCCATGTGTTTATTTTAAGATATTGCAAAATTTAATCAAAAAAAAAATAAAGAGTCCGAGCGACGCTGGGGTTATCACCTAGCTTATTTGGTAGCATAGTAGATGCGAACATTTCATAAAAATATATTTTAACTATATTCTGTGTGAATGTGAATATTTTTGAAACTCTGCAGCTAAAACAGACGGCTATATGGCGGATGGAAATATCTGAACAACGGGAGTTTCGAAAAGAGCAAGAGGGTCAAGGGCAAAAAAAATTGGGGCCAAAGTATCCAGTGATGTTTGCCGGTGCTGAGGACGGACATTGTTTTAATTTGAGCCAAATCAAGAAGAGTTTAAATAAACTCCCGGTATATTATCTAGAATTCCTGTTTTTTCGGATTTTTCGTAGAATGGATAGTTACTTTGCTCTGCGTTGTATTTATTGGTGTATTATTTAAACTTTTTGAGATTGTTCTATTTACCTAAAGAGTAATTATCCTGCGGAACACCACGTCCTCTGATAGTCTTCTGTATATATAAAGAAGAGTGCTTGTTTCTGGGTTTGTGGGCTTTGTGGTGTTGTTTCTTATATAAATCCAGAGTTTTAATCTGATCTTGATGAAATTTGGCACACCTGACCTTCAAAGCATGAGGAAGGTCATTGGCTACCTCAGATTTCGAAAAAATAATTATTATCGATAATAAATCGATATTCTTGATGTTGGCAAGGCATAATAATGAGAAATATCTCATGAACAACAATGCAAGGCTAATTTTGTGCAACAATATGTAACAACAATGGTATCAACACGCAATTCACAAACCGTACACACATACCAACATAAATATCCCATGACCAACGATGCAAAGAAAAGTTTGCGCAACAATTGGTGTCAGCAATGGTATCAACACGTAATGCACCAAGACCATGTAAGGATCAACAATATATATCAACGGGAACGCACGTGTCTCCAAACGCTCCCTCACCTACCCAGTTGCCCAGTCTTAACCCTCCCAACCCCGCCTCATCCCGAGTGCCCAACGTTGCTTTATCCGTATGTGAGACAAGGCCTAGGACAAGTGGCAACCTGGTATGATTGTTTCAGTCTTTTTCTCTTCTTATTAATTTTGTACTTTCTTTAACTTCAATCAGAGTTGCTATAACACCGCCTAGTAGTTCTTCTGGCCCCCCCCCCCAACGTTGTTTTTGTGTAGTCCTTCCCCCACCTATTAGTAATTATCCTCAATTTGATAATCAAATAATTCCATATGTTTCCATAATAATTATTATAATAAAATTAACCCATACAACCGTAACACTTCTATCACGATTACCCATTTCATATTCACACTCGTTGATGTCAATTAACATTTTTTGCAACTCTTTTAGACGCAATTCCAATAGTCTTATTTTCACTCCCCGCTTTCAATTCTTTTCGCTGCTTCCTTTCGCTTCCTCACTGCTCATTGACCTTGACCTTGTATATTATCTTATTTTCTTCCTTTCTCCTACTGACAACTCAACCCCTTTCTCTGACTGCCACCTAAGAGAGCCTTCATTTCGCAATGGCCGGTAAGGATGTTTCTTCCCTACCCTCTTCATCTGACTCTCCCACGTCAGCAGACCTACTACTAAAACTAAAGGCTACAGAGGAAATACTGCAGTCAACATTCAAACTCAAAACGTCAACAACTGAACAGACAACAGAAGTTGAGTCATTCTTAAAACAAATAAAGGGATGGCTGGTACTAAAACAACAAGAGGAAGAGCTGTCGAAGAGAAGAAAAACTGAACAGTAGTGCTACCCAGACAGAGGCTGAAGAAAATAGAGAAATTAATGCACATCGAAGAAGGTCCACCTATACTCAAACTGAAGGCGCAATCCTCCATCGGCAGATGAATTGCAACAAATGTACGGCTTCCAAGAGATGGCACCAATGTACAACAGTGCGATAGCCTAGCTCAAAGGGATAATGGGGTATTTATAAAACGGATTAAAAGCGCAAATACACGAAATGCTTAAAGAAACTAGGGATGTAATTGTAAGCTTTATCATAATATCATTTACTCTTCTAAATTTCTTAATTATGTCCAATTACGTGTACCTAAGCTCAGTTCCCGAAACAATGAAATTCTTTTTTTATCTTTACTAAAGAAAACAATTGCTAATAATTTACCATTCTATACAATGTTTAAATTGTGTAATATTATATCCAATCTGGTTGATATCAATGCAAAGAATTATAACCATTTCAAAAAAATTGTTATAGAATATATTTCACTCATTCTGTAATTCTTAAATATTTTTCTTTGATTAGGATTTTTTTTATATTAATATTTTCATTTTTTTATAATCTATAATTTTATTTTACTTTTATTTCTCTCTTTCAATGTAATTGTTCAGCTGTAAGCTGATACTGGGCACTTACCCTGTTGCTTACCATTTTAAATAAATAAATAAACAGCGACGAATACACAACATATTACTCAAGAGATCTCACATGATGTCACACACTTCCCTAAATATCACGACAATGAAACCCTTCAGCCTGAATACCATCCACAGATGCCCATGAACATAATTATGACACAGGAACCCATGCTGGAATATTCCACAGCCACTGCTGGCCCGGATAGGGACTTTGTAAAGGCCACCCCGACCTTAGCAGGACCACTCTCAACGGACGTTAGAGACATCTCAGATAAAGGAACAACGCCCTCTGAAATTAGAGATGCCACAGATTTCAGTAAGAGTTTCCAGCATGGACAACAATCAACACGAATTCGACAACAATTCACTCCTAGCAACCAACCTGAAATGGTACATGGCACGAAAGATTGGGGACTGCCCACTACTCCTTAATCTACTATACGTCTCTGCATAAGCAATCTTAGCGAAGAAGTGACACCCAACAGACTTATGCAAACCTTGACTGAGCATGTACTGGTGGTCCTACAATGTGGTAGATGGAGCCCTAAGAGCGGCAAGCCCTCTCACTACCACTTGAGATTGAATATTCGGGACTCCTATCCCTCTTGGCAGGATTTTAAATGGCCGCTGGGTGTCGTGGTTAGACCTTTCCGAGGTAGAAATCCAACCTTACAACCAATTCCCATGTAAATCCTAAACATGCGAGGCCTCACTATAGTTAATCACCGCACTCGGCAACCAATAGCATCCAAAACCACCAGAATCTTAAACTTAGGGTACCCCAACATAAGATCCCTGCCAGAAAAGTGACAGACTTAGAAATTTGGCTGAAACAAACAAACAGCCAAATCTCCGAGCATTTAATCGATTTATTACTCCGATCGAGGATCTAATCGATTTACTATTAACGCTTGATATCAACACGGATCATATCATCATTGGTGACTTTAATGTCGACTTTGTTAATAATTCTTCCCAACGAGACCTAATCTTAAATACCTGTGCGACACTCAAACTTACCCCATCATAACTTCGGCCACACGCATAACAGCTTCAACCAGATCAACTATCGGTCAACTGTTCTTACCCTCAACTTGGAATAAATATTCGGTTAGCTTGCACGACTTCGCTGCTTGTGATGACAAGCCACTAACCTGTCAATTAATTTTAGAAGATTGGCCTAGACCAACAACAATAGGTACGAATCTGCTCAATCGACCCACGTACAATTTTAGTAACACGCACTGGCCAAATTTCCGAAACTTGTTGGCTGAGGCAGATTGGTCAGAATTATATGCTGACGGAAGTATCGATCAAAAATACAAGAAATTTCAATCCATAATTAAGAGGGTGCTGTTGAAAGCGGGATTGACTCTTCACTTTGGAGCCAGGAGATACAAGCTGAAACCATTGTGGAACAAGAGCATCTTGAAATTATGGAATTCAAGAAAACAATTATATCAGGATTATGTAACCACGAAAGAGACTAATATCTGCAAAAAATTAATACAAAGCAATAAAGATTACAAATCAGAAATACGCTCTGCTAAACGATTGCAGGCATACGATTCCAAAAACAACTTTGATTTGTGGAAACTCATAAAACAAACCCGAGCACAAAACTGCGCTTCCCTCCCGGTAGAGAAGTATACGCAATACCTGTATTGGATAAATAACTCCCTAAATAAGGTTTTACCAAACACCATTAAGAGTCGGCCATGTAGAACAATAATATCATATACATCACTAGTTAATATACCCCTAGAAGTTTACTGTGCTGTATGTAAAGTAAAGTTAAAACGTAACAAACGAGACAATTTCTTGACAGGTCAAGTAATTAGACAATGGGGTCCATTTGTTGACTAGATATTAACCTACCTCATCTGCCACATCATAGAAGCACGACACATTCCCATCGGCTTTAAAAGAGACAATGATTCAACCCATCTATAAATCTGGAGATACAACAGATATCAAAACTACCGACCAATTTATCTCCTGCCCTCTGTCTTTAAAATAATGAAGAAGGTAATATTTGATCCTCTTTTGACTGACCTTTGGAAGGTTCTATCAATCATCAGAATCATAAGAATTATCTAAATCCGTTTAATAGCACGTGCACAAATGGTACCTTCACGACCCCACCAAGCAATTTTCAATGGGGAGATATAATAAGTAATTTATAAAACAGATTCTAATCACGAGATTGAATCATATATAAATTACTATTTACGCTAATTAATAAATATGGTTCCGGGAATGAACCATTTTGAAAATGGTTGTAATCAAAACATTGGCACATGCTCTAAGTCTAACCTTATGACACCCTCAAAAATTTTCAATGAAAAGATATGACATGTAATATATCAAAAAAATTGGGATGATGTATCATGAATGAATATAACGTAAAATAATGATAGTTTAAATTGGTTTCAAGGAACCTGGTTTAGTGGAACCATGATGGTTCATTGGAACTTTGAATACTAAAATATGGCCTATAATATATCAAACGACTTGGAGTGAGTTGCAATGAATGAATATAACGTAAAATTAATGATATTCGAAACTGGTGTCAGGGAACCTGAATTAATAGAACCATTATGGTTCTTTGGGACTCTCAAGGCTAAAATATGGCATTTAATATATCAAACGACTATGGAATGATGTGTCATGAATGAAGATAGCGTTAAATAAATGATAGTCGAAATTGGTTTCAAGGAACCTGGTTTACTGGAACCATTATGGTTCATTGTTACTTTCAATGCTAAAATATAGCATGTAATATATCCAACGA
>JAHWFO010096333.1:39027-68950 GCA_023313115.1 Rhysida immarginata | reverse complement strand
TATGGTGCAGGAAATGAACCATTTTGAAAATTGTTGCAATCGAAACATTGGCACGTGCACTAATGGTACCTTTATGACACCTTCAAAAATTTTCAATGATAAGATATGGCATGTAATATATCAAACAAATTGTGATGATGTATCATAAATGAATATCACGTAAAAGTAATCATAGTCCAAACTGGTTTCAAGGAACCTGGTTTAGTGGAACCATTATGGTTCATTGGAACTTTCAATACCAAAATATGGCATGTAATATATCAAACGATTTGGAATAAGGTGCCATGAATGATTATAACGTAAAATTCATGATAATCCAAATTGGTTTCAAGGAACCTGCTTTAGTGGAACCATGATGGTTCATTGGAACTTTCAATGCTAAAATATGGCATGTAATATATCAAACGACTTGGAATAATGTGTCATGAATGAATATGACGTAAAATTAATGATAGTCCAAATTGGTTTCAAGGAACCTGGTTTTTGAACCATTATGGTTCATTGGAACTTTCAATGCTAAAATATAGCATGTAATATATCAAACGACTTGGAACGAGGTGTCATGAATGAATATAACGTAAAATTAATGATAGTCCAAATTGGTTTCAAGGTACCTGGTTTAGTGGAACCATTATGGTTCATTGGAACATTCAATGCTAAAATATTGCATGTAATATATCAAACAACATGGAATGATGTGTTATGAATGAATATAACGTAAAATTAATGATAGTTGAAATTATTTCAAAGGTACGGGGTTTAATGGTATCATTAGAAACTTCCAATGTTAACATAGGGCGGTTTAAAAATATAGTTCCGCGAATGGTTTAGTTTAACCTTTCGGTACTTGGTTATGTCATTCCTTAATGGTTTATTAAATACTGTGTTATCAGAGTGTCTAGTAAAACGATTTTGTAAATTCCCTGACATTCCCCTGTTGCTCACGTAATTTTGCCCTCACCACTGGCTGCAAATTAAATCTAGTTTTATAAAATACTAGCAGAACCCGAGTGAAAATATTTATTTATTTATTTTATTTATTTATTTATTTTATTTATTTCAGAGGGGTACAGTGCATCCACCCGGGGCCAGTATGGCAAAAAGCCGACGAGTTAAGTCCCCTGGGTGGGCAGAGAAAACAAGTCTGTGGAACATATAAAAGAGACATAATAAGAACAATAAAAATTGGGGACATAAAAATGAATATAATAAACAATCTGTATAACTTAAAAAAGAATATAGAAAAGAAAAAAAAGAAAAAACATTAGCTAGAATTGCGCAGGTGGGATAGTAGTTTAGTTTTAAAATTGTTGGTTGAAGAGGAAGAACGGATTTCAGATGGTAGGCTGGACCAAAGTCTTAGCCCAGAGGTAGAAACGCTTTTATATTGGTAAGAACGATTAATCCGGGGAAGTGTGAAGGGAATATAATGGCGGATATTGTATGCGGGAGTAGTGATGGGGATAAAAGGAGAATGAGGTAAAGAGGTAAGTAAAAGATTGTTAAGAGATTTATAAATAAACATTGCCAGGTGAAAAGTGTAGAGTTGATGAATGGGAGTAATACCAACATAATTAAATAGGTGAGACACAGAGGATGGTTTTCGGAGTTTCAAGAGAATTCGAAGGAACCATTTTTGGAGTCGGAAAAGACGTGAAAGGTTAGATTTGGTGGAAGAACCCCAAAATTGGTGAGAGTGGAGTGAATTAATGCGTAGTAAAGCAACAACAAGATATAGGGGGGAAGGTAATGGAGACGGGAAAATAAACCGAGACGTGAGTTTAAGGTGGAGGCAAGGGAATTAATGTGTGTGTCCCAAGATAGGTTGTGGGATATGTAAATTCCCAAAAATTTAAAGGACTTAGAGGGTGAGATATATTGAGAGTTGTATTTAAGCGAGAAGGTATTGGTGTCAAATTTTTTATTATGTTGGGTAAAAATTATATAAGTAGTTTTATCAAGGTTCAGTTGTAAGTGATTTGTATTGTTCCAAAGGAAGAAATTATGAAGAATAGTATTAAACTTATGTTCAATAGATAAGAGGGAAGAATCCGCCTGTGATAGAGTGGCATCATCGGCATAAAGAATAAGAGATACAGGGGAAAGTATATAGGAAAGATCGTTAATGAACAAATTAAAAAGAAGGGGAGAGAGGATAGAACCTTGGGGAACTCCAGTGTTACGGATAACTGGATCAGAGGATAAATTAAATAAACTTAAAGAGTAAACACGATTTGATAAAAAACTAGTGATCCAATCTAATGGGGGGCCACGGATATTAAAAAAATGAGACAGTTTAAAAAGAAGGAGATTATGAGGGATGGAGTCAAAAGCCTTGGAATAATCAACGAAGAGAGATACTTGTTGTTAGCCATATTGGAAATAATAAATTCGGTCAGTTCAAAACAAGCTGTGGTTGTGTTACGTTTAGGAATGAAGCCATGCTGTGTAGAAGAAAGCAAATTATTATTAAGTATGTAGGAGGAAAGGCGGGCCAAAAAAGAGGCCTTCAAAGATTTTAGAGAACGAAGGAAGAATGGAGATAGGACGGTAATTGGAAAAAATGGAAGAGTCACCTTTTTTATAAAAAGGGATAATTTTGGCAATGCGAAGGCTGGAGGGAAAAATCCCTTGGGAGAGAGAAATGTTGAATAACCAAGTGAGAGGGAACGCAAGGGCGTTTGCTGACGAGATGATAATAAAGGGACAAATGCCGAGAGGATCAGGATGACGGGAGGGTTTGAGACGAGAGATAAGGGAAAGTACTTCATCAGGGGAGGTTGGAGTAATGAAGAAAGAGGAAGAGAAAGTGGGAATAGAGAAAGGGTACTGTATTGGTAGAGAGGGGTTATTGAGATCCCGAGGAAGTAAGGTAGCTAAGAAGGACGAAAGCTGGGAGGAATCGAGAGATGAAGGGTCTGGGAATGGGGAAACTTCATTGGAGGCACCTCGAATTAAGTTATTAATGGCTTTTCATTTAGATTTGTTATTGCCTATGTTATTAAAAAGGTGAGCATAATATATGGATTTAGCATTTTTAATTTCGGAGCGGACGTGGTTGGAGAAAGAACGAAAATTAAGTTTATTATATGAGTTCGGAAAGCGTCTAAATTTACGATAAAGAGCATTCTTATGGGCAATGAGAGAGAGGATCTTGGAATTCATCCAAGGTTTTTGAAAAGGGGGTTTAGTTTTTGAGGTAGAAGGAGGTACAAAAGGTAAATACCTTTCAAGGCCTAAATTGAGGTGAAGAAGGAAGTTAGTGAAGAGTTCATTAATGTTTTCATCAGGGGGGAGAAGGTTGATCCAATTGGTATTTTCAAGAAAGGAGTTGAAGGCTGCCAATCTGTTATTCGTAATAAGCTGCGATTTAACAGTAATAGAAGATATCTGAGGAGGCGGAGAGAATGACTGGAGAGAGAAAATTGGGAAATGGTCAGAAATGGCGCAATCAATGGAGCCGCTGAACATATTGTCAGAAGAAGAGGAGAAGCATTGATCAAGAAGGGAGTAGGAGTTAAAAAAGGAAGAATAATGAGTGGAAGAGTCAATAAGAGGGACTAACCTTCATTTTAAGCCACTTTAAAATGAAGGCCTCATTTGTTTGCAAGAGCACAAAACTGTAAATCCAGCCATTTAGGTGACTTTCAGTGAAAATCATCAACATTTGGCAATAAGGTTCTATGAAACTGTAAATCCAGGCATTTGGATGACTTTCGGTGAAAATCATGAACGTTCTGCAAAAAAGTGCACACGAAACAGACATTAAATCAAGAACTGAATAAACATTTGCAGATGGGCGAGAGAAATCCAAATTGAAATCACCGGTGATAACGATTTTATAAGAAGATAAGGTAAAGTCAAGAATCATAGACGAGAGAAAAGAATAAAAATAAGAGAACTGTCCAGAGGGGGAGGGGGGGCGGTAGATTGAGATGAACACAAGCTTTGTGCTAGTCCGTAAAGTAAGAATTTCGAAATCAGGGGTAATCAGGGAGTAATTAGGCAACAGTTCATAATTGAGGGAGTTAGAAATGTAAACTACAAATTTATTCATTATATTTTATTTTTTCGGAGTGGATATTATTTTTCACCAGAGCCCTCCAGTACTATGTTTGCTTTTGTCGTTCAGCGATCTCTAATCATACTATTAGTTATCAACATATAAAGGAAAGAGACAAAACCATGGAGTTTCGTATATTTACTGGATATTTCATTAAAGGACGCGTAAGGATACACATTTTCAGATAAATTGTCAGACTCGTTTGCGCGCAATCAACTTAAAGCGGGATAGACTAATTATTAATTTTATTTAACTATAATTTTCATTATTATTGATATAAAGAAATAAACATATATTACAGATTAACAGTCTCTTAATTTTTCACTTAGCTAACATCACTTAGGTAGAAGCATACGAGAAATTAATTTTGACGTTTAAGCATAGGAGAAACAAAGCACCCCCTCCCTTTCATCCATTCCTGGGGCCACGTTTCGCATTAAACGTGTTTATCCGAAATCAATGATCGTACATACGGATTTAGTTGTTATGTAATGCCAATACCCTGTCCTATTTTCGTTAGGGTCCATTTTCTTGCAGTCTGGTTGGAGTAGAAACTTGTCTCCTGGGAACATATAAATGCTGCGATTTGGAGAGAGCAGCGGCGAGAGAAACGGCGGCTGCTGCTTCTTCTACTTATTTCCAAGAGCTTGTATCAATTAACGAAACATGCACGATCCATAAAACCAAATAGAACTCTTAGGTACGTATACTATGTACTTTTAGACGACTATTTAATACATGTTTTTTTTAATCAGTCTTCCAAAATTTCAATTTAATCGACGCGTCGCGACGACCAGTTCAGCGAGCGTCCATTTTAAGCTACTAGAGAAAGCGGAAGTTGAGATCAGAAGATGCAGACATGCGCATTAACGATCAGTAATAACGATAATTATGTATAAAATTGATAAATAAAACGATTTTGCACCTTCAAATAACGTTAAATTTTTCATTTATAAATAAGGAAAATTTTCCTTGGAATGTTTATATTGAGTGACTAAAAACGCTTCTGGCGCTGCGTTTTCGTTTAGGAGAAATAAATTCTTTTCGATGCGAGTGTTGAACTTTTCACCATAGACGTAAGGTGAAAAAATATACAAAAAAATTTCAAACACCTGCTAAAAAATCAAGTTTCAATCGTACGGGCATGAAAAACGCACCAATCGAAAGCAAAAGCTCGAATGCAGATACGTTTTTTCTAGTGTGCTGATATCTATTAAAATGTTTTTGTGAGAGCCGCTTAAATTCGTGTTCCCATGTTAAAGAATAGGGCATTTGCGCTAGGCTGTCGCAAAGGCCGACTTCCTAGATTCCTGGGTATGACGAGAATAAGGGTTGCAGGACTTTAATGTGTACCTTACTCGAAAGCAATTTCAAATTATAAAAAATAACATGGTTATTGTTAAACACTTACAGTTGCCTCCAAAATTATCCATGCCCTAAATAAATCAACAGAAAATTGAATATTTATTTAATTGTATTCGATGAAAATAAATACATTTCATGCTCGAATGAACATGGGACATAAATACAGTACTTCCATAATGTACTGGGAAAATAATTATAATTTAAAACACAATTAAACAATAAAATAATGATGATGACGAAATAGTCCACAATTTTGGGTTTTAGATTATATCCAACTTTTTAAGATTTAGATGGTGTCCAATTAACGTCCAAATTGATGTTCAAATTGATGTGGGTTTTTCTGATGATATTTGCAAGTAAAAAATCATTTATGCTCAATTATTTAATTCTAACAATTATAAATAGAAGAATTATATCTTTTGATTAAACACTGGGAATCAAAATCATTCACACTCGTAAATTGACATCATAATTGACAATCAATATTTGGTTGGACGGCCTTTCTCTGGCATTAATACTCGCAAAAACTTAGGATAACTCTTAATTCGGTCTGCGCATGTTTCTGATGAAGGTTCTTGCCACAATTTTTTGTAGATGGTTTCTAACTTTTTGAGTTTCGTTTTCCCACCTTATTCTTCAACTAGTTCGACAGATTTTCTATAGGATTTAAATGTGGCGACGCTGACGGCCAGGCGAACATCTTAATTTTGTTTTTCTACAGCCAGAATGATGTTGATTTGGATGTATGCTTTGAATCGTTGTCATGTTAAGAGATCCAACCACAACCGAGATGTAGTTTATTTTTGCAGAACGTCTCAAATGTCTCTTCAAAATGAACTTGTAGTACTTTTCTAGTTCCATCATGGCGTCAATTATTTCTCGTTCTGCAGGCCCTATAGCAGCAAAACATCCCCATGAAAGAATGGAGCCATCACTATGCTTCACTTTTGGTACGGTGTTTTCTCCTAGGTGAGCTTCGTTTTTTGTCCCAAACGTTATTCGTAGAATTATGGCCAAATAACTCAATTTTAGTTTCAGTAATCGTGTGGCTCATTAAGGTGTGCGTTACCTTGCAAAATATAATGGCTTCCGCTGTGAGCTGGATTTAGTAAAGGAGTCTTGCGAGGAACACATCTTTTTTATACCCATATTTGTGTACATCACGACGAATTGTAGTCTTTAGACAAAGATTCCTGTTGCAGAGAATAGTTGCTGATGGCCAGTAATGGTAGTTCTCGAATTTTTCGTGTACTTTCTCAGTAGATTTCGAATGGTCTGTTCACTTAATTTGGGTTTTCTTCCTCGTCCAGACCAATTAACAACAATTCCAGTAGACTTAAACTTCCGAACAATACAAGCCACTGTTAAAACTGGGATTTTATGTTTTTGGAAATGTTTTTTTTAGCTAATTCATGTGCTTTACCCATTGTTGATTGACAATGAACAGTAGAGCACAGTTTTTTACGGAGTATTTTCCCAAAAATTTAAAAAGTTTCAGATATTTATTTGTATTTCTACTTCGAGTATCATTGCAAAGGCCAAACATATTGTGTTATGTAAAATACCCAACAATTCTTGCTTGGACATGTCATCTTTGAAAGGGGTATGAATAATTTTGATTCTCAGTGTTTAATCAAAAACTACAATTCTTTTGTTTATAATTGTCACAATAAAATAATCGAACATGAAATGTTTAATCATTGTATTGCTAAGTTAAAAATATACAGATTTACTGAACCAATCATTCACTTTTGTGTTAATTTAGGTACGGTGTGAATAAGTTTGGCAGCAACTGTATAATTACATAAATACATTAATTTTTGTTAAGGTAAAATTAAATCACTGTAACCTTGTGGAGAAGACGACTCCTGTAAATGAACTTTCACTTGTGAGATTCCGTTTGTTGTATTCAAAAGGCCAATCAGTTTTATCTTTTCATTGACAGCGATTGCTTCACAGGTATTAAAGTTATTGTCTACCAATTTGGGAAATTGTTGATCTCTGTATATCCATCGCCATGTTTTTACTTCACATTTCCATATTTTACCCGCTGAAACGTTTTCACCTACAAAGAAACGTTTTCTATGAGTCAAGAAAATAATGATGGCCATTTTTGAATTTAATAACCATTTGGGAAAGATTTTTCGTAACAGACAATCGATACAAATGACGCTCAGAAACAGTGTTACTCTCATACAAAATAATAAGTTCAACCAAATAATAAGTTCAAAATACCATATATGAAGGGTCCGGACATCGGAAGTACTGACAATTCTTATTATAGGCATATCTATATGGTGCACCTTTCTTCGCAATCACACTCTGTACTCGTTTAGGCATACCCAAATCAGTTTCTGTTAATGTGAGGTTAATGTTTGTACCATGCGTCCTTTAAAGGGGATGGACTAAATAATGGAAACGCTAGAAAAAGATAATTAGGGTGTAGGTCCGCCTTTTGTTTGCAAAAAAAGCTGAAATCCGTCTTGGAATGCAGGCACACGACTCTTGGATTGTTTCTATTGGGATGCTCAACCATTCTTTATCCAGATACTGGTCAAGTTCTTTCCCGGTCATGTACACGGTGGGAAATATAGGGTGAATCAAATAGGAGTTTTGTCATGACGCCAGAGCCGAAAGAATGGCAGATCACATGACTCGGGCGGCATGGCTCGAGTCAAAAATCAGCTGCTCGCCGACGCTTGACCGAAGTCTTCCCCTTAACACGAAGTCGTTCAATCCAAAGAGGAAAGGATCAAGTTGTAAAACGACTGGAGGTGAAAAATTGCATAATCAAGGAAGCAACGGCCGAAGCAGGTAAATACGGAGGAAAGGCGAGAATTTTCAAAGAGCAAGTGATTTCCACGGAGCGACAACGTGGTGGATCGGAAGGCATCATCAGTTGATATGACGAAAAGGATCGGAGCCGGGTCAAGAGAACCGTGAAAGAGCGAAAGCACGGTTTGACCGCAGCCAGGCAATTGTTAATTGTAAATTGCCTCAATGCTTCCATTATCTCGAATTAAATTACTTATTCAGATAATACACAGTTTGAGGTGTCATTTTAGAGCAAAATGCATCAAGTTTGATTCACGTAGTGCCGTATTACCAAATGCAGTCACAAAAAGCACAGCATCATTGCAATTCAAAATGGTTACATTCACTGTGCTTATTGTGTTTTGGTTTCAACGTAATTTTCCTAAACGTTTGGCAAGGATACATGTAGGCCAATAATTTACTCTTTACACTAAAGCTTTGGTTGTTATGTACGACATGCAGAATCAGCAGGTGGCCCGCAAGTTCCTGATGCTGTTGTGGAACAATTCAACGAGAGCTTGCCCGTACCCCAAGAAATCAACGCAAAGAGAGCCTTGCCCACAGCCCTAAAAGGTGCGTCACGTGAGACTGACATACCTTACTCGAGCGTTTGGCGCGGATTACACCTCAAGCCAAATGAAATTACCATAGTACAAGCAATTACTGATACAGATAAAGTCGCTCATCTGCAATTCTGTGCGGAAATATTGGATCAAATAGGATTTTCCTGGACAACGTAATCTTTAGCAGACAGTCAACATTTCACATCAGTGGACAAATTCTACTGAATGTACCCACAACTACAGAATCTCGAGTACCGAAAAGTCACGTGAAACTTTCGAGCATATTCGTTATAGCCCCAAACGTGAATATTTTTTGTGCCCTTAGCAAAATTAAAGTGCATGACTCGTTCGTTTTCATGGCGAAAACCATAAATTTTATAGTGTATCTGGTGTATCATAAGAAAATCATAAATGGTATATCTGGACATGTTACACTGTAATTTCCTTGTTAACAGATTTCCGGGTCAGTGAATTGGTCATGGAGGGCCCTGGTTATCTTGCTACCATGATTTGGTCATGGAGGGCCTCTCTCGATTTTTCTTATGGGGTTTCCATTAAAGCTTGAGTGTTTGTTACACCTTTACCTGTTGATCTTGCTGAACTGAGAAACTTAATTTATGTCGCAGTTGCAGAGGTGGCGCCCGACTTACTGACTGGAGTTTGGAATAAAATTGACTCAAGTTGGATGTCTGCCGTATTACGAACGGAAATCACATCGAATCAAAATAATTGATGAAAAACTTGACGTGTTTTTCTCTAAAATGCCACCTCAACCGATTCTGTACGTTATCTGAATTGATTCCTGTGTCTTTTAAAGTTGAAAAATCCTTTTTGAATCATCATGTAATGTGAATGTGGATTCATCTGACCATAACACAAGTTTCATTGCTCGGATGACTAGTATTTGTGCCAATGGCATCACTGCTGTCTCCGTTTTGCATTGTCTTGGGTGACAAATGAATGGCTGAAAATACAAATAGACCAAGTCTACTTTGAAAAAACTGTGAATAAACACCAATTGTGGACCAACATCAAATTTTAGGACAAGAAAAATTATATTTTCGAGACACAATAACATGCATTTCTTTGTGTAAATCACGATTCCTCATTTTTTAAATAAGATAACAGCTTAAACTATCCATTACTAAGAATGTTAAAAATGTGACTTGGTCTACCAGGTCTGTAAATATGAAACCGGAATTTGCCCGTAGATGGCCCTAGCTGCGAATGTAGTTACTGTCAAACCGCGTAGTTGGCGCCATTTTCTTACTCTGACATCTGACAAAGATTTTCAACTCACAAGAATACAAGTTTCATATAACAGCATAGCATGTAATACCGTTGAACATGTCAAATTTTGTGCCTGGAGACTACGACTTGCGGACAGCATTGTTTTTATGTTACCATTTGAAGAAAACTGTTGCAGAATCGCATCGAATGCTTGTCAAAGAAACGTTGAGCATGCTCTTAGTAAATCACAGTGTTTGAGTGGTTTAAAAAATTCAAAAGTGGCGATTTTGACGTGAAAAACGATGCTCTGTGTTTGGTGGGATCAGAAGGGTGTGATCTATTATGAGCTGCTGCAACCTGGCGAAACCCTTAATACTGAACGCTACCGACAACAAATGATCGATATGAATCAAGCTTTGCGTGAAAACGACCAGAATATCAAAAAAGGCAACACAAAGTGATTTTGCTTCATGAAAATGCGCCATCACACACAGCAAAACTGGCCAAGGAAATGATCGAGGCGTTTAGTTAGGAAATACTTTCGCATGCGGCTTACTCACCAGACTTGGCTCCGTGCGATTACTACTTATTTGCATCGATGGGACACGCACTTGCTGGGCAGCGCTTCACTTCTTACGAAATGGTTTGCCTCAAAAGAGCAACAGTTGTTTTGGCGTGGCATCCACAAATTGTCAGACAGGTGGGGAAAATTTATAGCCATCGATGGGCAATACTTCAAATAAAATATTTTTTATCATTGTCATAAAAGAAACGTATATTTTCTATACAGAAATTCCGGTTTCATATTTACATCAAAATGGTTCGGCAATAGCAGTGCTCACTGTTTTTGCGGAAATGGATGCTGTAAATGCAGATTGAGCTCTGCAATCATTATCACCTTCTTATTGGTGCTGACAATCTTCAATGCCCTCCTGTCTCTGTTAGTCAGTATCAATTTCAGAAAAAAATTATATGAAGGTTGCTCTCTGAGTAATGGTTCACTTTGTTTTCTTTTCATAAACTATTTATTCAAAATGTATGAAATTTACTCTAAAAATATATTATTTTTCTATATGATCCCCATCAACTTACTTGTAAAACAGGAGCGTATCAAATAACGCATGCATCGACCCTTTTCAGAACTATACAGGGTGATTTAGAAAGGTAGGTCAAGAATGAAATACCCAATACAGTTTGTAGCGGGGAACAATATTTTTTCTATAAACATGGGTCCGGAAATGCATCCTTACAGAGATAATGCAACTTGTACGGTGCGTTACCCGGACGGCAATGGTAGGGTCCACGTAAATTAGGATCTAAACATGTAAATTTTGTTCACGCTACAAACTGTACATGGTATTTCATTCTTCACCTACCTTTCTGGATCACCCTCTATTATAACAAGAATGATTTTACCGCCAAAGCGGATAAAGGGAGCACATTTTCGTGTTATAGCATGATACAGGAATATATAGAAGTAACCTACATTTTAAAACACTTTAGAGAAAATATATAAATATGAAAAATAAAATGTAAATTACTATTAAAGTAAACTAATGTATAGAGAGGATTTAAACGAATAAACTTGAATAACTGAGAGTGAAGGTTAATCTTTATATATTTGGACAAATAAAAGTTCTTTAATTTGTAGGCATTTCCACATAATGTTATACGAATTGATCCTCAATTGCTGAAGCTTTATGTGTAAGCATCTATTATTTTTTCACATTCAATTACTAAAGTATTTCTACGTTATCATCTACCATTGAAGCAAGCGATTAACCACTACCAATTAGCAATATGTCTCACAGTAATTAGTTTTAGATACTATTAAGCCTAACAGCATGGATGGATGGATGGATGGATTTCCAGCTCGCATCTCCCTCTTCCAGGAGACTAGCCGTATGGGATGAAAGGATGATGATGAAAATAGACAAACACACACATCCATGCCCTTGGCGGGATTCGAACCCGCAACTCGCTGGTTACGAGAGCGGCAAGACCTGCGCCTCAACGCTCTCGGCCACCGAGCCGGCGAACAGCAATATGCTCTTGATACCAATTGTTACGCCGTTCTTCTGTTTTCAAACAAAAGCCGTCGCATGCCAACGGAGAGGCAACGAAAATTACGAAGAACGACGTAACAGAGAAGGGACCAATCGGGTACGAGCAAAGTCGAAATGGAAAGAGAAGGAGAGGCGAAAGAGGACTTTGGCTGTAGATATCGTAGGAGGAAGGTGGAATGGAAGGAGACGAGCTTTCATGCGAGAGACAAACCCAGACGTACCAGGAATGAAATTGGCAAGGTTTGGAAACGTTATCTGTGAGGAGAACCGAAAGACGAACGCCGACCAGGACGAGCGAATCCGAGACGGCTCACGGGAAGCCTCCGCAGAGAAAAGCAAACCATTACGTCGACGGGAGGAATTGCTGAATAATTCTCATCCTAGCGTAAGTGTGACTCCTTCCTACCTTCATAATATTACAAGTATCCAAATAGACTTTTGGGCTAACTCCGTTAGTGAAGAGAAATCTGTCAATGTGGAATACGAGTTATTGACAGTCAAAGGAATCTTCCCGTACGGGCTGAGTGGTTTCGTCCGCGACGGAAAAGGTCGTTGCTCTCTCCATTAAAAACGACGTATTTGCAATTATCTGCTCGTTCGGAAGAATACCGTTGTTGCTAGTTTTTGGAACTGTGGTTAAGGTGGATTTAATTCTGCTAAGTTAACTTTACTGAATTTATGGCTATTAAGAATTTTTGAGCTCTTGCGCTCTAAGATTCATTGAGTTTGCTATTTAGCTTTTGCGCTAACGGAGATTCATTTTGTCAAATGGATTCCTGCTATTTCTGCACTAAAATTAATTATACTTATCCGTGATATTCCTGAATATTTGTGCGTTAGAGTGCGTTTATTTTATTCTTTGGTGAATTATCTACTTCATGCCGTTGAATTGCATATTGTGGCTGATATTATTTTCTTATCCCGTTGTTTGAAGGAATTAAGAATAATTTTAGTGATTTATACTCTAGCGTCAATTTATTTACTGACTCAATTTTTTATTCATTGCTTTTCTGTATCCAGACGAGCGTTCTTCGTATCTGACTGCTTTAGGAAGAATGGAAGCGGAGCTCTACCGATTGCTGTACTTGGAGATGATTACGTCGTAGATGCAAGCGTTTTCCACTGCGTTGATTTCTTCAAATTTGTTTGTGGCATCGCGACTACGTTATCGGTCAACTACTGTATGGAGGTTTAGAAGTGCCCATTGGGCAGAAGACATCATATCCAATCGAAACGAATATTTTGTTGTTTGCATTTTTCTTTGTTATATACGGGGTTGTGCATAACCCTTTTGCTAGGGGGCTGCGACTTAAACCGCAGCGTTGTAGCACACTCTTATGACGCTTCGGCAGAGAGTAGTTCATTGTGCGTCTATTGGTATCAGACAAATATGGCTGGTTTAATAAATGACAGTGAAGAGCAGCGTAATGGGACACCTGACATCTGTGCTGAAGGACATGGAGTACGATACCGCTCTGTTTGAGACACTTCTCCGCTCCTACCCGAAACGGATGCGTGCTGTTCGAGAAGCAGGTGGTGGCCACACTAAATATTGATGTGATAAAAGCAGAAATAAACGTACTTTTTGATTATCAACCGCAGAACATTCCACTTAGTTTTGTTTATTTTCCAGACCCCTAGCAAAAGGTTATGCACAACCCTGTATATTAACTGCATTTATTCATCTAACTATTTATTTATTTGTATCTCATCAATTCAATTCGAATTGTATGCCTTTACTGAGGTTGAATTAAAATCTCTGCTTAATTATAATTTGACTTCTATCGGCTCAGACTTCTGTTCGGAGTACTTCTAAGATAACATGCAAAATGTGAATAAATGTCAATAAAAATCAATTGCTCTGAGGAAAGAGATAGTTCTACTCAAAATTCTATTTTAAGAAAGTTCTCTCAAATTTATTTCTTTATCGTACCTTTGTCATGACACTCAATTAGATCAACATATCAAATTTCAGTTCTACTTACAATTACGTAGTTCAAACACCTGCAGACTTGTGATCACTTTTAATCCAAATTAATGCACAAAAACACTTCTTAAACAGGCCATAAATTATATCACTTATCACTCTGAAGCACAGAAAACACACCTGAAGATAATCCGGATCGATTAGTGAGTGAGTCCACTGGAAGTCTAAAAGTGTCCCCACTAAGTTCAACAGAAGATCTCAAATATATAGTTGTCTTCTTCTCTCAATGCCGGGTTCCTATTATGCCTGTCGCTTGAAGAAAATCACGTTGCTCGCTTGAAGAATGTCGGGGTTCCAATTTCCATATTTCCGATTCCAATCATAAATGACGACTCTGAAGAATATCAATTGCATCCAGGTTCCATTTCAATAATACACATAGTTCGCTTCTCTTAAGTTCCATTTCATCATTATTATTTCGGGAGTCTCTATATTATAATGTCAAATGTCCAATCGGGAGTCTCTATACCATAATGTCCCAATATTACATTTTTCCACTTATTTTGATGAGCCTGCTCAATCCATAAATTGAACTTAGAAACATAAATTGAACTTAGAAACTAGCCTAACTACTTGGTCAACTGTGGAAGTTACACAGCAGCGTTTTTCGCCAATGCTATTCCCAATCAATTTCCATAGTTTCTGTTGTTCCACCCGAGAGGAGAAAGCGCGCAGCCTTCCTAAATCAACTCTCAAACAGGACTCATAACTGGACTACCTAATGACTTAGTCCCTCTATTTCCATATTCACCACTTGTACTTGATGAGCCTGTACGAGCCCCAAAGATTTGGGAAGAGAGGCCACCTGATGGCTTCGACGGGCTACGGAGGTTACGCAGCCGCCTCGGCGCATCTTGGCTGACCATCCCCTCCCCCCCCCCCCCCCAATCGATCCGGGCGGAGAGCGCCCAGCTTCCCCCTGTCAACGACTCGCCAGTACTCATAAAAGTTTCGGTTTCTCTCTCCTATTTATAGCCTCGCACATATCCGTTCTCCTTTCCCTTTCACAACTTACAAGTTCCAAAGTGAAGAAATCGCTAAAATAATAATGATTTCAAACACAATATGAAACCTATGACACAAACAAATCTTTGAAAAAATCAACATGTCTATCTATCGAGGAATCCAATGACTAACATCAACAATATTTACTTAAACTCGGAAAGAACGTCTCTTCCTGTCATGACTCCACCCCTCCTGCTATTTCACAATCGTGTGTCTTCGATTAATATCCAAATTTATAATCTTAAAATATCTCGACTTAATATATCATTACGTCAAAAACACTTATGTTACTTTATTCTTATAAAGAAACTGAATAATACCTTCTATTATTTCAGAAACGGCCACTATTGTGAACTGCTCTAGGACTGCCATTGTGAAGGTGTACCGCGACTGGACGAACCAGACAGTTTCGAGCAACCGAAGAGGTAACCGTGGGGCCTCATGGGCCATCGATCCTAGAGGTGAGTGTCGGTTACGACGCCTGGCCAAGACCAATCGGCGTGCTACTGTTGAGCAACTGACACAGCAAATGAACAGTGGGGCCACAAGGCGTGTCAGCACCAAGATAGTGTAACGATCCCTCTTGAGGTTGGGGCTCCGGAGCAGGCGTATGGTACCAGCACCCATGTTGATGCCTGTGCATCGCCGAAAACGTCTCCAATTCGCAATGGACTATCGCCACTGGACCTCGGCCGAGTGGCAAAGATTGCTTTCTCTGACGAGTAGCGGTTTCTGGTGAAAAGAGTGGGCGGGCGATGGAGAATTCGCCGGGAAGCATCTGAGATCAGGCATCCCGACACCATCGTTGGCAGACGACAGGCTGGTGGGGGAGGTGTGACTGTTTGGGGGATGTTTTCGTGGTATGGTCTGAGTCTACTGATACCGCTGAAGGGTAGACTGAATGCTGTTCGTTACCTGACGATCGTCGCAGACCATATACACCCCTTCTTGTCGACAGTGTTTCCTCGGGTGATGGCACCTTTCAACAGGACAATGCTCCCTGCCATACTGCCAAAATTGTCCACGAATGGTTCGAGGAGCATGAGGATGAATTCAAGCTACTCCCATGGCCACCAAACTCCCGGGATCTCAACCCCTTTGAACATTTGTGGGACCATCTCGATCACCATGTCCGCAATCTGGACCCTCCGCCACGCACGCTGATGGAATTACGGGATGCACTGATCGCCGAATGGTCCCAGATACCTGCAACCACCTTCCGAGGACTTACTGACTCTCTGCCACGTCGAGTAGCTGCTGTGCTTGCCGCCAAAGGTGGATATTCCGGATACTAGCAGGTGGTCATATTAATGTGTCCCGACCCTATATAATTCCATTAAAACATGTACTACTAAATAATTCCGACTACCATTAATTACTCGTTATATTCACTCATAACACCTTGTTACGAGTTTTGATATATTACACGCCATATCTTAGGACTGAAATTCCAACGGTACCATATGATACCATTAAGACACGTGCTACTAAACCAATTCTCACTATCATTAATCACTCGTTATATTCACTCCAGACACGTAGTTACGAGTTGTTTGATATATTACATGCCATATCTTTGCATTGAAACTTCCAACGGTACCAGATGGTACCAATAAAACACGTACTACTAAACAATTCCCATTATTTACTCGTTATATTCATTCATGAGACATCCTTATACGTACACGTCCCACTAGACCAATATTTGCTATCACTAGTTACTCTTATATATTCGTTCATGAAACGTCGTGACGATTTGTTTGATATATTACATGCCATATCTGGTTATAGGAAATTTTAGAGCACGTGCCATTAGAGCACGTACCTATTCCGGCTATCTCACGTTCGAACTTGTTCGTGCTCTGGCCTATATTAATGTATTGGTGAAAACAGAGTGTGAAAATTTAATTCGTTTTCAAGTTATCGTAATAAATAATAAGCTCCCAATGAATAAAAAATTCTTTTGATTTAGAAAGCGATCTATCCTTTCAATAATCGTCAATCACGTGCATCCTGCACGCGCACACTCTCATTAACGTTTACAGAACCTTAGATGAATCTTGAAAAGGGCAGGGTAATTTGATGGGAAAAAAGGGCAGTTGGTTATCTAAAAGGGCAGTAACCTATTTAAATGGCCATAAATATATATGTATACATTGTAGTATAAATGAAAGTGCCTGACATAATAGGCAATAAACAAATTAGTCCAGAATAGATTTTTAAATGTTATTTTATTGATACAATATTTACAAATAATGTTTAACATTAATAAATGGAAGTTTTGAGGAAATTTTATATATATATTTTTCTATCTGCTTATTGCCCTAAATTTCTTTTTAATCCACTTGCGGCTTGCAATTGATTTTATATTCGGCCAGTTCACTTCTTCAACATTTAATTTAATATTTAAAATTTGATTTAGTCTTTCATTTCCTAAACTTGATCGTCTATCATTTTTAATTAGTTTTAAATGACTAAATAAACGTTCAACCTCAGCAGAAGAAAGAGTTAGAGTAATTGCTACAGAATAGAAAAACGTAAGTAATGGAAAAAGGTTCCTCAAAGATTCTGATTGACTTGATGTTCTGTCCAATAATAATTTTGACAGGAATGGTAAACTTGATTTCCAACCATTGTTCATAGGAATATCAATATTTTTTAACCATTGCTGCCATTGTGACCATTCGGTTATAACCTTTTCTGTCTGATCTTCATCCATTTCAAAAAATTTGGCAAGATTTGAAATTTCTTCTTCCTTATAAAGGATAGGTAGTGCATCCATTATTTGAGAATGTTGAACAGGAAGATTTAACACAGCTAGATTTGAAATTATGTCCGGGTTTTCAAACCTTCGCTTCAAGTTATTCTCTAGCGTCTTTATAAAAGGCAATTTTACTTTCTCCTCAAAATCTTTTTCACAAGAATTCATAGTTTTTATTAAAAATTCATGTTTCAGTACTTTTTTTCCCCACATTCCAGGCACTGTTTTTCTTTGCTTTAATAAATTCAAAACTACATTTAATGATGGTTCCACAGTAGATAAATCAATTTCATTACCTTGAAATATCAAAGACAATATGGTCAAATTTGGCAATATGTCGCCGAGCATTGCTAAGCTTCTTACAGTTAGTTCGCTTTGAAGCCATTTAGCCAAGCCTTTTGCCTCGGATTGTCTCTGCCTAGAATGATCACTAGAAATACTAGCATTTTCCAAGTCCTCTGTCAAAATTTTGAACCCTTTCAAAAATGTTACTACAGTTTTTTCATGTGATAGCCATCGATGGTGCATGGCTTTTGGTATTTTGAAATGGGACCGATTATAGATATCTTGAAGTGATTTTAACGTTGCTGCTGATACAGTTGAATATTCATAGAACTTAAACAATGCTAAAAGCCCTTCAGACAATTTGTCCAGCAATGGAATGTTCTTAAAAGAATCTCTGCAAGCTAAAGCCAGTCGGTGATCATGGCAATGCATGAATATCAAAGGTCCCATATCAGCTTTTAAAAGTGCAGCTGCTCCTTTCTTGCAACCTGAAAGGCTAGTTGCACCATCTGAAGTGAGATTTGTGCATTTTTTTGGATCTAAATCATACTTCTGTAATACAGCAATAATCTCTCTTTTTAAATCCTCTCCTGTTGATCGTGTTAGTTCTACATCAGATAAAAATTTCATTTTTGCTGTTCCATCTACTGACACATATTTCACGATAACACCTAAATTCTTCGTTGTGGAAACATCTGAAACCTCATCTAATGTCAAACTATATGTGCAACTTTCTTTGAGTTCTGGTAAAAAGGATTCGTAAATGCTATCACTTAAATCTTCCAGCAACTCGTGTATTATTGAAGGGCTTGTATACATATTTTGAGATGATTTTCTAAGAGGAAGAGGAGATTCTGATCCAGTGGTAATGGCCAAATTTACCAGTGATGAGAATTCCTGTAATGCATGATTATGTAATGCAATATATCTGACAATTTCCATCATGCTTTCGGTGCATAATATATCTTTTTTAAGCCTTTCTTTATCAAAATGATTCAAATTTTGTGACTCAAATTCCAATTTAAGAGAATTTTTATGCTGAAAACTATGCAAGTGTTCTTTTACCTTGTCTTTTCTTAGACATCTGTACCCCTCAGTCACCCATATTCCTCGACCATTACGGGAAATACTATTATGTTTTTGACACAGGGCACAAAAAAGAGAATATTCTGAGCCCTCAGTTTTAACTTTCAACCAAGAATAGTTCAGTTCTAAGACAGAAATTAAATTTGTTTTGTGCTTTGATTCACATCCATTTGTTACTTTGTTGAAAGCTTGATTATCTTCTTCATCAGAAGAGAGATTAATTTCATTAGACTGGCAGGACTGGTCAGGTATTTGTGATGGTAGGGGTGCATTTATGGAGTTGAGGTTTAAATCTTCATTATAGGCATCAAGGATACTTTTATGGGCATTTTCAGCTCTTTCATTTTCATGGCCTGGAAGATTACTGTTAGAATTTTCATTCATTTTTCCTTCTGGTTGAATACTTGGCACATCTCTGCGGGCTTTCCTAAAATATAATTATAATATGCTATTTATATGGAATGGAGAAGGCTATAATAGTAATAATAAGAGAACGATGTGGACATCCAGTTGTTGTCCCTTGCGAATGCAGATGCGGTTAACCCTGAGCTTCTAATCCTAATAAAAATTACATTACCTCAACCTAAATTAAAGAAGAAATAGTCATATCCAGGGTTCCCACAGAAAATCTATATCTCATTTCCCTGACTATCCCTGACATCGACCAAATGTATGTAACTGGCAGGAAGACAGTAAAGAAGGAATATGCTGAGCTCTAACGAAGAATAAAAAGTTTATGCATAAAATTTGTTTAAATATAATTGCTAGTGCTTAAATTAATTGTGTTTAAATAAACTGTAATCGTCATTTGATAGATTGAATCAGATATAATATACTCTGAATAGTTGCAATTATCATCTTGAGTAAATAATAACTTTTTTATTTTTTCCTATTTTACCACTTGTGCCATTTTTTCCGGTGCCATTTTTTCCAGTGCCATTTTTTCCAGTGCCATTTTTACCGTGCCATTTTTACCGATCACCACCCTGCATATCTCATCCCCGCATCCACATTCGTCAGCGACAAAAATCGCGTATCCACATAATTCAAATTAGGCCTAACCCTTATTTCATGTCCGCTTCCATAATAGCAAGCGACGAAAATTGCATGTCTACATTTTAAACATTAAATCATTAACTTTTATGGGTAAATGTACAATAATAATCACTAAACAGCCTAAAATATCTCTAATCATAAGGGCTTTTATGAAGGAAATCTGTTTCGGCAAATGGTTCCTATTCACCATTCACGCAAAAGTGAACGATATAAATATTCCTAAAGATTTTGACCTATCATATAACGATTTATTAAACAGATGTATTATGTAGGATTTTTTTTGATAAAAATCTTTACGGATTTGTTATAAAAATATATCATAAACGCTCGATAGAAAACTAAAAGCGACCAATATGACGTTGAGGTTTCATGGCTAATTTAGCGATAATAATCTACTTACCAACAATAAAAATAATCATGATCAGTTAATATATTTATAATATTTACACTTACTTTTGAAAAAGCTCTTTTAGACTTTTACTATTTTTTGCAGAATCTTCAAATTTCTTTCTTTTTAACCGTTTCAGTCGTTCTTGAGTTGGCATGTTGCACTAGTTGCTTTCGCTAATGTAAACTACCGGTCGGCGATGCCAGAATTTGGTCACGTGGATAATAAAATTTCCGTCACTTCCGTTAAACTGCACTGCAGACCATTCGCCAGACGTTTCAGTGCCCAGTGGATTTATTTTAATTAATTGGAGAGAGAAAGTGATGATTAATAAAGAAGGCAGGGCCGGAAAAAAAAAAGGCAGGGCGGAATAAAAATAGGGCAGGGCGGGAAAAAAATAGAGCGGGGCGGGAAAAAAATAGAGCGGGGCGGGAAAAAAATAGGGCAGGGCGGACCGCCCTTCTGAAACTTGTGAAATAGGGGTCTGGTTTAGAGCTATTAAGATGTGATATTCGGACATATGCTTACATTAACTTTTTTTTTGTTTTGGTGCAAAGAACCTGTCCCCAAAGTTTGTAAAAGTATTTTTGAAACACCCTATATAGTTTTTGTCCTGTTTACGTACTCATATCTCCAGGCTAAGAATACGCCTTCGTGATATGCAAAGGTGCTCCTATCTACTGCACAACTTCCATAAGAACTTCCATCAGGACAGTTTTTTCTTCGCAATCATAATCGCTTATTAGGAGCTTTAGCAAAAGGCTACTTATAAGAATGCACGCTTTGTCTGTACGTTTATCCGTTCGTCCGTCCGTCCGATTTTACAGCGATTAAGAAGTCATTTCTGCTTTAAGGAATGGTTTTCCGAGCAAACGACAGGCTCTACATCTACGGCATTCACGGGTGAATATCACTGGCAGAAGTGTGTGACTTGGCATGGAGTCTATGTTAAGGATTGTTGATCCCACCACATTTGGTTGCCGTACGATCATGCCTTGTATGAAACAGTATGAACTTAATGACCGCCCCCCGTATGTTATATGTCATTCGATCGGAAATGATGAGAAAGTTAAGAAGATAGAGCTCTTTTACAGTTTCCACATACTACGTTCGAGAAAATCCATTTTTTGATTAAAAAATTTGGGGGGGGGGGGGAGTAAAAGTGCAGATAAAAGGGTATAAAGTGAAGACAAAGCGCGAATAAAGGAGTAATAAATTATTATTTATTTATTTATTTATTTATTTATTAATCAAGCACCCCGGACCATGGGGTAAAAGGGAAAGATTACAGGGGAACTAAACATTACACAGGTCAGAGACAAGTGTCACAAAGCAAAACCAAACAAAAACTGCTCTCGACAGGCTAACGGGCCCGAAGTCAACACTATACAAAAGGACTAAAACTATGATTGATTACTGAGATAAAATTGGGTTATACGTTTCTTTAAATGGATGCAAGTGGTAAGGCAAGAGGTGGAAGTACAGAGATAAACGGCAGATCGAATGTCCATCGGCAATGCATTCCATAAAAATATTGCAGAATACGGAAAACTCTTAGATTTTTGAGCTGACACAATGAACGGAATCTCAAACAAATATCTTCGAGTTTGTCGAATTTGACTAGAAGATTTAAACCAGTGCCTAATGAATATAGCAGGATATTTATCATTCCGAAGAGCTTCAGCCACCTCGACAGTTAACGCCACTTTCATAATTGTCGTGACAGTGGGTAGATTAAAATCCGAGTAGGTGACGTCACTGAATCCAGTCTACCCAAATTGAAGGATACCCGAATAAGATTGTTGTAAGCAACGGCCAATCTTTTGAGATTTACTGAGGAGGTGGACGACCAAAATAGAGCTCTATATATAGTGATTTGGGGCACTATCACAACCAAAATGAACCGACGAATCTGACAAATAGTGAGAATAGATCGAAGTCTTTTGACCAAGTAGGACTTGAAATGTGAAGAACTTATTAACTGGTCAATGTAAACGTTGAATTTCAAACTGGTGTGAAATGTAATGCCCAATATCTTAATAGTAGAGGTATAATTCTCGTCTTTTGGTAATACTAAAATATTAGTTTTATCCTCATTCAACCTGAGACCTCTACTAGAATTCCAATCTGCCAGATAGTTCAAATCGTGCTGGAGTAATTCTATAATTTCATTCTGCTCATGTGGTGGATAGTTAGCGAACAAGACGTTATCGTCAACATATCTGGCTATTTTCAAATTGAATTTATGGTCATAGATTGATGGAGTAGCTGCCGCGAATAATACAGGCGCTAAGCCAGACCCTTGGATAATCCCTCGTTTGGATTCTTTTATAGACCATTGGATCAGAGCCAATGTAATTTAGGCGATCCTGATAGTAGTCACGCAGTAAAGAAATATAACCTTGTGAAACCCCCAAACGCTGAAGATCGTAAAAAAGTTGGGGTCTAGAAATAGTGCCATCTGCTTTGGAAATGTCTGTTTGAACGATAATGAAGTTATGATGTTGATCGTGGGCTTCCATGGCGTTCATGTAAATCTGGAGAGGAATCCAAATCACTTTATATCCAGGTCGACTACCCTTTTGTTGCATAGGAATCCTAGTCCACAAATATTCCACCATGCGCTGAAAAATTAGCTTTTCAATAATTTTCGAAAACGGAGATAACGCAGATATCGGGCGATAATTAGAAATATTGAGGGGACACCCCTTTTTATACGTAAGATTTATCTTGGCCATTTTCAGGGCTGACGGAAATTTCCCAGTTTTTACTATTAATTGACACAAAGAAAAAATCATGTTGTAACCAGTTAAATTGAAACATTGAAGGATCTTGTCCGTAAAAGAGAATGGAAAATTGAGTCCTGTAATTTTAACAGTTTTTAAAATTTTTAAAAAGCTCCCTCCTGCCGGAATTTCAGGATCAGGTGAGCCGAAATGGACTTTGGCCCCACTCACAATTATTTTATCAGGCTGTGGAAGATCCGTTGGATTATTAACCCAGTCTAAATATTTCTCATGTTCCTCATAGGGCAGTCTGGGAGCCTGAGTCGTACACGTATGACGGATAAGCTCCCACATCTGAGTCGAACTGGCAGAGCGAGCAACTGCCTTCCTCTTTGCCTTACGTATTTCATGTTTAAAATTTTGATTGGCTTGCTTATAAGCTAGATGTGACAAATGATCCCTATGTCGGACATACTCGATATAGGCTGTTTGTTTCATTGACCATTTACTAAAAAGGGCATCATTCCACCAATATTTGCCCCTCCTAGATCCCTGTCTAACAATCTTGAACTGGAAACCCGCCGCCATGGCAGCCTTTGTGACAAAGGCATTTATAATTATTCATGTCGAGCACTCCAATATGGAGTAAACGTGGAAATGGTTTGGTTAGTTTGTTTGGTATTAACGTCCGTTTCAACTGCTATGGTCATTTCAGGACGGCGTTATAGGGGCCGCAAATTTAGCCTCGCAAGGGTTCTTTAACGTGCAGCCGGCAAATGACTACACGGGACCAACAGCTTTACTTCCCTTCCGAAGGAAGTGCGTGATCTCAGGATTTCTCCCCTGAAAAAATCCTCGTCGTTCTCGGCCGGAGTCCAGATTTAAAAAATAAATAAATAAATAAATAAATAAATAAATAAATAAAAATAAAAATAAAAAAGTGGAAATGATACACTAACAACACCAAAAATACTCTCGGATCCAAAAGGGTCCGCGTTATCAAAAAGGACAGGATAAAATTCAAAATTAGTTTGTGAATTCATGGCCCGTCTATACAGAATTCAAAAAATGGTTTGTGAGAATTTTATTAAAACTACGAAAGCCTTCACCAGTCTCCCAATATTTCAATCATTTAGGTGTTGCATCCGTATATCAGATTTACATATTACAACTGGTTTTGGTTGTCTACAAGGTTGTTAACCACCATCTGATTTCTATTCTATATCCAAATACACTATACTCCTACTCTACGCGTGCTGCCAATTCTATAAGACTCCCGTTAGTTAGAAGCAATTATCAGCGTCGTAGTATTTCCTGCATCGGAATCAGATGGCGGTCCCTTTTTCCTAAGACCATTCGCCTTTCCCTGTCTATTGCAATTTTCAAAAGAAGCTCCAAATTGCTCCTTTTTACCAATCATTTAAATACTGACATTTTCTAGTCCTTTTTTTCCTTTCCCTAAACTAACTACCCTTTTTTGTTATTCTTTTCTTTTTATTTATTTACTTGTAATTTGATTGTTATTTACTATTGCTTTATTACCCTCCGTCCGGGGACCAATCATGTCGGCCTTGTGACCATACTGGCCCCGTTCGGAGTTTTTTTTTTACTGTCTATAATACGTGAATAAATAAATTTGAGGGTGGGTATGATATGCCTTGTGATGTAAACCCCTTTGTTCTGTATAACAAGCAGCATGTAATCCTCTTCATTTGCCCTCAAGAAGCCGGGAATAAATGGGGAAACCGGTCGGAAAGATTACTTCCTGTCATCATGTATTGTAAGGCCACATTAAACTTCATTAGTAAAAAAATAGACAAGACCTTCTTTTCCACGATGTTTCATGTTTATATATTTTCTCTGAAGTGTTTTAAAATGTAGGTTAATTTTATATATCCTTGTATGATGCTATAACTTGAAAATATGCTCTTTTTATCCGCTTTGGCAGTAAAATCATTCTTGTTTTAATTCTATCTTTAAAGTAGTGAGAGGTAAGGGAGGAGCGGAGGATTTTGGGGAGAAGAGGCCACCATCTAACACCGAGGTATGAGATGCAGCGGCGTTGGTATTGTTTTTTATGAGGGCAGTTCTGAAAGGGATGGGATAGGAATGTATTTGATGTAGAAGAACCAAGGTAATGGAGATGGTGAGAGTCAGGTTGCCGTTGACAATTCTGTAAAACAAATACGAGCTAAGAAGGTGGAAACCATGGATAGGTTTACCAAGTATAAATAATATTTAATAAATAGCATAATATATAGAATTTAATATAACTATAGCCTAGCTTCTAGCTTATAATAAATAACAAGGTAAATAAGCTTTTTCTTTGTTATTTCTACTGCGTTTATATTAAAAACATCTTAATGGATGCTCTAATTCAACATGTGAAATGGAAGTAGAAGTTATCTGTAGCATTTCCGTAATGGCGAGGTATCATTTAAATTTTTGAATATCGTAAACTCTTAATTCGGGAATTTCTTTACAATTTCTGTATTTATAATATGAGTACATTGAGCAAATAATCCACTGATATGAGAATTCAGATCATTTGAATAAGTCTTATTTTTCCTTTGTTTAACAATATACTACACTTCATTATAAATTAATAACGATTTATTACGAAATTCATGCATTTCGTCCTTTAAATGTGGATATCATTTATGACGATCATTTATGAATTATAAAAAGGATGGGAAAAATTATAAACAAAATAATTACCTAAGAATATATTCTGTTCCTCTGTTCGAACACTTGTGGCTAGGTGTGGTAAATTGATTAATATACAAAAAATTAAGACATTATACAAGAGATCCATTAGACTAATTAAAATGATTCAAACGCCGATAGGAGCACTTTGCACACGATAATCAACTTAAATGTTAAATATAAATTAAGAGAATCTTCCTTGTTTCAATAATTGAAGATTAAAATAATAGAAAAAAAATCCAATTAAGGCCTACGACAGAGAGGATATCCACAAGGAAGGAATTTCAAGAGTCATTTTGGTATGTTTTAATTTAAACGGGAGAATTTCATAAAATCAGAAATTCAAAAATAATTCAAATTTAATGCTTCTGTTTATTTAAAACTTTATTGCATGATACCCTTACTCTATATTTTATTGAAATTTGTTCTTTAATTTCAAGCTACAATATTTAAACTATAAAATGTTATTTAACGGGAATTTGAAATTATTTTTTTAATGTTGCTATTTTTTATCTTCTTAAATCTAATCATTCTTTTCGATTGGACTTTTTTGTGAGAATTCCTTGGTGTTTAATCTGTAGGCTTAGTTCTGTTTTATTCAAAATGGAAAAAAAACTTCTCATTTTCTCTTTAATTAAAGAAATGAGTCATCAAAAACAAATACTATATTGTGGCTTATGTTTGTATCTTTTTTATAGACCAAATTTGAAGTTCCTAGAAAATGGTTCCGGGGAATTTTGAAATAATCTATTGATATATATGCTTACTGCAAGGAAGAGGAACTTAGGAAACCGCTTCCTTCGCTTTCTGTGGTTAGTTTTCTTATCACACAATTTATGACACCGCTTCCATACAAAATTTTTATGTAATTTTATTTTCTGTAATAATACCTTAGAAGTAAATAAATGTACGCTCACCAGTGTTCCCTCTAAGCTCTGCTAGCGTGCGCTGGCGCACAGATTTTTACTTCAGCGCAGGAGTGGTCATTATGGCGAAATTTATGTGCACACGGGTTTAAAAAACTGTAATCAAAAGCCAACGCTATAAGCCCGAAATCTGTGCGCCAGCGCACGCTAGGGCAGCTCAGAGGGAACATTGACGCTCACCCGATTAGATGTGTATTGAAAATAAAAATCAAATTGTTTAAACTATGATATAAAAATTATTTCATTTAAAATTATTTCATTTGAGCAATAAATAAACAAAAATTTGTATACATTCGGTAATATACAGTAATAAAAAAAATATTCGATAATAGGGAGTGCAAGTGTGACGTCAATCCTCCATGCTCTTCAGTCGCGTGACTTGAATTGGTTCCAAAAAAGTCTTCTCGCTTCGGGATTTAACATTGGTTCCAACGTAGAGATGGAATAAAATCGCTTTGTATAAACCCAGTGTTTATAACACTTATAAGATGTGAAATTGTTGAGTTCCTCACTTCTCAAGAAGGAGCCAAAACAGCGATTTACACATCTATCGTTTTTCAAAAGAAAGAAAGATCCGCGAACGATGGCATTCTTTCGTTAAGTGATTAAAAAGCGCTCTAATATTAATTTATAAATTATACAGGGTGATTACAAAAAAACTTCACACTTTTAAAAATTTATTACATCAAAGCTATTCAGTATATAGACCCACCACACACGGATTCTTAAAGAAAAACTCTTTAAGATTATTGTGACACAGTTAAAGGTGTTCAATGTGCCCCCCTGTCGTGACAATCCCGCATTAACATGTCTCCATCAATCCCACGTATCGCTACCGTAATGCGTTCTTTCAGCTCGTCTAGGTCACGAGGAAGGGGTAAGGTGTGGGGTCAGGGCCCCCATAAAAAGAAATCACAAGGTGTGGGGTCAGGGCTCCGCGGTGGCCACTTTGCATGTTCCAGGTTATTGTTTGCTCGACCAATCCACCGCTGTGGGAGAGTGGCATCAACAAATCTTCCCGCACCTCTTGATGCGGGATTGTCACGACGCATATTGAACATCTTTAACTGTGTCACAATAAACTTCAAGAATTTTTCTTTAAGAATCCGTGTGTGGTGTACTATATTCTGAATAGCTTTGGTGTAATAAATTTTTAAAAGTGTGAAGTTCTTTTGTAATCACCCTGTATAATGGTATTAAATGTCTTAATAATAATATAAGTTACACAAATTCGCATAATACTTTAACGGCCGTATTCACGACCTAGTAGCAAACCGCGTCTCAAACTGCATCGCTGAAAACTGCGTATCAAGTGATACTAGGTTCAGATTTTTTGCTGCTATGCTATGGCAGTTTATGTCATCGTGAATACCGTTTTTGCTGCTACTCACTTTTGATACTGAGACGCGGTTTGACACTAGGTCGTGAATACGGCCGTAAGAGATATCATTTTTACTGGCCGCCCGTTTCAACGTTACTAGTACGTAAATTGCGTGGTTTCAATGTTTGGAACCAGCGATCCCATTTCCTAGGCTCTCGGCCCCTTTATCGCGCAAATGACGTCAACTCTGACGTAGTCACTTGCACTCTGTAGCAGGGTTGCCAGATTTTAACTCCGGAAAGTAGCGAGCCGAAAGGCATAAAATCGCAAGATTTTCCTAAAAGTAGCCCAATTTTTCTGCTCTACCATAATTGGTCAAACGCGTAGTGCCTTATGGTCTTTTTATGTTTTTAAAGGCTTTTAACTTTATACATTTCCAAAAAACGAAGACAGGAGAAGTGTTTATAAAATTGTCGTCATGATAATGTGAAAACCAACAGCTAATTCTAAGCTTGGTGGGTAAGCTTCGTTTATCTAACCAGAGCGGAAAGCGAATACAAATTTACAAAAGAAAACAAATCCTGATATCAATCACTATTTGTGAATAAATTTAAAAAGTAATTGTGTACGATTAATTCAATAATTGTATATTCGATGTCTTCTAAGTTTTATTTATGTACTAGAAGAGGTACCCGGCGTTGCCCGGGACAATTACACTTGCACAAACTTTTCCTTTCATAGTTGGTCATGAGATATATATTGTTGGTTCATGCAGTGTGTTTGTGAATTGCGTGCTGATACCATTGTTGATACCTATTGTTGTACAAACTTTGCCTTGCATTGTTGGTCATGAGATATTTCTCATTAATATGCCTTGCCATAACCATGAATATCGATTTTTTATCGATATTTATTATTTTTCCGAAATCTGAGGTAGACAGTGACCTTCCTCATGCTTTGAAGGTCATGTATGCGAAATTTCATCAAGATCGGAATAAAACTGTAGATTTGTATAAAAAACGTACAGACAGACAGACCCACCCACAAACATCCTTCTTTATATATATAGATACCTATCACTAAAGATTTTTCATAATAAAATCTGAAATTAAATTATGTCATAGCTGTATAAGTTTAGTATTTCACAGAAAAAATTCGTTGCATTTGGGCCAATGTAACATGAAAAAACTGCTTTAGAAAAAAGTGTGTCTCACTGTTACCCACTCTCCCCTATTTATAGAGCTTTAGCCGTGCCTGGTGTTGCTTAACTTCACAGAACTTGTGCGCTCAGTGGAAGCCCACCAGGCCACGGCCGATTTTGGTTTCCTTCCATTTATTAATTTTATATAATCTAAAGAATTTATATAAAAACATTTAGCCTTGCACCCTGGGTTGATTTTTTTGAATTTTCAGAGTTGTTGTAAGCAATTTTAATTTCTGGGCTGAAACTTTGGATTGTGTAATTTCTTCAACAGTTTAATGAAATATAATTACTTGGCTATAAAGCAAATAAATTGAAATGGTGGAATGGAACATTCGCACAGGTCTCCCACTTTATCATGGAAATTAAAAAAA